>CM055266.1:25372770-25931617 GCA_029237695.1 Conchocele bisecta
ATTGGTCACACTCATGATCAGCTAAATAACATGACACATTGTCATACTGCAGAGAAGTTTCTCGTGTTTTGATTGGTCGGCTTGACGGGTAATATGAGCTCATAATTTATTACCTGTCAAACCTATCAAACATAACTCTGCTCAAAATGGTGGCGGTCGAAAATTGTGTGAAGTTCTAATTGGTCACCCAATATTTGTGATGTTTTTAGACAAATACAAGATGCAACCAGTATAAAATGTGATTTATATGTATAGTATTAATTCATTAGAAGACGATGTATAAAATATTTCATAATGCATTATGCGATCACTCTAAAGTAATTGATCAAAGATGACCGCCCCCACATGTAAAACAATTACAACATTTCTGAATAGAATGGCTAATATCGCATCCACCCGAGGATTAATGCCAGCCACTGGTGTAATGTTATATTTACCGACGAGTCACACATTAATTTGTGTCGGAATGATGGACGTGCGTGTGTACCACGTGCGAGGGGAGCAGTTCATGGAGCCCTGAATTGCAAAGACAGACCACTACGGCAGAGGGTCCATCATGATATGGGTTGTATTTTGTTACATACCAAGACACCGCTAGTGGAGATACAAGGGAATCTCAACGCACAACTATACCAGCAGCAAGTTATTCTGCCTGTCCTTGCTCCACATGTGGCCGCCAACCGTGGTTGCGAGTATTGCAAGACAATGCGGCATGTCATGAAGCACGCGGTTCAATGCAAGTTTTATAGGATAATCGCATACCGTATTTAGTCGTGTATTGCGCGCATTTTTTTCAGCCCCATTTTTAATCCAGAAGTCACCCTGCGCGTTATAAGTAGGAACATAAATTTCAAACATTTTTCCAGCCGATTTCTGCGCCAGTTTTACCCATTTTTTTGATCGAAGAGAAAAAAGTAATGTTTACCGGAAACGGAAACATCGATTTGTGGTCCTAAATTACGCATAGTGTTATACACCACAAAAAGTATGGGTAAGTACGGGTGAGGTAAGTGTAGATTGGTATTAAATGTCCGTCTGAAGCCCTTAATTGGGAGATCAATAACTATGTGCGGTGGTAATTATAGCACATTATGGTCAGTCAAAGACGTTGCACCGCTACGCTAATCAACAAGAATGTGTGTGAAATTCAAATTAGCAGGTGCATTAGGAAGTAGGACAATGCATATTTTGAAGAGAGTTAAAACCAGTATAAACCAGCATATGCGTGAATCTACACGGGTTGCAATACCATAAGCCCCATTTCTCCATAAATAGCCACATTTTGGCATTTTCTGTCTCGAAATTAAATTTATCTACGCTGGTTGTCTCATATCGGTCAATTGTTGTTAGCTTGTTATCGGTGGTTGTGAAATTTTCAATGTGACGTCACGCGTCAGCCATTATGTGAATAATTAATGAGGACAGTAGTTGTAAAGCAAATCAACTTATGACGTGCCGTCAGCCATTATGTGAATAATTAATGAGGACAGTAGTTGTAAAGCAAATCAACCTTATGTGAGTGTGCGACGCAGCGTAGCATACACGCAGTCAGATCAGTACAGTATAAGTGGATAACATTCAATCAATAAACATGCTAAGCTGAGGCTATACGCTGTATTCTACAGCGACTTCTATGTCTATTTTTAACCGATCAATATAAAACGGTGAATACACACTACGCGTGTGTACTGTGTCAATATTTGGCTGGGGGTACAGGTGTTTCAGTATCGCCTTGGGGAAGCAATGTCTGTCTGACACATGGCTGCCACGTGTTGTTGATTATCAAACCTGATTACGGGGCGATACGTGACTTGCTTTGTCGAATGCCAAATGTAGTGGATTAAATAAAAACAAAAATTCTTCGTAAGTAGTTCCAATAAAATTCATTACATGCGTCGTAAATTTTTTTAATTTTTAATTTTTGAATTTTTAATTAGCAATATTAATCGGTAAATACCAATAAATGCAACACTAACTGCTTTGAGAAAGCCTACCCGCACACGTTCAGCATTGTGGATGTGAACTTGGAAAGCAATTTTCTTATACTAATGACAAAATTTCGGCCGATTTTTTTCGTGAAAATTGTCTGCGCGCTATTTACTAGAACTGTTTTTTTACCCATTTTTTTGGCCCAAAATAGGGATGCGCGCAATACACCAGTGCGCGCAATACACGGCTAAATACGGTACTAACATTACCATGGCCTGCCAAAAGCCCGGATCTTAACCCAATCGAGCATGTCTGGGATCTTATCGACAAACGGATGTGACGGCGCCCACAACCACCAAACCTGCCTGCCCTACAGCGAGTGCTACTACAGGAATGACAGAATGTGACACAGAGGGAGCTATGGAATTAAGTGAACGCCATGAGAAGTCGATGTATGGCTATAATTAATGCTTGGGTGGACACACGCAGTATTAGCCATTATACACGGAAATGTTGTAATTTGTATGTGAGGGTGGTCGACTATTTATTTTAGAGTGATCGCATAATGCATTAATGAAATAATTTCTACATGACTTAACACTACATGTACATATAAATCACCTTTTATACTGATTGCATCTTGCATTTGTCTAAAAACGTCCCAAGAAAAGGGTGACCAATTAGAACTTCCGCATGTGTAGGGACTGGTAATGCCCTAAGAAAATAAAATTAGATTTTGAAAATTGGTCCAGAAGTTATTTACGAATTTCTACTTGATTATGTCGGGATGACGTCAGGTAATATTTGTAACATCACGATGTCATGCCGTTAGGTGCCATATTTCTGAAACGTTAAATACACCAATACATTTATGTAATTTATTTCCCTCAATATGCTTAGCACTAATGTTTCTTTGTGAGATTTATTCTTTATTAGATTTACAAACACCTCAGATGAAATACGTCCTGTGCGGTTGAATAATAATGATGAATCACGTACCTTGATATTGGGCATACTCACCCTTAACCGCCGTATTCGTCCCCGAAAGAAGAGAAAGAGACACGAGTTTGGAAAGCCGTCCATTTTTTCTTCTATCAAATTTTCTGCATCATTACAACCTGAATTAAAAAGAAAATTGTGTCCAAAAAAGAATAGCTTAACCTTTCCAGGGTTCAATAGCGACCCATTGGGGGCATTTTTACCTTTTAAATTTTATTTTGTCTTCTGGAATTTGCAGCACATCGGTCAAATTTGCTATATGACGCTGTGACTGGAGACATATATACAGTCAAACTTGTCTTAAGCAAGCGGCCATGGGAAAGTCCAAAATTGCTTGCTTAACACAGGTGGGTGCTTAATGGAGGTTCATCTTGGACCGACTTATAACTTGTTCCATATAGATTTAAATGTTCATATGTACATTTTTTGAACAGATAAATACAAATGCAACTAGTACAGTGTATAGGGAGAAATAAAAACAGAACAATTTCATGTTTCAGTAAGAATAAACAATAAACCCGTTATGGGCATTAATCAGAATACATATACATGTAATGTTTTACTATTTGTCTTATTTATCCATCAAAGTATGTGTTGTGAATCTCATTCTACCATCTGGTAGAGGCAGTTCCACAAATATAATTTGCTGAAGAAATAAGAAAAATATGTAATGTTTGTTCATGGTGTGCCTTCAAACTGTACATTATTTGTAATGTAATGCTTCAATATTGTTTTCTTTTCTTATTTATCCATCTATGACTTTAACACGGTCATCTAACGTCAGAACTTTTCTTTTTTTAGCAGACATATTGAAGGTCTACCTGGCGAAATTTTGAGCTTGTTACTGTAACAATATTCAAAGAATGGAAGGATTGAAAAAAATATCCAACATTTAAATTGGCTGAATTCTATAATTAAAAGGTTGATTTGGGTTAATCAGTCAGGGGTGTAACTGATTTCAATTATGTTCGGGATAACGTGATAGAGATATGTTTGCAGGTCATGCATAATTATCTCCCTTTGCGAATAACGTGTGTCAGTTATGTTGGCTGAATGGAATTTTACGCTGAAAACAGGTTTTCAAGTTAGATTATACTCATCATTCGCATTGGTTAGTGCTATAGACCAGTGTGTATATTCCTTTAGTATGTACTGTAACTATGTATTGACATTCACTGGCACGAGTGGCACGGAAATTGCCGAGTTTATGCACATTTTGCGCACTTTTTTGTATAATAAAGGGTATCTTTACAGGTGGTTTGTGAACCTCTGAAAGTTTTCCTGAGTGATTGTATAGTTTTCTAGTATATATCAACACCTTGCAAACACGTGTAAACAGGTTTCTTCGTTGCGCATCGTAGATTAGCGTTGCGCAAAGCCTTCAAAGTTTACAGGTAATTCCCGGGATAACGTGCTTCAGTTATTATTTTTGGCACCATGTTTTATCTACGCTTGCTGCAAGACAACTCTGTAGGGCTTGTCCCGATAAGACAGTTAGTCATTGCTTGCCTGCTCTTTGATCGTGGGTTGTGAATATGGTGATTGTAAGTCTGATTATGGTGATATGGGGATAAGATACGCCCCGTCGTTTTGCCACCAGTCTACATGTCTACACTGCATTATAATATAGATATATAACTATAAGTGTGTGTAGCGTAGTCTATTGGCGCTATACAATGATGCCGGTGTAAGCAGCATTAGCCAACCATCATGATCATGACAATGCTATAAGATACGTGTATTCGTATTTTGCGTACTCGTATTCCCGTAATAGACATGTAATATCCGCGGCACTTGAGCTCCTGTATGCACCGTAAAGTACACATGGTAGACGTGATTGATAATTGATAAAAGTCGTACATTTCGTGGAAATACAGTCGAACCTGCTCGGGCGGTCACCTTTAATCAGCGGTCACCGCCGTTAAGTGGCCACTTCAAATTCCTCCCGCGCATTTTTGCTATATAAAACGCTTTCATTCAACGGTCACTCGTCTAACGCGGCCAGCGGTCATTAATTATCGTCCCAAACTAGTGATCCAATTTCATTAAATGGTCACCTCTAATCTCGATTTCAATGTACCCTACGGCGGTCGTTACCGAAGCGCGAATTAACAATGATGTCAGCAGTCAATGCGGGTAATTAAAACACCTAACACGTCGCCGCGTATGCGATATTGAGAGGGTGTTTCACAGGTGCAAATTGTGTTGCCCGAATTGTCGGTGCATTATTGAAAGAACAGCCTATCGCATCCGGGTTCTTGCACCCTTGTCCGTAGATTCGTAATTTCTATAGGTTACGGACACAATGTTGTAAAAAAGGAAACAGCCCATTGCCAGTTACCAAATTGACAAAACACGAATAGCTGCTGATATAATTGGTGTGTATTGCCCAGGACTGAGTGTAACCGGCTCAAATATAATTTAAGCAAATGGCCTCATATGTCGAATATGAGCCGAATGTCGCACTTATTGACTGCTTTTGCTGACATCGCCTATGCATTATTTACATACACAATTGGAAATGAATCCAAATTCGACTTGACCAATACCCGACAAAAAAAAATAAAAAAATAAAAAATCGCACAACTTATCCCACACCATTTCCAATTATACTACATTATGCCCTATTATCTAGTACAATAAATTGTCTACAATATGAATCTTGCAGATCAGCAGTTGCAGTAGGCTGTAAAATAACAACAAAAACGTGAACATTGGTGTTTTTATTTGTTGACAGATTTGTTATTTCATTAAATGATATAATCCACTCATTACATGTTCAGGTTCAATTTTGAAAATATTAAATAAATATAAAGCTACACATTTATATTGCATTAAAACATACATATTTAATCAATATGGTACTCTAAATTAAACATTAATATTATTTATTACATTTGTATTATCAAGTCAACATACATGTCTATCTTATCTTTATCTTCATTTCAATTTTCAAAATTTACCTGAAATGTACCTGAAAACACAACCCTCTATTAAGAGGTTACCTCTGTTAAGCAGCCAGTTTTGTCACTTCCCTTGGGTGGCTGCTTAAGACAGGTTTGACTGTACATGTATTTTGCTTACATCAACTAATTTTAATAATAACCCAAATGGGCATTTTGTATGCAACTATCAATTAGCGACCTGTCTATCTCCGAATTTGCCATCACACACCTACATCCTGACCTGCTGACAGGGAAATATACTGCTTGCTGGAGGCAGGGTCAAGGCATGGTTCGTGTTTCACTGATTAATAAACATGGTAGGTTCTGGTCAGACTGCGCATATACGTCATGTGTATAGTCGCATGGGCAGCTTTCAAACCAGTTTCCGCGCAGTGTGATCAGGATCTACACAGTCGTCTGATTTATCTAACACGCAAGAGTATCAAAATATGCAAACTGTTCCAACTGCAGTATTGTCCATGTTTTTATCCATATACCCCATATGTGACCCGATCTGATAAAACCGGGCTAGCTAATTGGCTGATCGAATTGCAAACATTCAAGCTGGTGATGTGTATAGATAGACTGGCCGGTGGCACTGTCTGGTCTCGGTCTACATATGAATAACCCCATTTTGTCGGATTGTACATGTATGGTGGTAGACACCATGCTATGGTCACGGTGATAAAGCTAGACTAAGTTTGACATTTTAATCGTTCCCCAGGGTTACGAAGGCTGGAGGCGGGATAGGAAAACTCTCGTATTTTACAGACTCCCTACACCAGTATAGTCTCGCTTTTCATGTTCAATAGTGATACATGTACATATACAACATGTACAAGTTGTAGTAGTAGTATCTTATGTGGCTCTACTGGCAAAATGGATCTTACACTAAACAGATCTTTTCAATAAATAAGTCGTGTAAATCATGTGCATTCTACATATTTCTACGCTAGATCACTGGTCAATAACATGCATTATGTTCCACCTCGTTATAAATCGATAGTATCTGTATTCGTGCGTGTTTGTTACTAGAAGCGTTCATAACACGAGATTGACGGTATCTGATGTTTAACTCGCAGATTATGCTTTAACTATTCGGAAATTAAATACACAGTCGTGTATTTCGTTTCGCATAATCATAGAGACCCTATTTATGAACCTAAGTTTACCACGTCTTCACACGCAACATTTCATTTTTAGTGATAATTAAATAGGATACAATACAAATACAATAGGATTACATTTGAGATACATACCACATGAATTCACCAGGGTCATGTGGCATGTATCTCAAATGCAAATTGCAAATGAATGGCGTAGATCCCAATGAGCCGGCTCATCGGGATCTACAGTTTGGACAAAGGTACGTCTGCCATCCGCAATCCAAAATAAAAACAATCAGCATTATGATTTGTCTAGAGCTGTCGTTTCGCAATGTTTCCGTCTTGCGAAAACATGCGAATCGTCTCCTAAAGATATGAGAATCGTCTCGCGTTTTCGCCATCTCGCCTTCCGCTTTTGGAAATAGTTTGCTGTAACCCGAATTATAAAGCGCAGGTTGCGCAGGGCGACTTACCCTGTGTTACAGACAGAGAATTCGGGTTAGTTTTGCTCATGCGTGTTGATGCAGATCGCGAAGCAAAAACGCGCGAAGTAGTAGTAAGGGAGTCAAGATGATACCACCTACCGTGATATCATTTATAACCCTCTATAATACCCCCACCACCCCCGAAAATCAAAAAATTGGTTAACGAGGAAAATTGTCTCCCGACAGCAAATTTATGAATTTTTGGAGAAAATAATTTTGAAAAGAGGGAGTCAAAATGATACCACCTCCAACCAAAAGTTGGTGGTGGTATTGTAGTCCCAATTATATTGGTAATTGACTTTTGAAAAAATGGTTATAATAAAATATTATTAGAGAAAATGGATAATACAATACAATTGGAATTGAAAGTTTTAATGTCTGTGTTGAAGAAGTTTACGAAGAATACGGGGGTTATAGTCCTATATATAAATTCTATAAAATGAGAACACTAGGCGATATCGAATACATGAAATACCAGCGTAATTTATTACGCTCCGATAAAAACGTTGCATTTACAATATTATACCGGCAATTATGTCAACTATACAAGAGGCAAATACAAACATTAAGACGGATAATGCGTATCGGATATGAAACTAAGGTGTATTATATAAAATTATTAAAACCCAACGATTCGTTTACGAATGTACATTTCTACGATATCGCTTATAAAGATATGTATATTATTGAACAGAACTAATTAATTTATGTTGTAATCACAACACCAAGCAGACGACAATGTTCCAATTACACGCGCTATGAAAATGTAAATTAGGTGTCCCACCTTACACGTATATTAAGTGTCCATTTATAGAGAGGTTTACACGATTACGTCTTCCGGGATGGAAAATAAACACACTGTAATATATATTACACACACGGTTATTTATAGCCTTATCGATGGTATGTAAACGGGCTATCGATTTACACAGGTGGTGTACACAGTTTATAAACACTTAGTGAGGGTTATATAGTTCACGAATTTCCGGGATGGTTCGTTATTTAATTAATTTTAATAAAATTATAAAATTATTTATAATTTAAAGCTGAACACCCCCTATTATATAGAAAACATATTAATTAATATAATAAAATAATTAATTAATAATAAATAACAATTTTTTTTATTTCACCAGCAAAGTTAAGTTTATATACGAGAAATAAACACAGTTTGGTGTCGGGACGCCGGCATTAATATCTCAACAGTGAGATAAGTTTCGCCACATATACTTCACTCTGGCCGCTCTGCACATTATAGCGGATGGAGGTAACGATGAGGTGGGGTCCGCGGTATCGGTCCAATGATGGGGTGTAGGAGATGTGAGTGTAACACACCTCGCTAAGCCGAAAAAATAAAAAAAATAGAAGAAATTTAAGCGAAGGCTTAGTGGGGTGGACCCAGAAGGGTTTTGCTGGCGCGGGTTCGAGCCTCGGTGGAACCTAAAACTTTTTTTCTTTTTTTTCTTTTTAAATTGTTAATAATTTTCCTAAAATTAATTAATAAATTGTTTACTGCACCAATATAATTAATTTTATAATTAATTTAAAGAAAATTATAAAATTAATTATTTAATAAAAATAGTAATTTTATAATTAATTTAAAGAAAATTATAAAATTAATTATTTAATAAAAATATTAATTTCCTCCGACTTTATCTCCAAGTTTTACTCTAAATTTATCCCAATCAGTACACTCAATTTTGGGCATGGTGGCGCGTGCTTTGATTCTTATATCATTTTTTAATTTTTCATATCTCCCCATTTCTTCCACCACGGATTCAAACTCTAAATTTGATATTTTCTTATCGGCCAACGCTTTGGACATATAACGTCGATGGTATTTTTCTTCGACCTGGCGAGAACAGATATTCTATCATGTTTTCTACATTTTTTCTCGAGTTTTCCACCCGACGCCCTAATTACCATACACAACAACCCAGAAACGGCGACACCGCACATAAAATCCCCGCTACAGGAACCGTTATAATGGTGGATATAGTTGCAGCTGTCCCGCCCCACACAACACAGATAAACACTCGCCAGAGCCGTGCTAGATGCTTCAGCCATGTTCACCGCGCATCTATATTTTTTAGCGTTTCTTTTTCTATTTGTATATTCTCTAACTAAAAATATCCTGCATAGCGACGATATTATTCAACCTAAAATCTGAACTTCTTTCGTTAATTGTACACAGTGTTGATGGAGTGGTATTGACAATTGTACACAGTGTTGATGGAGTGGTATGACAATTGGAAGCGTTGATTCGTTCATGATTTTCAATATATTAGTATTTACAAAATAAGTTCAATTAACAATGAGACAATAGTGGAAGAACTCTCTGGTCACCGATTTTCGTAACAAAGTTAATAACACTACCTTGGGAAAGTCTAATTCGATCATAACCGGAGAACGAAACCACCGTCGAACTATCTCCAGCGATTTTAGTGACTCCAACCCCCGTTCTTCCCCATCACTACAATGATTTATCGTGACCGCGCCCACAGGTTTACCACTAGCATTAACCGAGCAGACCGCCATTCGGATAACTTCACCTGCAGCTGTCATAGCATATCCCCCACATTTATTACTCGCTTTGGCACCGAACGAATATTCATAGTGCCCCTCAACCAATGAGCCCCGCTTCTCAGCCCAAACTGTTATGGCACGTTTTGGCGTTTTCATTGTTCGCACTATTCCGGTAAGCCCATCGAGAGCGATATGGGTCTCAGTACGAATCTTATAAGAGGCCTCCTCAAGAGCTTTGGTTGCGGCTATACGATCATGTTTCAGTTTATCAGAAACTTTGGTTATCTTTCCGTCTAGTTCGGTAAGTGCCGCTTCTCTACTGAGAGAGTTCTAAGCGCAACGCATCATAAGCCTCCGTAATGGTCGCCTGGTGGCCTTCTAGAGCTTTCTCAACACCCGACCGGGCCTCTTTTTGAAATTCAGTTATTTTTCCGTCTAGTTCAGCAACCGCCGCTTCTCTGATGAGAGAGTCCTCTGAGCGCAACACCTCATAAGCCTTCGCAAGGGCTGCCTGGTGGTCTTCTCGGGCTTTCTCAATACCCGACCGGGCCTCTTTTCGAAATTCGGTTATTTTTCCGTCTAGTTCAGCAACCGCCGCTTCTCTGATGAGAGAGTCCTCTGAGCGCAACACCCCATAAACCTCCGTAATGTCCGCCTGGTGGTCTTCTCGGGCTTTCTCAATACCCGTTCGGACCCCCTCAACCCCCAACCAGGCCTCCTTTCGAAATTCGGTTATTTTCTCATCTAGTTCAGTAAGTGCCGCTTCTCTGTTGAGAGAGTCCTCTAAGCGCAACGCATCATAAGCCTCCGCAATGGCCTCCGCAAGGTTCACCTGGTGGTCTTCTCGGACTTTATCAATACCCGACCAGGTCTCTTTTCGAAATTTGGTTATTTTCCCGTCTAGTTCGGCAACCGTCGCTTCTCTGATGAGAGAGTCCTCTAAGCGCAACGCACCATAAGCCTCAGTAAGGTCCGCCTGGTGGTCTTCTCGGGCTTTCTCAATACCCGACGTGGCCTCTTTTCGAAATTTGGTTATTTTTTCGTCTAGTTCGGTAAGTGCCGCTTCTCTGATGAAAGAATCCTCTGAGCGCAACGTATCATAACCCTTCATAAGGTCCGCCTGGTGGTCTTCTCGGACTTTATCAATATCCGACCTTGTCTCTTTTCGAAATTTTGTTATTTTCCCGTCTAGTTCGGTAAGTGTCGCTTCTTTGCTGAGAGAGTCCTTTAAGAGCAACGCATCATAAGCATCCGTAAGGTCCGCCTGGTGGTCTTCTCGGACTTTATCAATCCCCAACCGGGCCTCTTTTCAAAATTTGGTTATTTTTTCACCTAGTTCGTTTAGTTCCGTATGCGTTTCTTCACGACTTTGTGTATTCACAGCCAGGGCATATTCTCTAAGTTGTGATAGTGACTCTTGTCAATCTCGTCCGTGGCCACCGATATAGCTTCTATTGATTAATGGCCTTTGTTTTTTGGGTAGTTAAAAAGTCGCCCCCCCCCTGTCGGGATGAATCCCCTCCTGTCAGGTTCCAAATTCTTTGAATTTGTCACCCAAATCGGAAGAACTACCTGGTCCGTATATACTCCATTTTCAATAATGATTGATAAAAATATATATATATAAATTACGAACATCGCTTTAATTCTAAATAATTTTCTTAAAATTAATTAATTTGAAATTTCTAGGACGACCGAAATCGGGTAATCGTTCTTCAACTCTCGCCCTTTATCATCGAGAATAGAAATCTTCAACTCGTGGATGTGTCCCGATTCCAAAACTTTCATCTCGGGGTGTGGGAAGTCTAAGGTCACAGTCTCACCAAAGAAACAGTCGCTGGCGGGCACGGTTTTCAGTAATGTGCTGGGAGTGCCGTCTACCGTGTTGTACGATCCAGGTGTACCCCGAGAGTTTTCGTGACGGCGAAGTTTACTGGGGTATCGCCGCGGTGCTCGCCCACGGGGAAGACAAAGTTCAACGGGAACTTAAACCCTTCATCCTCGTTGTAAGGGGGTGCAAATTTAAATCCTAACATTGAGGCCAACCCCGGGGAGATCCTTAATTTTGTTTCAGCGGACAATGTCGCATGCCCCGTGGCTTTTGAGACTGCGAGAGGGGGGGCTATATCAGGCATATTCGTCGCGATTAAAGCTTGGACATCTCCGAAACCCCAAAGGCCAGGAAGTAATACGGCAGTTGTTTCCCCAAGGCATCTCGCTACATTCGTACGATCGGGGTTATTGATAATATCTAAAAAATCTCCAACATCTCCGGAATAGATAGCCTCGAACGTTTCAACGTTTTTCCACCCGACCGTGAACGTGATTGATCTGAGGCCTACCCGGCGTTGTCCGCAGCAGTTGTCTATTAACTTTTGAAGTTCACAACTCCCTTTTTGAACATTAGTGATAGTAGCAAACATAATAATATCTTTCAATGGATACCAAAGCATTTAGCTTTAATTCTAATGCAAAGTACGCGGTCGGTGGTAAATACACGCAAAAAGACGTTGTTAACCGCCTTGTACACCCAACCGTAACGGTTAGACAGGACAGTGGCTTTGCCACCAATTTTCCTAACACGTTTGAGAAATATAGGCTGCCCAAGATTACTACGATGGAGGCAGTAAACGGGTGGAAAGCCACACCGATGCAGTTTTGGCAGAACCAGCTAAAAATTTCGCTGTATGGTGCGCAACAGCCGGGTGTGGAGTTTCACATAAAGACCATCTGACATCCAAGAATGTCATGCTCCGAAGTGTCTACAACTTTCACGCGTATTATACTATTAGGAGGATTCTCAAAGAACTAGGTATTTCACTACCTCAAGACGACGCCTGGGATCCCATTTCCAACGCATACGACCGTATGGCGTTTGAAAGACTGTGTAACGAATTTAACGTTTCAAAAGACGCGAACTGGAGACAGAAAGCATTTCCTACCAGCACCGGCCTCGGGGACGTTCTCATTCGGGGCCAGTCCGGGAATTGGACACAGACTGATTTTAGACACGATCACTCCAGTGACCACATCGTCAGTCGGAACGCAGGGAATTTTGATCACGCGACTATGACTTTCGGGCCGGAAGTGTCTGGAGGTCGGCACTGCGGCGCGTTTTCTTGTAAAATGTTACCTCCGAAACGGGCTCACGTCGATTACATACAGCAGGCTGCTGAGGTTCAGAACGCGTGGGGTACATTTATGTTAGATAAGGGTCTAGGGTTCACGCAGGCCGGGGTTACTCGCGTCAACGACTCCATTCGCAAGTACGTCTGGGCCATCCTCGGCGCACAGAAGCAAACTCGCAGTTCTATACTGGGCACGGGAACAGCGTTTGATGCACAAAAACAATTCTTAGCACTTGTAGAGGACGCCATCTCAGCTAGGGTGGACCTGGAGAAGGAGATCCTGAATTATCAAGACGTTTTGCCGAATGCCAGCACCCCGGTAGACTATGTATTTGGAATAGGTCTTTATATGGCGCCGAGCAATATGATACGAGACGACCCGGTTGACGGTTACAATAATCAGATCGTAATCGCCACCGCCAATCAAAAAATTGGCCACAACGGTAACGTGAACACGGATATCATCAAGCGCACCCCCAACATGATCGGGTTCAACAGTGTTGTAAGTGGAACCGATTTCATAAAACGCCCAAAACACAAAATGGATACACCTCCCTGAACACAATCGAACCCAGTACCCCCAATTCGTAAATTGGATGCACCATCGAGTTCCCCAAATCCAATCATCAACAATGTTGAAACAGGAGCGGAAACACCAATAGAGATTGGAAGCACAACACACGAGGAGGAGAAATTAGGGCTCGTCGTCGCCCTCGTGGCGATCGGATTATTTACGCTTTGGTTTTAGGAACTCTCTGGCGAAGAATAGTAGGAGACCGGCGATTGCCACGATTAAAGCCCAGGTATTTTTGGCTAGCCATCCGGCCGTTTTTGATAATATAGATAGCAAGTAAGAAACGATACTTCGATCAGTCCAGGTAGTTTGTGCGGCAGCCGCCTTTTCGGCTAATTTAGCCAGGAGACTGGCGAGGGCTTTCAGTTGTTTTTTTACCCACTCCTTGGCTCGCCGGATGGCGCGGGTGGTGGTGTGGGTGCTGGCGCGGGTGGTGGCGCCGCACCACCAGTGAAAGCTAGAACTATGGTCGATATAGTCATGCTGATAGCAACGAGGATGCTTGCTATCGTGACACCCTGCTCTCTGAACAGAGTGCGAAGACGCTCACCGAGTGTCGTCTCCTCGTGCAGGACCCTCGAGATTGTTTCGCGGATCCGACTTATTTGGGTGCGGAGAGCCTCACGGTTAGTCGATGCAGCCTCCAAGCGAGCTTCTCTTTCGTCCCGCAACGACCGCAGGAGTTTGTTGATCCGCTCGGTAGATTCTCTATCGTCACCCGCTTCTTCCAGTTTTCTTTCTTCTAGCGTGATATGTTCATCCAGCGACGAGAGCTTGGCGAGGTTAAGGACCAGTTCGCCCCGGACCGTTTGCATAACCTTATCGAGGCCCCGGAGTTCGCGAAGAGGTAACGGTGGGTCATCGTTGAGTATTTCGTTTTCGCTGAACGTGGTCTCCATCATGTTAATAGCGTCGGTGGCTACTCGAGGGACCTCGCTCCATCATGTTAATAGCGTCGGTGGCTACTCGAGGGACCTCGCTGAGCTCGCTGAGCTCGCTGAGCTCGACCGTTTCTATCGCGGAGGCCGTTTTCGCCATCGTTACGTCCGGCAATGGTGCTCAGTGCTAGGGGTTTACCGGTCATCGTGTTGACGATCGGGAGATTTGATGCTGCTTTTAGTCGCAATCTACCGTTCAGATCAAATTTGAACTTGGAGTAGTCGCGACCGACAGATGGGACCAGACCTTTTTCTGACAAACTGTTGTAGTAGTCATTTACAGCCCCCTCGAGTAATTCCCGACTTTGACTAGTAGTAGCGCCACCTAATTCCCCAGATTGCAATTGGATTGGAACTGGAGTATCTATGAAGGTCGTATCGTTATAGTTATCGATGTCACCATCTATATCATAATCATCCTCATCCTCATCGACGTAACCGTCTCTGCCGATTTTAATCGTGTTAATATCGTAATCATCCATCTAATTTTCTTAAAATTAATTATGTATTAAAGACAAAACCATACGGGTTTAATATAGTTTCAATAAATTATGTCTTAAAGTCAATACGGTCGCAAACTCAGGGCTGTACAAATTGATTTTTTAGCCACTTGTCCCGGACAAGTGACTTGACAAAAGTGACTTGCCCGGACTTGCCCCGGAAAATATAATTTTCAGGGCAAGTAATTTTGAAAAAGTGACTTGTCCTTGTAAGATTTCTTATACGAACTGTCCCAAAACAAAAACTATTATCATAGTTGTTAAATATAATACAATTGAGCACTTGTACATATACATACTATATTAAATATCTATAATAATAAACATTGTATAGTACATATATATTCTTGTGGTCTTTTGTCACTGTGCCACCGCGGACATAACGTTGCGACAAGTGCATACATGTACTCAAAACACATTTATCGACAATAATAAAACATAAAAATCGTTTCCTAAAATAATGAGAATCGTCTCACGTTTTCGCGATCTCGCCTTTCGCTTTTGAAAAATTCGGATTAGTTTTGCTCATGCATCATGTGCATGTGCGGCGTGTTTGCAAAACGCGAGATTGAATATGATAGAATTTCGCGTTTTCGAGCTTTGGAGACGAAAACGCGAAATTCTATCATATCCCTAATATGCCACATGTCACTAATAGGACACGTAAACATTGTCTTAGGAGACGATTCTCATGTGCTGCAAAACATTTTTACGTTTTTATTAAGAAATAGAACACATGTGGACAAACATCTATATTTCTTGACAACAAAAACATAATTTGACAAAAAATGATACTCGTCTTAGAAGACGATTCTAATGTGCTGCCAATACACGTTTATTGAGCAAAAAAAAACATATTTCGATACGTGTTATTGGTTAGGCTACTGCATCGCATCGTCGACCTATACACAAGATCGTGAAAACGCGAGACCAAATCGCGAGGCGAAAACGTGAGATTCTATTGTATTCATTCTCACGTTTTCGCCTGGCTATCTCGCGTTTTAGAGACCGCGATGTCGCGTTTTCGCCTCGGCCTTTTCACAATGTCGCCTTCCGCTTTTGGAAATATGTTTGTTCAAGTCATTATGCAGGCCCGTAGCCTGGGGGGGGGTTGTAGCGGGTCGGACGACGCCCCCCACCCCCCCCCCCCCCACCCCCCGCCCAGCCTCGAGGTCCAATTTTTCAGGGGAAAAAAATCGGGTATGGAAGGTCACAGTTAGAAGCTCGGCTGTTGCGGAGAATGCAGAAAATTGCATTTCAGACCACTTAGGCCTTCGAAACGACCCCCCCCCCCCCGCCTTCAAACAGGTCTGGCTACGGGCCTGTAATATGTGTGTGTAGAATGCATGCGTGTTGAAATTGAGTTTTGAAATTGACGTAGAATGCAATTCGAACTAGCATGCTTTATATGCAGGTACGTACGTAGAACGCAAATCCAACACGCATGCTGTCTACACATGCATGGGCAAATCTTATTTCCAAAAGCGGAAGGCGAGATCGAGATCGCAAAAACGCGAGATTGTAACAAAAAAGAAATATGGCCGTACCCACCCATCCCCAATTAGCACATTTGCGACATATCATTTTCGGTCTAGCTGCACACCTGATGGTGTTTACAATCATCAGTCGCTAATCCAGTTTCACGTGCAAAGTGTGACTGACCTTTAGAATTCTGTGGAAACAAACATACAAAAACCACGCTATGTAGTCGCTCACGTCATCGCATAGCCGATGAATTGATAATTACGCATTAGCTTGTGGAATTTCACATTTGTTTGATTTTTTGATAAAACCAAGTGTGGCAGCACATGAGAATCATTTCCTAAGATGATTCTCAAATGTTGTCAAAATATGTTTTTGTAAAGAAATATCAATGTATTCGGGTTTTCTTTTCACTTTTGTCCGATGTCTTAATAAAACATGTTTTGGCAACACATGAGAATTGTCTCCTTAGACGATTCTAATATTTTGTAAACAGAATTGTCACATTTGTTTGATTTCTTAGACCGTACAAACAAAATTGACAAATTTAGAAATCCACAACTTAATTTGTGTTTCTCGAGTCGGGTTTCATATGATGGTGAGGAAATACGATCGATTACACACTTGAAAATCTTGTTGGAACGTAAATGTCAATTGTCACGTAGGCCATTTCAGTTTACCGCGCGTTACGTCAGCTGTTATTCTAAGTACGTATGGTCGCTCGTTAGGAGCATTTCTTTCCTTCGTTTATAAGGTATGGGTTGTGACCTAGGGCTTAGAACACCGACTTCCAATCTGGAGGTTGTGGGTTCAAACATTGCCTTGGGAATCAAGCATACCTTCATAGTATGTCCATCCCATTCAATTTCACTTTTTTTCGTTTATATGCCGCGTAGAAACGATAATTTAAATTAAGAACCTTAAATTCCATTTCCACCCCGTGAAGGAACATACATTTATTTCTCTAAAGTTAGGTCTCTTGGCCTGTCGACGCAGTGAGACGAAAACGTTAACATACGTAAAATAAATCAATAACCATCGATCGCCGCAGAATATTTTCGCTAATTCGCTAATTACTTTCAAATTTGATTACATTAATATAATCAGGGTCGCTGTAGATTGCTATATCACTTTATTGCGATACACAGGTACTGTGTAACACAGTAGCTGCGAATCGCCAGGACGCCCGCAGCGTTATCGATCGATAAAGTGGTAAGTTTTGGGATTAAGTTTATGACAGTCCGGTTCCAAAAAAACGGGCTTGTGGCGGGACGTTCTAACAGAAAATAGTGACTTGCCCGGGACTAAATTCCAGCATAGAGGCACTTGCCCGAGATTAAAACCGACTTGTCCCGGGCGTCGGGCGTGCCAATTTGTACAGCCCTGAAACTCAATCCATACCGCAGACTGCGTGAGCCCCTCGGGGCAAAAGGCGTGAGACAGTGTCGTTATTACGAACAACCCATCGACGATCGACCAGAACCAGCAGCTCTTTGTCCGCTTCCCCAACCTCGGAGCTAACGACTTCATTTTGCCGGGGACTGTTCGCCTCGCTTTCACTATTTCGCTGACGTCGACGGACGAGGACCGAACCGTCGTTCAGAACCTGGGTCGCGCCATAGTCAAGAAGACCATGATAAAGATTTCTGGTAATGAGATGATGTCGATCGATGACAGCGACGTCTACCATTGTTATCAGGACCTATGGATGACGGCGCAAGAGCGCGAAAACGCTGTCTATCAGGGTATTGACACCAGCAAAAATAAGAACGTAACCAAACTTAGAATCGGGGCTGCTAACAAGGCAGATAACAACGCGAGCGACAATGCGGTCGCAGGCGCTTACGGCAACTGCTTCTACATCCCGCTCGACTTTGAGTTGCTGGAGAGCCACATGCCCTACTATCAGAGCGCTTTGGCTGACCGCCTCGAATACGAACTAACGTTCAACGACTACGGCCGAGTTCTCATAGCCAGCGACATGTTATCGACGTATACGATCGATAATGTTTCGCTGGAGTACGACATGGTCACGATGCCCGAACTCGCGCGATTGATCAGAACCCAGTACGCCGGGCGCGTTGCCATACTTTACGACCGAGTTCTTCGCCATCACAAGATGACGAAAGACAAAGGCGACACATTGTGGAATATTAATGTCAACGTACCCGCCCGCTCGATGAAAGGTATACTGATGTTGTTCGAGAATGCTCGGTTCGCGTTCGGTGCTAGAAAAACCGACAAATTCTATAACCCAAAATCACGAGGTAGAGGTGACGATCGAGGGAGTACCCAATCAACTCTACAGCGCGGGTCTTCGCGCGCACAGCAGTGGGACGAAAGTAAGAAAGCAGTTTGCTGCCGGCTCTAAGCGCTCTCCGGAGGTTGCAGCAGTTGCAAAGACCTGCATCTCTCGGCGTCTCCTCGCGGAGTTCCTGAATACCAAATACGCATTATGGTTAGACATGCGAGCCAGCGACGACGACCAAATACATGGCAGCGGACGCCAAGTTGAGAACGCTAGTGAGGGTGTGACGATCCAGATAACCAAAGAGGCGGATGGAAATGGGCCATTGAACGTGTACTTATATATAATTACAGACGCACAACTCAACATCGAAGATGGTCGATACGTCTCAGCACTCTACTGATTTAATAAAAAAATCATCTAACGATTTATTAATTAATAAATTTGAAAAAATTAAGAAAATTAACAATCAATACCAATTCACGATTGGAGATGCCCACTCTGCCATAATATGTGGGCAGACAGGATGTGGAAAAACGGTTTTCATCCTACCGTGATGCCTTTCGTCACATTGTGATCCTGTGTCCCACTGTGCGGCACAACGATACTTATCAGCGGCGCCCGTGGATATGGACCGACCCTGAGGTATACGTTATTGACCACGGTGATAGGCTTCACGATTGGCTGCGTGGTTTATACCAAATATTCCAGGGTGAGCCCACCCTATACGTGATTGACGATTGCTCAGCCAAGGCGGCGATGACCAAAAAGAAGGACATGCTCTCCGAGCTCGCATTTTCTGGCCGCCATGCTAGGCAAAGCGTATGGATATCCACTCAAAAGTACAACGGCGTCCTCAAGTATCTGCTCGAGCAAACGAAATGGGTCGCCCTCTTTCACTGCAAGGACCGACACTCATTCGATGACTGTCTTCGAGAGAATGACGTTATCCCAACGCGCGAGGAGCACCTGGAGGTTCGACAGATGCTTTCGGAAACTAAGCACGCCAAGCTTCTGCTAAAGACTGATCAACCAACTGCTTACGAAGTTATCAATTAATTTTATAATTAATTAGCAATTACTTAACGCTCGTTAGTAATTGCCGAGTAAATGCTTAACAATACTTAGCAATTACTGAACAAATGCTGAACAATGCTGAACAAATGCTTAACAAATGTTGAACAAATGCTGAACAATGGTTAACAATGTTAACAATTTGGTGCTCCGCTGCGAGCTTTGTTGCGAGCATAATGGTGATCATAAGTATCGGGTGGTGCGCTTGGCAATATGTTAAAGTGATGAGACTTGTTAGAATAGTTAAATTAATTTTAAGAAAATTAGCAATAATGAACTGCGACGAACTTCTCGATCAGCTAATAGAAGAAACCTCAACTCCGACTGCCAACATCCTGAAAGATAATGATCCAACAGAGCAATCAGAATCAACTCCAACTCCACGGCGGTTGGTATTGGGTTGAGTGCAACGACTCCGAATGAAAATGAAAATGCGGCGCGACGAGAGCGGCTAGCTGCGCTGGTTGCTGGGGGACAATTGGAGCATTATCTCGGTAGGCGTCTCTCAGTTTTTCAGGTGGATAAGATGTCAGATGCGGAGATCGATAAAATGTATGCGCGATACGAATCTAGGTTAGGTGCGGAGATGACAAAAACTCTTGGATCGGCGGCTATTCATTTGTACGCAACCGCCGTTAGTATACTTCTCCCTATACCAAACACCGCTGGATTGATTGATGATCTAGAGACTGACCCTTTTATAGGTCACACTCTTAGAACAGCCTGTTGCTCAATTTATCACAAGTTTGGAATGTACTTAGCTCCGCTGACAACCGCGTTGACCACGGGTAAACACTGTCAATTTGGACTATATGCCACGAACTATAAGCCCTAATATTAATATCATAAATGATGACACAAGACACACCCGCGAGAGTGACGGAACAGCAATCTCCAACAGCGTTGGGGATTGCTCCAACCCAATCGAACCCGATTGCAGCACTTCCAACTCCGATTGATCCTCCAACCGAATCGCGATTGGAGTTGGGGGTTGCACGACATAAAAACCCAAAAAGGCAGGCAGCTGGGAAGGCGGCGGCTGCCACCCGAAAAGTTAAACAAGATAAAATACTCGCCGAGCTTCGAGAGGCTAAACAGTCGTTGCAATCGGGGACGGAGACAGCAAAACATCTGAAGACAGAGTTGAGTACAACAACACCCCAATTCACGAATTGGAAGCACACTCAACACCCAATCGAGGTTGGACGAATCCGATTGAACCCCACTTCGTGAATTGGAGTTGGGTTGTTGGTGGTGGTCTGGCAGTTGTTGGTGCCCTGTGCGTGTGGAAATACCCCCTATTACACCAATCCTTATCGAAAAAACAACCAGCCAGTGTTCAGAAGAAAGTTACGAAACACCAATCGCGATTGGATGCGCCCCATTTAAACATTGATCGCGACCCCTTTTCTTTTATATGCAATAATTATAATGGCTGAACAAGATGGTAAAATGTTAGTGAATGCGCTTTATCACGCCGTGGTGATATCGGGTTTCAGTATCGGGTATGCTCGACTATCAAAGATGGCCCTAGGAGGGTCCGCTCCCAAATTGGACTTTACTGTGAGAGACGTAGGGCTCGCGACCTTAGATGTAGCGGCCGCAGTTTGGACCCGAGATTATCTAGTTAAAGCTGGAATTCTACCAGTTAATATATGAAAATAAATGGCTTCAATCGCAGTAATAGTAGGTGGTGCGCTTGTAAACGCATTGGCGTTCAGCGGTAGCAACTTCATATTCTCTAAAATGAGAAGCTCGAACGTGGATGAGGAGCGTAAGCGTCACGATTTAGCTGTAGAACAACTCAATAGCGCAAAGGAATAGCGTGGTCGAAAAAAACGAACCGCCCATCTGGACTGGGTCAATGAAGAGCTTCGCCGCGAAAATCACGCCGCACAAACTTTTCAGAACGTTGAAGAAGCCAACCGCGAGTACGCGCTGGCATATCCGCAGAAAAGTCTCGCGCCGCTGGATCGCGAGCCCCAACTTTCAGATTTCTATGTACCGTCAGAGCCCCAAAAAGACGGCGAGATCGCGTTCATCGTCGTGGGAATGGGTGTGGTGGGTATCGTCGGCTTACTATATTCAATCGAGATTTTAAATTAATTATTTTAATAATATATATATATATATATACGACGATGTCAGTTGACGAACTTTATTTTGCTATGATTGATGTAGGCTACACGCCCTTAAACACCGCATAGCTGGCGCAGGGGGTAGATTTGTCTGGCCCGAGATTCTCTCGAGACGTGGCGCGAGGACGAAAAAGCGGCCACACTTTTCGCAAAGCGGATGTTATATTCCTCCACCAATCCTGGGGGATTGGATTTTCCCAAGTTCCTTCAGAACTTAACCCCCAATCGCGATTGTACTTCCAACAAAGGTTTATTATTATCGACGCAGTTACCGGACGATCTGGCGAGGGCATGTTGGAGATTGTCCGATATATTAGAATACATCGCATGCGATGAACACGCGCAAACTTAATACCAAACTATCGGTTCGCCTAACGCGCAAGCTAGCGAACACGTACTACAGCCCCCGCGGGTACTGGAAGGGACTCGCGGCCATCAAGAACCTCGCGGCGGCGACCAAGGTTTCAGAAAACGCTGTCAAGGAATGGCTCAAGAAGCAGGCCATCTGGCAGATCTATTTACCCGCGCCTCACAATATTCCGCGCCCGAAATTCGACGTGCCGGGTGGTTACGAACCAAGTTCACCAAGCGGATCTCCTGTTTCTCCCATCACGATCGCGTCGGTCGCAAGACGTACAAGTACGCACTGACAATCGTTGACGTAGCGAGTCGTTATAAGGGGGCTGAGCCGTTGGCCACAAAAGAGTCTAAGGAGGTGGCCGAGGCTCTCTCCCGAATATATAAGAGGAGTCCTCTCAAATGGCCGAATCTTCTCCAGGTCGATCCCGGCCGCGAGTTCATGGGAGCGGTCTCTCATCTATTGTCTAAGCACGACGTTTCTGTCAGACGCGGCCGCGTCAACATCCAACGGGACCAGGGGATCGTGGAGCGCTTCAATCGAACCCTGGCTGAGAGACTGTTCGGACACCAATACGCCAAAGAACTTGTAGACCCTCATTCGCGATCAACCGAGTGGGTGGCCAGACTGCCCGCCGTGGTCTCCGCACTGAACGGAGAGGTGACCAGATTGATAGGTAAGAAGCCTGTAGATGCTATCAAGTTTAAAAGGGTGACGAGCAAGCCCTCCGCCGTCTCGCGCGGGCGACCCGTTGGTTTAGAGGAGCAACGGCTTCCATCGGATATTGACGTCAGGTACCTCGAGAGAGCTCGAAGGTGGCAGCCGCCGCGCGACTGATCCCGTGTGGTCTCTCAATGTATATCATCTAGATCGATCTATTATCAAGCCCGATGAGCCCGTGCTCTACTATTTGGATGATGGGCCATCGAGGGTTTGTTCGCGAAGAACTTCTTATGGTGCCTTCTGACACCCAGCTACCCCCGGATCGTCAGAGTCTTTAGATTGCTAATTTTGTTAATTTTTTCAAAATTATTAATTAAATGAATCATTAGAGAGGTTCTGTATGTATTCCGTCTGGTAACATGCGTCTTTTATCGTAGTATGCCGAGAGTCCTAATTTTTGTTGACAGTACGTTTTCATAACGCCGTCTTTCATTTTAAATCCTCTATTTTGTGCTACATCTATAATGTGTTTTCCATCTTCTGTAGTTTCACTTAGTACTCGTTTATATCTATCCCAATTTAAATTGTTAGTTCTCTTGGACATTCCTTTCGCAGAGTTTTTATTAATAGAATTAAATTTTTCTACAAAATAACACTTACTAGATAACACTATCGCCCTATCTCCACTAAATTCCATTTTGAAAAGTCCGGGCTCTCTTTCGCTCCATTTATCCCAAGCCAACCATTTCTTTTTTTCTTTTTCAAACCCGTCTAGTAAGTTAGGTCTAATCAATTCCTCTATCGTTTTTCCACTAACTCCTATATACATACTATCTGTATCCATCTGTATTAATTCAAAGTCTTCTCTTTTTACGTATTTGTCTAGAAATTCGTAGTAAAATTCCAACATTCTCAATTTAGCTAGTTGATAAACCGCTATTCCACAATGGAATGGTCTCTTTACCGCACACCTGGGTTTTCTTGAAGATATTTCGTACGCATCTCCTATCTCTTCCAAATCGTCAAAGAATGCAGATCTTAATGCTTTGTCAACACAGGTTTCGTTTTGTGTATATGTCGTATTTAAATGTCTCTCCGTTGCGTTGCCTCTATCATTTTTCCACAACACGAGTTTCCTAATAATTTCATTATGTCGGCTACTGCATGGTTTCTTATTTGGTTCTACATCACCTGTTCGTCTTGCGGCTGTAACTTCTTTTGCGAACCATTCAAATGGTTTTCCGCTAATATAATCTATAACACGATGAACTCCAGTTATTTCTAGGCCGTGTTTTAAATACCATTTCAACAGTGGCGCGTACAGCAATACTTTAGTGGCGGTCATAGAACCCACCAATTTTTTTCCATCTCCTCTTGTTCGGTCAGTATCTTTTAAATATTTTAACATGTGTGTGGGAACTTCATCAACCTCTACTTCTCTGTTTATAAATATTGGGGACATTTCAGAAAACTTATCTTTTAAGTTGTGTGGAACTTCTATATCCACCTCCGCAAACCCAAACCAGTCTCCAGATAAAACTCTTTTACAAAATTTTTACTTTTTCATACTTTTGGGTTATGTGGGGGTATCTATATGGTGTATAGTTTCTCTCCCACACGGCATCTCTTTATTTAACGTAGATAAATATAACGCGTTTGCATCATACCCCAAAACAGCCTTGCAAGGTTTGGAACCCACTCTAATATTTGAAAAAACCAGCTTCTGCATATCGTGTAAATACTATTGATGGACCGCCAACTAGAGCGTCCTTCATCATTTCGTATGTTTCTTCTTTTGATGCATATAGAGCATCCTCCGGTATAATCGTCTTTGAAGATTTTTGTTCTTTAATGGTTCCTCTCAATAAATATTGTATAGCTACTCCAGGTAGTGTTACCGCATCTTTGAAAATATCCACACCACTGTGTTTATAAAATTCACACATTTTTTCCACCGCTTCTAGGAACGGTGCTACATCTAAATCGTTATAATATTTCAACCAATCTCTGAAAGTTTTCATATTATTTTCTTCGAAAATTCTACGACATTTACTTAATTCTGTTTCATCTATTAACATTTTCCCAGATAGTTTGGAATACCAATTCTCTATATCCGGTAGTCCTGGGTAATCCAGTTTGTCTGGAGAATCGAACCACTCATAAGGAAAGAAAGATTTCTGTCCTTTGCATTCGTAGGCTTTTATCCAACTATCGTAACTTACACCAGGTCCTAGATAAAGTATTACATCAAGAAATCTAAACTCTGGAGTAAATAGAAATATTGTTGCGTTTGCACGTTTTCCGACCATTACTTTCTTTGTTGTTGATGCCAGTTCGCCTACTAGGTATTTATTTATTAAGTTTATATCGTACTTACTGCTGTTAAAACCTATAACCGGTACTTGCTCTATCCACTGTTCGATCTTGGCGATTTGGTTTTTACGTAAATGTTCTGTATTAAACCATATCTTGACCACACTTCTTCTCTTATAGCTTTTCCCCTGACTTTCAAATCTTCTACGAATTTATCTATAAGTTTTGCGGGATCTTTATCACAAATATGAGTTACTGTTCCTGAGAAATTATCTCCTATACTAACGCTTACCGGAACGTGCTCGGCTTCGTACTCTAGATTATTACCGAGAGTTTCAAATTCTGGGTTGAGATATGCCTCAAAATCGTATACTATCTGATATGGATAAAGAGTAGTGTCGCAACCGATCTTTATGTCTTTACCCGTTCTTTGAAATTCGCATTCCCACATAACTACTAGGTTGAATTCTTTGCTTCTTCTAATAAATGTATCTCTCTAGTGGATGCGCGTTCTTCTTTTCTATGCTTTGCATGAATCTCACACCCGTGCCAGTAACAGCCGTGATATTGATATACGGTATTGGTTTCTGTACAGTATCCATCTACTGGAGCTCCTAAAACCCACCTTTCACCCCCGTGTCCACACTGTTCGTGGTGAATGTGAATTCCCTCGCGCTTTTCCACAGAGTACATCCAATCGATCGCCCCATAACTGTTAGAACTTTTTGGGTAGAACGCTTTCTCGAACGACGAACGCAGGCGCTCTAAATAATTACCATCACATATTACTTTTGTCTCACCTTTCATACATGTTGGTCCGTGTCTCTTCATATTACTCGCTTCGTGAATTTCTGCTTGCAATTATCGCAGGCGTAAATTTTAGATAGGTTTTTAAGGTTTTTTATCAGAAATGCGTGATTATTAAACAGTCCTATTGTCATTGGTTTATTACCTATTGCCTTATAGTGTGCTGGTACCTTTTTCAACCACCATACGTTACATTCGGTGGGTTGATATACTTCTATGCGATTTTAAAAAACTCTTCAACCTTTTTCAGATCTGAAAATGGAATTGGTGAAACCACATTACTACCAAAATATTGCTTACTAAGTTCTTTCGCCTTTTCTGTACATCTGTCGGGTCTTTTATCTGTCATATGCATAGCTAGACACCTGAACAGACAAAGGTCGTCATTATACTTATCTAAAGAATACATACCTTTTTTATTCTTCAGCCATTCTGGAAGTTCTCCTCCTGCTGCTTCTTTGGATTGTAGTCCCAAATCTATTCCCCTACTACCCTGTATTAGCTTTACGAAAACCTCTACCCATCTTACAAACTTCCACTTTGTATTCGGTCTGTCTATTTTATCGGACATTATTCGTGTTTGCTCCTTATCTGACAGCCATTTTTTAACGGTTTTCATTGATGATAGTGGTTCGCCACCGAGATTTTTGTGCATTATTATAGTTACAGGTTTTCCATTTTTATTTTCCTCCATATGTTCTAGCTTGTAAGAATATGAATATCTCAAATAAAAATTGGTTGTTATATAAGGAGAGAGTTTATCGGACATGCGTTCAAACCCGTTAATGTCAATGTTTTTATGAAAGGATAATGTAACTACCCGTCTTCCATTTTCTACCTTTTCCAATGTTTCATCGTGAGCCCCCAATATTTCTTCACCTTTTTCCACTATCACGCGAACTATAGATCTTTTCTTATTATTTGGTATTTGGTCACCTGTGTGTTTAATTTGAGACAAATTATTGGTGCTTGAAGGTTTTATTACACTAGCCCTTCACTCCGCAATACTTTCTTTTTTGATTCTGTTACCAACTTCCTCCGCTTTGGATATATCATTAAATGCCCCTCTTTTATAGGCGCGGGTAAACCGCTTCATAAACACCTTATTCTTTGTGGCATTTATCAGCTTTGTCAACCCCCTAACTCTCAACCGTTTACTATAAGTAATCCCTAGAGATTCGGCTTCTCTTCTCAAACTTTCTATTTCTGCTCTAGTTTCTGGCGTTATCATATTTTCTGCATATACTTTTGTATATATACTTTTGTATAACCTATAAAATTTATCTGTTCAATTGGACGTCAAAAATTTACATAATGTTTTTTTCACGTCCAATTGAACAGATAAATTTCATAGGTTATATACATATATAATGGAGTGTGTGACTTGTTGTAAGACGTTTACGTGTAAAAATACTATCTACGAAGGCATCTATCGAGACGTAGAAAGTTTCTTGTGTCCCCCCACAATTTCAATGCCCCAGATGCCCTTGTAAATTCATTAGTGCCCAAAACTCTTTGTAGACATAAGCAACTACGCTGTCAGGTGGCTAAAGGTGAACGTGGTAGACTAGAGCTGGTAGAATTAGTTGCTGATCTGCGAAATAAATTAGCTATATCGGAGGAGAAAAATGAGGTGTTGGAATATAAACTATTGTACTTGCATGAATGATTTCGACTTTTTTCAAAAGTCAATTACCAATATAATTGGGACTACAATACCACCACCAACTTTTGGTTGGAGGTGGTATCATTTTGACTCCCTCTTTTCAAAATTATTTTCTCCAAAAATTCATAAATTTGCTCTCGGGAGACAATTTTCCTCGTTAACCAATTTTTAATTTTCGGGGGTGGTGGGGGTATTATAGAGGGTTATAAATGATATCACGGTAGGTGGTATCATTTTGACTCCCTTACTACTACTCGCGATCTTCCACCTGTGGGTGTTGGAGGTGGTATCATTTTGACTCCCTCTTTTCAAAATTATTTTCTCCAAAAATTCATAAATTTGCTCTCGGGAGACAATTTTCCTCGTTAACCAATTTTTAATTTTCGGGGGTGGTGGGGGTATTATAGAGGGTTATAAATGATATCACGGTAGGTGGTATCATTTTGACTCCCTTACTACTACTCGCGATCTTCCACCTGTGGGTGAGGTTGCGAAAAAGCAAGATTGAATATGATAGAATCGCGCGTTTTCGTCTCGCAATCTCGCGATCATACTTCGCAATACTTCGCAATGTCCCTAACAGGACACGTAAAAATAGTCTTAGGAGACGATTCTCATGTGCTGCTGAAACATGCTTTTATTAAGAAGTAGAACAAATGTGGACAAACACCAATAATTCTAGACAAAAAACAACAACATAGTTTGACAAACATGATAAATACGACAACTTCCATATAGCTTAACCCTTTCAACCCTAAGGAACTGGAATGGACTGTGATATGCTAATGTTCCGACCAATCCAATGGTCACAAAATGATTTTCAGATTCGTCCATTTATGAAAAGGGGGTGTTTTTGTTCTCAAAAATATTAAAAACTTTCAAAAAGTGCAGATCCTGATGAGAGCCGGCTCATATGGATCTGCACTTTTTGCATAAACCGATATAGCGGGCTTTCGGGTCCAAAATCCAGAGTTAGTCACGTCCCGTTTTCGATTCTGAAAACCATGCTTGTTTGACTTCTTCTGACATGATTTTAACATGTTTAAAACAGACATTTTGTCTTGCTTGTAATTGTTTTGTTTCCATGACTATGAAATATTGTGATGCATGTTTATACAGTTACTGTTACTAGCATATTGCAATACTATTTACTACTATGTTTGTCTTTAGATCAGCTGAACATGTACAGATATTGGTTAATTATACTAGTATTGCTACTTGGGTCACGATTGAAAAATATGTCTTTTTACACATGCGACCAGTGCAGATCAAACCAGCCTGCACTGGCACAGTCTGATCAGTTCGCAATTCACACTGTTCGCCATTCAGGCAATAAACCCTTCATTGAACCTGTAGCAAAGTGCTATATGATCAGGATATACATGATATACACTAATCTGTTTATCAACACTGAATGCCGGATCTGTAGCCAAAACCCCATTTAAGTAATACTAAATATAATGACTACTGGATTTTAGAACACAAACATTATTTATTGTGCGTATATATTATCAGATTATAGTAACTCGATTATTAATGTTGGTAATTAGATAATTACCATCATTTGCATGTATTGAAACACACTTTTTCCACTATAACCACTATATCTGACAGAACCAGGATTATTTCGTTTCTGACCAATGTATATTCTGCTCATTTTCACCGCCCTATTCGTCTCTTAGCAATCCACATGCTTAATAGCAATCCATATTGCATAAATGTATTTATGTTTCTCTCGTTGATTGGCAATCAGTGAAGGTCCTGCTCATACTGCAAGGATATGCAAGCTGGTCTGAAACCTCACTGGTTGCAAACGTCATAACCATGTTTTTGTCAGATCGTGACCCGTAAGGAAATTGTTTAAATAATATTTCCAAAACAACGGGATTACATAGCTAGCACATGCCACTTTAGCCTCAATAACTATGGATACAGTCTGCTTATGTGACTGTGAATTAAGTAGGCAAACTAGTGACACATGTCTCTTTAACCCATACTACCCAGTGTATGATAACCATGATCAGATGATAACTATTAAACATTGTTTGAGTAAATATTGTGTTACTTTATTTTATTAATTAGGCAGCTGGACCGAACCATAATACTATCCTGTGTCCATAATGTCTGCGAACAGGTACCGCATTGCATCAGTTAATAGTACTGTACAGTAGAGTCACATATACAATCATGTTCATATCCATGTAGTAAAGGTTCTCCACTTCATTCTCACCACTGCTCATCATGCTCATGGGATATAGTACTCGCAATCACAAAACAAATAGCCGACTACTTGTATACGTATGATATTTGACACCTTGTCAAAATTTCTGATCACTATCACCATGACTTCAATGGGAAACGAATGTACGTGTATAATAATACTACTTAAGTAGCATTATATTGCGATCAGCAGCCAAAATGGATATGCTCTAATATGAATGTGTGTATCTAGTGCTCTGTTGGTGGCCCACGATGTAAGGTTCTATTTTGTCCGTCGGAACCAGAGTTCGTCTCCATTAGAGTGGGTGGGTCATGACTTTTCATTAGTATCTAGTGCATTACATGCAGCGAGCATATTGATCACCAACCATACATGTATACAAAGATGAACCTGTCTAACCCGGACGACATATAAAACGTGTGTGTTTAATTATGTAAACCATTCTAAACCCGACACTCTTGAAGGTCCCCGCATGTCCGGTTTAGAGAGCTACAACTGTAATTCATGCACACTGAAAGCTTTGCTATACAGATAAATGACAGTGAAACTCCAACATGTAGAAAAAAATTAGCCGTGGTGTCCTGTAGAACTGCAACTGGTTACTGTTGTATACCCTTTAACCCTTTCACTGCTGAATTAAATTTTGTCGTCTTCTGCTTATTTTTTATTTTCCATTGTTCTCATAAACAAACATACTTTGACCGCAGTTTAGAATCATTTCCAATGAAAATGATTCTATTCTAAAGTGCTGTTAAACTTTTCTTGAGAAATACGCACAATATAAAACAGCAGATGACAATTTTCTTTCCCAATATCACTAAGGGCTAATGGACTTGTGCTAAATTACACTGGAACATCCAGGTGTTGACACATGGTCCCCAGTTACTTGCTAATGGGTCACTCGGCGGTGTTATAGCTGTATACCCGTCCCGGCTGGGCTGACACTATCAGTCTTGTGTAGGCGCTACCTGGTCGCGATTGATTTCAACTGGTCCCAACGTACCCAATGCGGCTTTTAGCATGTTTAGTTTAGATGATAAGATCTGACAAGGAGGGTGGTCAGTTTAGATTTCGTCTGGCATCTGGGAAGCAGTGGACAGCTGATATAACTCACAAACAACATTTACCCAGGTTTATGCTACTTAGGAGAGACATTAGCATAACTAGAGGATATGAAACGAGTTTGATATGAGATTTATGAAACGAGTCACGCGCAATAATCTCATAACAAATATAAATGAGTACTTTTACTTAGTCACTGACGCTTCTAATGACGTTCAAAGCACGGTGATGTCAAAACAGTATTGCTTTGTCGCGCCATTATTGACTTCTTCATTTTCTCTGTTTGGCATAACGTTAGCGCATAATACGAATACGTAGTTAGGGTGATGCGATCAGCCAATCAAATTCGCTCCAGGTGTTATTAAACGGGTGTCATATCACTTTTATGAAATGGGTTACAGAACGTCATAACAAGGTTTTCATGTGATAAAAATATGTCAAGGTCAACCCCATTTGCAACCGGAATGACCGGTGCAACCCAAGATCAGCTACCTCCATGCATAGTTTGAGAATTACTCGCCTGCATTTACATAATATGTAGTTTGTTACGACAGTTCTCTGTTCAAAACGGTTTTGTTTGCTAATCAGTGCACAGTGTTTGCTGTCTGCCAAAATATTAAATGTGGGATCGTAGCTAGTTATCTCCCGTTAAATTTATTTATAGAAATCTGGTCCAAATTGTGCAATTTAATGTACTGTTTGTAACAATAGTGAATGTAGCATAATCTGTTGTGAAAAGGCGTAAATAAAGTAATTTCGACTAGTATACATCCAAATCATCTTACATAGATACACAAGTATACATCCAAACCATCTTACATAGATACACAGTCAGATATTGGTATACATTGTACACGCTTATTAATGTTATTGCTATCAGTGTAGACTCCGATGTGCAGTCTGATCTGGGTCTACTCTGTTCGCCAAAGTATTTTTGTGCTATTCAGTAAGAAACAAATGCTGAAATACAGCGTAGCACCAGATCTCTATTAATAGATTTGCAAATGGATACAACTAGCTAAGATCCATCATTAACTATTATTATTTATACTAATTAAATGCGTCACCTGAAAGAATAATATTTTCGACATATCATAAAGTATGATCATTGCACATCAAACAATAAATACAGAGAATAAATAGAGGATCTCAAAAGAGTTACCATTTGATATGATATTTATGAAACGAGTCACGCACAATTTATGCACCGAGCCTCTAGCGGACAAGTTTCCTAAATCTCATATCAAAGGGAAACGAGTTTCAGATTCTGTTTATCACATGACTTCAGCCTACAAAAAGCTGAAAGCTTGGAGATATCCAATACGTTTCAGTGAGTAGACGCCATTGACTATTTTCGCATATATTTGAAAATCTCCACAGAGAAAAATAGTTTTTAATCATAGCAATCAGTGGCGGATCCAGCATTTGGGGAACGGGGGGCGGGGTTGTCCTATTTTCGAGCTCCACGGAGTGCAGCGAGTCCGGGGGCATGCCCTCATGACAAATTTTGAAATCTAGATGTACAGAAATGCACTTTCCTGTGTTTAAATTCAGACTCCAACTGGTGGTAAACAATGATCTATGTAAACTCCGTGGCTGCACGTGGGGAGGGGGCTTGCAACACCGGAACCCCCACCCCCCCCCCCCTCTAGATCCGCCCCTGGCAATACAATTATTAGAAATATTCCATATAACAGGTTCCTGTTCTTTGTAAATACTTCATACTACCAAACGGGAACTCATTCTGACAATTTATGAAATGGGTTAAAACACGCCACAACAAGGATTTCATGTAATAAATAGTAATGTTCGTTAATATTTTAAGGAAACACGGTTATCGCCCCTGATATCAGTGTGGAAATTTACGTCTGATATAAAATGTATAATAATGCCAATCAATACGTGGGGTAATGGTGAATGAATGTTTATTTTGCCAGAACATGTATCAGATCATGTCTCTAATATAAAGAACATTTTGTGCCTACTGAGTGGGCATGTACCTTTAAAGTCTCATCCGACAGACCAGTGGGATGGACATGATGGAAATACTATGAACGTATGGTTTAATGCCCTAAACGAGGCTAAGTTCATATTGTATTTCTTAAATATACATAAACATTCACATTGACAGTTGGCATGGGGGATTTATACGCATATCAACGGGCGAAATAGCGAGGGTCAACATCTGGGGAATTAGACAGCAAAATAATCCGAGCAAAGGGAATTGGACAGAAAAACAAAATCCTAGCATGGATTGGCTGGCTGGCACAACATTCGGACCTCATGAGGATTCATTTATTTTGCATACACCATAATATAGTATAATCTGCTCCATCATGCCCATGGAAGAGACATTTGGTGTAACTGACCGAATGTTAAATTAATGAGTTCAATATATTTCCAAGCATGATGCCCGCAAAATAATATCGGCTAACAACATCATGCTAACAACAGGGAACAGTGATTTTTCATGTTTATGGGCCCCTAGTGACTGGCAACTATCCCCACTTGTGAGAGAGAGGGACACCTGAACTCAACATCTGAGAGGGGTCAGTGGTTTTATCAGATTGATCAGATTATCAGCATGATAATGATGTATTATAGTTACAGGATAGCATGATGTTTTCAATAATAAATGTTATGGCCGCGTCATCTGTCTTCCTCAACACGTTTATAATGTTTTCATACTGGATTAATGGGTTACATAAACATGATAAACATAAAATATCACAATGATCATGATGATAGCATGCAGTTAATGGCGGGCTTTCCAAACAATTTGTTTCCGTTGGGCACCACTGTATAAAACACTGATTGCAACCTACATGACCTACGCAGACCCATATTAGATTGCAAATGCTGAAAGTTTGATAAGAACATACATTCAAAAGAGTTACTGTGTTGTTGGTGAAAACCAGTAGTGTTCACATTTCCGATCCAAATGATATGTTTTGACTACAATTTGAATCGTCTCAACAAGACTGATCACATGCTCTCACGACAGAGATACACATTACCATGATTACTGGCATAGGTTATTTTTGAAAACTAACCATGCTAACAGGAAATGTGTTGAATATCGACATAACTAGGAAGTTATTTAAAATAGCTTGCACGGTTATCATAGCCATGTAAGTGTATCGTGTCCGATATATGTATATATAGTATATGGAGAGTGCATGAACCACATAATGAACACAGCGAAACTTGTGTACATGTTCTATGCATATGTGAAACACAGTGTAGTATCCATGATCATGATGGTCATGATGGTACCTCTTACATTTTGGTTACTCAACTGATGCTAGTCACCATGGTCGTATTGGTTGTTTTTCTCATTATAATTTGCGGACGTGATTACACATAACTGGCATCGATTATGTTTGTCCAAAACAAACAAAAAATGTGTTGAATGTCAACATAACTTGAGGTTATTCAAAATAACTGACACGCGTTATCCGAGCCCTGAAAATATAATGTGGCCGCAATCAAACCATACATGGTATATGAAAATTGCATGTACAACATCATGAAGATAACGAGAGCCGTGTATGATGTGTATATCTACATGTTATGTACATATGTGAAACCCAACTATGGGGTTATTGTTATTTTTTCAAGATAACGTGATAAAGTTAGTACACATAACTGGCGTAGGTTATGTTTGTCAAAAACAAATACGAACTATGTTGAATGTCAACATAACTTGAGAAAGTTATTCAAAATAACTGACACGCATTATCCTAGCCCTGAACATATAATGTGGCCGCAATCAAACTTTTCATGGTATATGACAATTGCATGTATAACATCATGAATATAACGAGACCTGTGTATCATGTGTATATCTACGTGTTAGGTACATATGTGAAACCGAGCTATGGGTTGTTTTTCAAGATAACGTGAGACAGTTATTACACATAACTGGTATAGGTTATGTTTGTCAAAAACAAATACGAACTGTGTTGAACATGTTGAATGTCAACATAACTTGAGGAAGCTATTCGAAATAACTGCCACGGGTTATTCTAATATAGTGCATGCCTACCATGGTATATGGAAATTGCATGTACAACATCATGAAGATAACTCGACATGTGTGCCATTCATATGTATATCTGCATGTTATGCACATATGTGAAACCCATCTATGGGTTATTTTTCAAGATAACGTGAGACAGTTATTACACATAACTGGTATAGGTTATGTTTGTCAAAAACAAATACGACCTTTGTTGAATGTCAACATAACTTGAAGTTATTCGAAATAACTGTCACGGGATATTCTAATACAGTGCATGCCTGCCAAATTATACATGGTAATTGGGAATATTTAAATGTAAGTACTGATTCACCAATAACAAAAAAGTCACCTTCCCCAAAATGATTAGCTTGATGAACGTCCATCAAATATTCAAATATTGATTTTATAGCGAAAAAATATTTTCAAATGTTCATGATGATAATTTAACATGGGGAGGGGGGAAGGGAGAGGTGGAAGCAGTGGGGGAGGAGCTAAAAAAAAAACTAAAAAAAAATGGAAATTGACTCCGAAACCTGGCTGGATAGCTTGGAAATCATGTAAATAAGAAAACAAAAGTTTGAATTTGAAAATCGTTCCACAAATAAAAAAATATGTAAAAGAAATCTATGTTTAGCCCCCATGTTAAATTCTCATAGGAAAGTCGTTTTTTCGCAATAAAATAAATATTTGATGGAATTTCTTCAAATAATTTGTTTACCGAGGTTGACTTCTTTATTAATGATGAAAAACTACTTACATTTATATATTTTTAAGATGTAATGTGTTTAATGGCCAATAGTTTGTCGGCAGCAAAACATGGAACAGAGAATAGATGTATATCGTTTATATTTTATTTAAATACCCTATTATGATGTATGTATTCACGTAAATTATCATGATCATGGTATTAGTCGCAAAATATAATGCAAATGAGGAACATGCCAGATATTTAGAGTGAAACATCGATGAACATATCGTAGAGTTGAGAATACTTGTTTTCTTTGTAGATGCTGTAGCAGTGAGAGACACAGTTAAACCAATTCAATGAACATCCCAACATTTCAACATGTTGAACATATCGTCGAATTATAGGGATAAAACAGCATACAATTCAACATTGCTGTCATGATTATCACGGTTATGGAAAAAGTGGTATCAAAATGAACAAGGGAATTTAACACCACGCTGTAAACTATAGTCAAGTCAACACTTGATTTTGTGTTACCTCCCTTTTAAATTGTGTAGAAAATGATAGATACTGAAAATAACTGATACAGGTTATCTACAATTTGATAACAGAAGGGAGACAACTCTCACACAACTTAAAGAAACTAGAAATGGACGCTTGTCGACAAGCGCATGTGTATCCCCCTCCCCAGATACACAAGTAGTTTGAAAAAAGGGTGTTCGAGTTATGCTCCGGAGACAAAATAAGCGACGGAAAAACAAAGGGAGATAACTAAAGAATTAGTGATGCAAGAGTTGTCATTCTTGCGGGACACACCTTTAGGGTCGTGGTCTATGCATGTGTGACGTTTCATGAAAATATTCCAAAGGGTGTTCGAGTTATGCTCCAGACACGAAATCAGTGCACGAAACAACAAAGGGAGATAACTAAGAAATTAACGACGCAAGAGTTGTCATTCTTACGTGCGACACACCTTTGGGTCGTCTTCTATGCATGTGTGAAGTTTAATAAACTAGAAAATGTGTTCATAGAACACGGATGTCCCACATATCGCTTTGATAATAAATGAGGTCAAAATTTTCTTTTACCTGAGCGTTAAAGTTTTTGAAGCACCAAGTATGTGACCTTGACCCTGGGCTTGGCGGGGGCAGGACAAACGTGGATTTGGCACAGGGCGGTAGAGGACCATTAGAGCAATGCATATATGAAATATGAAGCTGATCCGTGAAAGAAAACAGAAATTATAAGATATTTACCTGAGCGTTAAAGTTTTTGAAGCACTAAGTATATGATGTTAACCCTGGGCTTGGCGGGGGCGGGACGAACGTGGATTTGGCACAGGGCGGTAGAGGACATTAGAGCAACGCATATATGAAATATGAAGTTGATCCGTGAATGGAAAGAAAAATTATAAGATATTTACCTGAGCATTAAAGTTTTTGAAGCACCAAGTATGTGACCTTGACCCTGGGATTGGCGGGGGCAGGACGAACGTGGATTTGGCACAGGGCGGTAGAGGACCATTAGAGCAATGCGTATATGAAATATGAAAGATGATCCATGATCCATGAAAGAAAAACAGAAAGTATAAGATTATTTACCCCAATCGTTAATGTTTTTGAAGAACTATAGCATAAGTATGTGACCTTGGACCCGTGGGCTTGAACGGGGGCCACAGAACGAACGTGGATTTGGCAACAGGGCGGGGGGTAGAGGAACCATTAGAGAGCAATGCGTATATGCGTGTTCAGAAGTTATGCTCTGGATACAAAATCAGAGCACGAAACAACAAAGGGAGATAAGTAAACAAGAATTCCGCGGAATCAGATGCCTCGCCTTGTCCCGCCTTGACCTCGAGCCTGGGCCCGAAAGCAATTTATACAATTATTGACTAGTGAACCATAGAATATCAGATTATATTCTATGGCTCACTAGTCAATAATTGTTTTATTATATGATAATAGTCTGTATATAGCACTTACGACCTTATGCTACTAGACAAAAATTGAAAAAGAATTTGAAAAAAAAAATGAAAAAAAAAAATGGAAAAAAAGTTTAAAAATGAAAAATAATAATGCTTGCTACTGGAGCCCAGAATTTTTTTGAATAGTCCTATATTTATCTTACATATATCTGCACAGGTCCACATAATGCCACAATAATTTTCAACACAGTTTACGGAAATGTAATATAATCATTTACCTGTATAAATTACCTGTAAGTGGTCAGTGGTCAGTTGCACATGCTAGCACATGCACAGGTGAATAGTCTGTATATAGCACTTACGACCTTATGCTACTGGACAAAAATTGAAAATAATTTAAGAAAAAAAAAAATGAAAAAAAAAAATGAAAAAAAATAAAATGGAAAAAAAAAGTTTAAAAATAACAATGCTTGCTACTGGAGCCCAGATTTTTTTTCCAGTCAAATTGAAAAATAATTTGAAAAAAAAAAATGAAAAAAAATAATGAAAAAAAAAAAAAAAAAAATTACAAAAAAAATTTGTTTAAAAATAATAATGCTTGCTATTGGAGACCAGATTTTTTTTTAATAGTCCTATATTTATCTACATATATCTGCAGAGGTCCACATAATGCCACAATATTTTCAACACAGTACCCAATGTAGTGATTTACCTGTATAAATTACCTGGTCAGCAGTGGTCAAGCACTGGACATCTGCACATGCTAGCCCATGCTTAGCACATGGTTCTCCCAGTTTCTATTGTTCTCTCTACAGGTAAGGTGTACAGAGCACAGGAGAAAAGGTATACAGAGCAGACGAGAAAACAGGTCTTCATGCATTATTGTCCAGTTTGTAGAGTGCGCAAAACAAAAAAGGGAGATAACTGAAAAATTAGCTACGCAAGAGTTGTCATTCTTGTGCACGACACACCTCCGGGTCGTGGTCTATGCATGTGTGAAGTTTCATGAAAATATTCCAAAGGGTGGTCGAGTTATGCTCCGGACAGGAAATCAGTGAGCGAAAAAAAAAGGGAGATAACTCAAAAATTAGCTATGCAAGAGTTGTCATTCTTGTGCACGACACACCTTCGGTTCGTGGTCTAATTGAATGTGTTAAGTTTCATAAAAATATTCCAAAGGGTGGTCGAGTTATGGTCAATCAGTGCGCGAAACAAAAAATAAAAAAGGGAGATAAACTAAAAAATTAGCTATGCAAGAGTTGTCATTCTTGTGCGCGACACACCTCGGTCGTGGTCTATGCATGTGTGAAGTTTCATGAAAATATTCGAAAGGGTGGTGGAGTTATGCTCCGGACACGAAATCAGTGCGAGAAACAAAAAAGGGAGATAACTCAAAAATTAGCTATGCAAGAGTTGTCATTCTTGTGCGCGACACACCTTCGGGTCGTGGTCTATGCATGTGTGAAGTTTCATGAAAATATTCCAAAGGGTGTTCGAGTTATGCTCCGGACAAGAAGTGTCTGCGGCGAACGCGGACGCGGACGCGGACGCGGACGCGGCGCGCTGTCAAATCCATAGTATCCCCCGACGGAGTTATTTCGAACGTAACTGAAATCAGTTACACCCCTGACTGTTAATCGAGCTACCAATTAAAATTTAACACCTTCATTGACTAACAAACAAACGGCAATTATTCTGCTGTGTCGATCGTCATACCCAGCTTAATTGTTGCGATATAATTCCATCCAATTATCTTGTTAAAATCATGATATCCAGTGTTTACTTTAATTTTGAATACTCATTGATCTAAGCGGCACTTAGGTCACTTAGAAATGCCAAACATAAAATGTGTCTTTGTGTTAAATTTTTTATTGAGGTCCGATAATGTATATACAATATGCACAATAGAATGGATTATCAAACGAACGTTTAATAATTTGATGGGTCAATCGCGTGTTTGTTGTTACAAGATGTACCAGTTCGTCAGAAAACCACCAGTTTGTCTGGCTTATGTAGTTAGGACACGGTCAGCATAGCTCGGCTCATAACAGCAGTCCCCATGCCACGCTTGCTATAACTTGCCATTATGATGCATGCATATGTGGAAGGGCTGTTGTAAAAGCTAGTTCACACAGAATAATATCGAATAATACTGTGCACACTTATCAGGGTCTACGATGGTTGCAAATATCAAGTTGTTGACCTGTTCTGCAATGTGGTTTAACCTAGAGAAATGACAGGCGCTTTCAGCGTGTAGGCAATTTATGATCGATAGTCTACTGTCTGGAGTAGACGCATAATTTCATTATCGGCAAAGTTGCTGAGAATGGTCGCTAAAACGAGGATTTCGAGTCAAAATGGACGATTTTGCCTGGCCGTTGGCCGCATTAGACAGGTTCACGCTTAATACAGGTGCATTTTAGAGTAATTTTCATTGGGGGGGAAATAAAATGGCCGCTTAACGGAGGGAGACGCTTAATACAGGTGGCCGTTATTACAGGGGCGACTGTAATTAAAGTACTAAGTATACATTTCTATGAAGCTGCTTCCATATTATATTATGCAACGCACCTGCTTGATTAAAAACATTCACAAACTGAAAAAGTGCCCCTATCCGGACCCTCTAGAGATGCCCCTGCTATGTGCAATGATACGACCGAGTCACCGCACAGTAATACATCTTGCATAGCACGGGCCCATTCCCAAATTGGTGAAGCGGTTCATGAGTTATTGAAACAAGAGGGCCATGATGGCCCTAATTCGCTCACCTGACTCCATGAACACCAGAGGAGAATGTGACATTGAGTTCATGTGTTTTAAAAAAATTGTGCTATTTTTAGATGGCGGTCATCTGGGATTAAGCGATGACTCTCATTTTACCAAATCTGAAAATGCTTCACCCAAGGATCTTAACTTACTATGAAGTTTGGCCAGCATCGGCCATGTGGTTCCTGAGAAAAAGACGTTCAAAATCTTGAATAAATGGACATTTTTTAGGCCATTATGGATGACATAATCATCCGATTCCGACAAATATTGCACCAGAGCAATCGCCTCATCGATACCTTCAATTTGATATATGACATGAGCATATTCGGGCAAAAATAAAATTTGATCCCACGGGCCACGCCCATTTTTGACCCCGGGGTCACCATTTTAACACCTTTGAAAGAGCATTCTACGTCGATCATTCCTACCAAGTTTCGTCGAAATCCGGCTGGCAGTTCATGAGGAGATTTTTTAAGAATTTGTGCTATTTTTAGATGGCGGCCATCTTGGATTAGCGACGACCTCCGTTTTCCTTTTAACAAATCTGAAAAGGTTTCACCCATGGACAATTAAACTTGTTGGAAGGTTTGGCCACCCATGGGCCAAAGCGGTTTCGTTTGTGAAGGAAGAATTTTATGAAATCTCCTAATCTCTAAAGAACAAACCTTTTTGACCTTTTGGCCGGGGGTGGGGTAGGACGGCCATTCTTGGATGACATGACCATCCAATTTCGATAAAATAATGTACCAGAGCGATCGCCTCTTTGATACCTTCGATTTGATATAGACATGACCATATTCAGTCAAAAATAAAATTTTACCCCAATTTGACCACACGGACCACGTCCATTTTTGACCACGGGGTGAACATTTTAACAACTTTGAAAGAGCATTGTACATCGATCATTCCTACCAAGTTTCGTCGAAATCCAGCTGGCAGTTCATGAGAAGAAGATTTTTTAAGAATTTGTGCTATTTTTAGACGGTGGCCATCTTGGATTGGCGACGACCTCCGTTTTAACAAATATGAAAAGGCTTCACCCATGGACCATAACTGTGAAGTTTGGCCACCATGGGCCAAGCGGTTCGTGTGAAGAAGAATTTTGAAATCTCTAATAAAAGAACGACCTTTTGACCTTTCGGTGGCCATCTTGGATGACATGACCATCCAATTTCGACAAAAAATGTACCAGAGTGATTGCCTCATTGATACCTTCGATTTGATATATATCATGACCATATTCGGTCAAAAATAAAATTTGACCCCATTGGCCACGCCCATTTTTGACCCCGGGGTCACCATTTTAACAACTTTGAAAGAGCAATGTACATCGATCATTCCTACCAAGTTTCGTCGAAATCCGGCTAGCGGTTCATGAGAAGAAGATTTTTTAAGAATTTATGCTATTTGTAGATGGCGGCCATCTTGGATTAGCGATGACCTCCATTTTAACAAATCTGAAAAGGCTTCACCCATGGACCATAACTTTTAAGTTTGACTACCATGGGCGTTCATGTGAAGAAGAATTTTGAAATCTCTAATAAAAGAACGACCTTTTGACCTTTCGGCGGCCATCTTGGATGACATAACAATCCGATTTCGACAAATATTGCACCAGAGCAATCGCCTCATCGATACCTTCAATTTGATATATGACATGAGCATATTCGGGCAAAAATAAAATTTGACCCCACGGGCCACGCCCATTTTTGACCCCGGGGTCACCATTTTAACACCTTTGAAAGAGCATTCTACGTCGATCATTCCTACCAAGTTTCGTCGAAATCCGGCTGGCAGTTCATGAGGAGATTTTTTAAGAATTTGTGCTATTTTTAGATGGTGGCCATCTTGGATTAGCGACGACCTCCGTTTTAACAAATCTGAAAAGGTTTCACCCATGGACAATAACTGTGAAGTTTGGCCACCATGGACCAAGTGGTTCGTGTGAAGAAGAATTTTGATTTTGAAATCTTTCTTAATATCTAAGAACTGACCTTTTGACCTAGCGCCATCCTTTGATGGTTTAATTTGAAAACATTCAATCGGATATTATTTTTAAAACAGCGGATTCAGCTGGATACTCGATATGTTATAATAAGACCATGGGAACCAATTTTATCAATCATTTTTATTTATATACCAATGACAAAAAACCCCGACCACGTCATGGAACCCCCGGGTGTGAAACAATACACTGAAAAGGCATTGACCAAATTTCGATCATTCGACCAGTCGTCGATCCAGGTTGCAAGTTTCCATTTGAGGAAGAGATTTTTTTAGATGTACTATTGACTTGGGGCATCCTTGGGACGATTTGATATAGACATGACCATATTTGAAATCAGTCAAAAATATTGTTTTTTTACTATTTATGACCACGGACACCGTCCATTTTTGACCCCGGGTGTGAACATTTTAACAACTTTTGAAAGAGCATTGTTTTGACCTATCGATCATTCCTACCAAGTTTCGTCGAAATCCAGCTGGCAGTTCATGAGAAGAAGATTTTTTAAGAATTTGTACTATAGAAACGGTGGCATTCTGCGATGGCCTGATTAGCGACGACCTCCGTTTTAACAAATCTGAAAAGGCTTCACCCATGGACCATAACTGTGAAGTTTGGCCACCATGGGCCAAGCGGTTCGTGTGAAGAAGAATTTTGAAATCTCTAATAAAAGAACGACCTTTTGACCTTTCGGTGGCCATCTTGGATGACATGACCATCCAATTTCGACAAAAAATGTACAGAGTGATTGCCTCATTGATACCTTCGATTTGATATATAACATGACCATATTTGGTCAAAAATAAAATTTGACCCCACAGGCCACGCCCATTTTTGACCCCGGGGTCACCATTTTAACAACTTTGAAAGAGCATTGTACATCGATCATTCCTACCAAGTTTCGTCGAAATCCGGCTAGCGGTTCATGAGAAAAAGATTTTTTAAGAATTTATGCTATTTTTAGACAGCGTCCATCTTGGATTAGCGATGACCTCCAATTTAACAAATCTAAAAAGGCTTTACCCATGGACCATAACTTTTAAGTTTGGCTACCATGGACCATAACTTTTAAGTTTGGCTACCATGGGCCAAGCGGTTCATGTGAAGAAGAATTTTGAAATCTCTAATAAAAGAACGACCTTTTGACATTTCGGCGGCCATCTTGGATGACATAACAATCCGATTTCGACAAAAAATGTACCAGAGTGATCGCCTCATTGATACCTTCGATTTGATATATAACATGACCATATTTGGTCAAAAATAAAATTTGACCCCACGGGCCACGCCTATTTTTGACCCCGGGGTCACCATTTTAACACCTTTGAAAGAGCATTGTACATCGATAATTCCTACCAAGTTTCGTCGAAATCCGGCTAGCGGTTCATGAGAAGAAGATTTTTTAAGAATTTATGCTATTTGTAGACGGCGGCCATCTTGGATTAGCGATGACCTCCATTTTAACAAATCTGAAAAGGCTTCACCCATGGACCATAACTTTTAAGTTAGACTGCCATGGGCCAAGCGGTTCATGTGAAGAAGAATTTTGAAATCTCTAATAAAAGAACGACATTTTGACCTTTCGGCGGCCATCTTGGATGACATAACAATCCGATTTCGACAAAAAATGTACCAGAGTGATCGCCTCATTGATACCTTCGATTTGATATATAACATGACCATATTCAGTCAAAAATAAAATTTGACCCCAATTTGAAAGAGCATTGTACGTCGATCATTCCTACCAAGTTTTGTCGAAATTCGGTTGGCGGTTCTTGAGAAGAAGATTTTTTAAGAATTTGTACTATTTTTAGACGGCGGCCATCTTGGATTACGTAATGACGTCATTTTAACAATTTTGTAATCCCCCTACCTAAGGACTATGACCATGAAGTTTGGTGACTATAGACCCAATGGTTACCGAGGAGAAGACGTTTGAAAATGTTCACGGACGACGGACGACGACGGACGACGGACGACGACGGACACATTGCGGTAACAATAGCTCAAAAGAAAAAAATATTTGCCTTACAAATTGGCCTTACAAACAAGGTGTTTGTTTGTTTGTTTATTGGTGTTTAACGGCCTATCAACAGCTAAGGTCATGTAAGGCCGGGCAAATGGGTTCGATCCCGTTTTAACCGGCTGCATTGGGGGGGGGGGGGGGGGGGTGGGATTCCAAAATCAGAACTGAATATTTACATCGATAAAAAATATATTCAGCCCTGAAATTAGAATAACCTGACCTGGTGGCAGGTCCATACCACATCAAAAAGTCACTTGGCCCCTTCCCCTAAAATAGGATTACGAATAATCGTAATACTCACATAAGGTTAGACACCACCAAATAGTTTTACTATATAATTTAACCGAATGCCATCCAATAAGGCCAGTCTCTCCTACTTTCACTATTCGTATGGATGCTGTGGGACCCACTTGTACATGACCTGCAGCCAGTCTGTACTGGTTCTGCATGAACTAAACAATAGGTTCACTTACTCCTAAGAAAGAAAAATCCAACCTTGTCATATCCTCCAATATTGTGTACATTTTTTGGCCACGGAAACTCCGTTTACATCAAGTGACCAACAGGGTCAGTGTTTTCTTTTAAATGCTACAAATATGCTGAAAACTGGTGTTGAAGGCACCCCAAAATGTTCCTCAAGTGAAACTGGGTAGTAATGGATCAAGATTTGCAAGCAAACGGTGTCTGTGACCTCAAAACACCCGCACTATGTTTTTATACCGGACTACTTTTGCATACACCCTGGGCGGTTTCGCACCATTTGGTGTCTTCTAACCTATAAGTGTACCAGTCCCACTACAAATCATTCTACAATATTCACTATTCAAAAAGTAGCTTCTATTCCTGGATACAGTACCAAGTTTGGAGCAAATATCTCAAATGGTTGTCACACAGCAGCTGTGTAACTCCACCATGTGACTGTCCACATTCTGCCTTAATTTGAGCTACTACAGAACTATGGAGAATTTTAATAGATGATGAATTAAAAGCACAAATCTCCATAAAATCACATAACATTACCCTAAATAGTGTTATAGCTAACCATTCTACATATACAGACTCATCACTGAAACTATACCAACATGTATGCCACTCTGGAATGGTCGACAGACAAAAGGGTACTGGCTTGGAACGGTCAGTCAAGAAATTTGCTTTATAACACAGGAGGAAAGGAAAAACAATGTTTTCTGAGTACTAGTGTCTTGGTACTATACCGATATGCGAAAACAATACACTTACGCCTAATTTTGGCAAATTTTGGAACAGTGTCGCGATGTCGCGCCACTTTCCATAACTTCTTAATTGTCCATCAGCAACCCAATATCAATGAAAAAAAATGAAAAACACACTATAATCACTGTTTCGGTGTATATTTCTGTCACATTCCAAGCCCAATCACCTACAGGTAATTTGCATACACTGGTTTATTATATTTCACTAAATAAAGCTGAGAAATCAAGATTTTAGAAGATTTTGAAGCCGATAACTGTCCGTCTGAGATACAAAAAGAACAAATATGTTGCATCGCGGAGTCCGCTCGATTATTCTTGTCGCAGTAACTTTAAATTATGTTCCCAGAGACATAGCTACAAGAAACATAAACTTCTAACTTCAAATTCTACAAACAAACATAGCTCACATAGGGCCTAGGCACACCTTATAGGTTAGACACCACCAAATAGTTTTACTATATAATTTAACCGAATGCCATCCAATAAGGCCAGTCTCTCCTACTTTCACTATTCGTATGGATGCTGTGGGACCCACTTGTACATGACCTGCAGCCAGTCTGTACTGGTTCTGCATGAACTAAACAATAGGTTCACTTACTCCTAAGAAAGAAAAATCCAACCTTGTCATATCCTCCAATATTGTGTACATTTTTTGGCCACGGAAACTCCGTTTACATCAAGTGACCAACAGGGTCAGTGTTTTCTTTTAAATGCTACAAATATGCTGAAAACTGGTGTTGAAGGCACCCCAAAATGTTCCTCAAGTGAAACTGGGTAGTAATGGATCAAGATTTGCAAGCAAACGGTGTCTGTGACCTCAAAACACCCGCACTATGTTTTTATACCGGACTACTTTTGCATACACCCTGGGCGGTTTCGCACCATTTGGTGTCTTCTAACCATAAGGGGTATACCCAGATTCAACTGTCACATACAAAATGCCAAAGACGTATGTGAGGGCTAAACCAGGTCTCCAGTCGGAATTACGGTAAGGATGAACCCCGATCGTTAAATTATCCATCGCTTGCGCTCACCTTACAAACAAGGTGATCATAAGACCTCCGTGACCTTGACCTTGACGGTCGGACATGGGTCATATGCAAAACAAAGCACCATCCCTAGACACACATTGTGGCCAAATATTATCAAAATTGGAGAAGCAGTTCATGTGTTATTGAAAAATGAAAGGTGCTACTAACGAACGCACATACATACATATCCCCTCTTTTGCATGCGAGGGGATAATTATCTAGTTATACGTGGTGTTTGTACACAACACGGAACTAGATCTTACAGTCACAATAATAACCGTTGTGAATGTCCTCATCACGCAGGCAGACAGAGGTACTGCTTGTGTTGACAACACATGAGTATCGTCTCATTTTTTTTTGTCACCCACGATAGTGGAAAGTGAGAAATAGCGGTCACAATTCCGATATCAGCGCCGTTGTCAACAATTTGGGACGTAGCCAAATTTCCAATATCTCTTGATCCTTTAGTCGGATCATTACGAAACTTCATCAATAGCTTCTTCACATTGATAGCTATCCATTCAGTGTCATTCAGGTGACATTGACCTTCAACTTGGTGATCTTAACCTTTGTCATTAATTTTGTGGCAATCGCCTCGTTTAGTTAGTATCTCTCCAAGACGATTCTCATGTGTTGAAAAAATAATTTTTTGTATTAGAAATAGTTATTCTTCTTTTCTTCATAAAACATGTTTTGGCAGCATAGGAGACTCGTCTCTGAAGACGGTGTTTTTTCACATCTGATTTCTTAATAACATATTTTGGCAGCACACGGCAAACATGCTTTTTCACACTTGTTTGATTTCCTAATAAAACATGTTTGGCAGCATATGAGAATCGTCACATGATGTAAAAATGTTCTATGTTTGTTGTGTGTTCCTGCATGGGTTGCATTGGATGTGATTCAAACAATCAGTGTCACTGTTTCAAACAGGTATTAGAAACACGAGTATTTGCGTTTCTATCATCGGGTTCCATAGTGCACCTATCAGTGTTTTGCCCCACTGGGGTGGTGGAGTGGTGGAGTGGGGTATAAATCCCCAGGGTGTGCGTACCATAGTTTCTACGCCGATTCAAATGATGATTAAAGGCACTGGGTCTCATACAGTGTCTCAGAAATACAATATGTAAACGTTCGCTTCATGCACAGTAAATGACATAGATCAACTGAACCAATAACACCATTTTATTTATCATCGGCAAAAAAAACAACCAACATTAAATCACGCTTCTAAGCCGTGAACGGACGCGGCAACTTGACAGATTGATGTAACCCTACGCGCTTTTGTAAACAATGGCCAGCGGCGGGGAATGCAAGTGTTTCCAAATTAATTTTGGTACATTTTCGGTTATCCATTCTGCCATATTGACCTGTACAACCCAAAGCGGGAAAGAGAATCGACCAACGACTGACAAACGTGACTTCAGGGTGATGGCCCTTCAACACATTCCCAAAAATATTACCCCACCCGCCCAAAATACAGAAGAATTTACTAAAGTGCTCAAATGCAAACTCAATATGCCAGTACCAGCTTACAAGTTTACGAATTCCAATGTGCACATACATGACTATACATAATAAACTGACTGTATTGCAGATGGGTAATCACCTCAATTAGGCGTAACTCCAGGGAAATCCTAGGCCTGTTGACACAAGTAAAAATTTGTAAAAATCACACAAACCCAGTGCTGAAATGTTGGCATTTCCTTAAATGAATAAAATCAAATAACTGTTGCAACTACACATAGAAAAGCAATACAATTGTTAAAATAAACATTAGAGTTGCAAAATGTGTAGATGTCTTAGAAAAAGTCCCGTTTATCTCAATTTGAAATGGGAATATTCTTCGGCGGAGTTACATTTCTTAAAATTCATTTGGTGTGAGGCGGTTATCGATGACGACAACAACCTGCTGACTTATTGAAAAACATCACTGTGATATGCTACGACATTGCAGAAACGTAAGTGCATTAGAATGGGGATAACAATGCTTTGTTTTTAGATTTGGAGCGGTATGTGTGAGGTTTTATGGTCTGATAATCAGTTTTTCGGCGACGCATCAGTAAAACTGATTCACAGACCATAAAACCTCCCACATACTGCTCCAAATCGAAAAACAAAGCATGGTTATCCCCTAAATTTTGCCTTGTACAAAGTCACACTTTTTTACCGTAATATATAGGGACTTGAAACTTGGTGTGTGCCTTCCTTATGGTGTGTACATGTAGATGCGTAAAGTGAATTTCGATTTTTGATTTGACCTGCGGCCATTGATTGATTATCTCCGTCTTTTTGACTTACAATGTCCCAATTTTGCGTCGTACAAGGTCACACTTTTAACCGTAATAGGTAGGGACTTGAAACTTGGTGTGTGCCTTCCGTATGGTGTGTAGATGCGCAAAGTGTATTTTGATTTTTGATTCGACACCCGGTCATGGATTTCTCCCCCTTTCGACTTAGCATTTGGGAAAAGTGGGTATATTCCGATGGCGCACCATCGACTGTGCTCTAGTTATTAAGAAATTTTATATACAAACTATCGCAGAAGCATTTCCAACAAGAGTGTCGTAAGTCACAAAATACGCCCGTTGAATATGGACCAGAGAGCGAAGATGCAGAAATGTGAAGGTGTCACCACGGCAAGAAACCTTAATGTGAATTTGAAAATGGCTAATTTAAAAAGGCAATATTTTTTTTTTTAATTATTTTTTCGCCATAAAAACACCAAGGTGCACATCTGCTATATGTATAGTTTCAGATCAACTCACTGAATGTTGTAGAGGAGTAGTGTGCATAAACTCTGCAGTTTTTCTATTCGTCGTCCGCAGTGCATACATGCCATTTTTTTCAAAACGGTCGTATAAAAATTCTCTATGGGAATTTAACATAGGCATGATAGGGACTAACAAGAGTGCTGTAAGTCACAAAATACGCCCGTTAGACAGCGAAGAAACAGTAATGTGAAGCCGTCACCACGGCAAGAAACATTAATGAGAATCAAAAAATTGAAAGCATTATATCTTCCTCTTGTTGTGATAAACATGTATACTAATTTAGGTAGAGATGTGTAAAGTAGAAACTATATAGAATTGGATACAAAAATGTAGAAAAAATGGCTAAGTTAAAAAGGTAATATTTTTGTTAAAAATATTTTTTTTCGGCATAAAAACACCAAGGTGCACATCTTCAATATGTGTAGAAGACATGGGTATAGTTTCAGATCGATTGACTGAACAGTTTCAGAGGAGTTGTGTACACAAACTCTGTACCCTATATAGAATTGTATACAAAACAAGAGGGCCATGATGGCCCTAATTTGCTCACCTGACTCCATGAACACCAGAGGAGAATGTGACATTGAGTTCATATGTGTTTTAAAAAAATTGTGCTATTTTTAGATGGCGGTCATCTGGGATTAAGCGATGACTCTCATTTTACCAAATCTGAAAATGCTTCACCCAAGGATCTTAACGTTACTATGAAGTTTGGCCAGCATCGGCCATGTGGTTCCTGAGAAAAAGACGTTCAAAATCTTGAATAAATGGACCTTTTGGAGGCCATCATGGATGACATAATCATCCGATCCCGACAATCACCAGAGCAATCGCCTCATCGATACCTTCAATTTGATATATGACATGAGCATATTTGGTCAAAAATAAAATTTGACACCACAAGCCACGCCCATTTTTGACCCCGGGGTCACCATTTTAACACCTTTGAAAGAGCATTCTACGTCGATAATTCCTACCAAGTTTCGTTGAAATCCGGCTGGCGGTTCATGAGAAGAAGATTTTTTAAGAATTTGTGCTGTTTTTAGATGGCAGCCATCTCGGATTAGCGATGACCTCCATTTTAACAAATCTGAAAAGGCTTCACCCATGGACCATAACTTTTAAGTTTGGCTACCATGGGCCATGCGGTTTATGTGAAGAAGAATTTTGAAATCTCTAATAAAAGAACGACCTTTTGACCTTTCGGCCGTCTTGGATGCACCAGAGTGATCGCCTCATTGATACCTTTGATTTGATATATGACATGACCATATTCGGTCAAAAAATAAAATTTGACCCCAATTTGACCCCACGGGCCACGCCCATTTTAGACCCTGGCGTCACCATTTTAACAACTTTGAAAGAGCATTGTACATCGATCATTCCTACCAAGTTTTCTCGAAATCCGGTTGGCGGTTCTTGAGAAGATTTTTGAAGAATTTGTGCTATTTTTAGATGCCAACCATCTTGGATTACGTAATGACGTCATTTTAACAATTTTGTAATCCCCCTACCTAAGGACCATGACCATGAAGTTTGGTGACAATAGGCCCAATGGTTACCGAGGAGAAGACGTTTGAAAATGTTCACGGACGGACGACGGACACATTGTGGTAACAATACATGTACATGTACTCTATTTGAAATAAATATTTTTTAAACTTAGGGTGGAAGGGTTAACAAATACCATGGCGATAGCCACACTCAAATATTACCTGCATCGTAACTGTTGGCACCGTCTAGTGCGAAGAACGGCCGTAAAACTGTGTGGTACCAGAGCAAGGCAAGAATCGCGAGGGGCGCCTTCATGTCCTTAGAATCAGCAGTGTACATCAGACATTCCAAACCTTTATGTCTGTCGCCCTCAAAACCTAGAAATTCGATAATATTCAAAATCTTCGGCGGAATCATAGATATACATATCTGGAATGTTCCGTAGCCGAAATTCACCGCACCTTGAAGTCGATCCAGCACATTGCTTGGAATTTCATTATCATTCCCGTCGATTGGTCCATCTGATGCTGAGCTAATACTATCATTTGAAAAACTGCTTTGTGACTGGGATGATTTTAGTTTCGCGGATTTGTCTCGTAGGTTTGTCACTTCCTTGAATAGTTTTTCGTAGATTTTGTAGGCCTTACGCAGCAGCCACCCTCCCTTAACTAGACTGGTTATGTCCTGGCCAGTGAAGACGAGTATAGACTGGTATAGCAGCGAGTCTCCGATGATCACCTGGCGTTGGATCCGGTCTTCTACACTCATCTCCTTGTCCTAAAGGGGAGATTGGTAAACTTTAACACATGGGGTGTGGTGGATTAACTTATTATATTCTGAATACACCTTTACTGGTATGCCATTTTTAAAATATTTTATTTTAATTTTTTATTATTTCTCAATGAAAGTATATGTTGTGACCACTCATTTGAGATGGTTCAAACGGTGGTCACGACATATACATCTAAGAACATACAAAGAAAATATTTAGGATTTTCACAAACAAAATAACTTCTCCTCACCATAAAATTGGTATGAAGGAGCACCACACTTCCAACACTGAAAGGTACACTTACTACATGGGATAACTTAGCTCTAGGAGTAAATCCTAGTAAGATTCACCATTAAAGGTACATGCCCACTCAGTAGGCACAAAATGTTCTTTATATCAGACACATCATCTGAGACATTTTCTGGCAAAATAAACATTAATTCACCATTACCCCATGTATTGATTGGCATTATTATACAATTTATATCAGACGTAAATTTCCACACAAATTCCAAGATGGCCACAACCTTTTGACTCATGACACATTATTAAAGGTACACGCCCACACAGGATGCACAACATGTTTTTTATATGAATTGAATAAGTGTATAATTGTGTCACTATTCCACCAGTTTTAAAAATTACGACTGCCCACTATACAGATATAATCATGTAGTAATGTTTATTTTACTGGTAGTGACGCGCGGTGGTATCAGGCTATTTTCATATGCAAATGAGGCATGATATTTTTTAATTATTTATACTAATTAAATGCGTCACCTGAAAAAAAGAAATATTTGTACAGATTATAAAGATCATTGCGCATCAAAAAATAAATACAGATAATAAATAGTAATGTCCGTTAACATTTTAAGGAAACACGTTTATCGCCCCTGATATCAAGTGTGAAAATTTATGTCCGATATAAAATGTATAATAATGCCAATCAATATGTGGGGTAATGGTGAATTAATGTTTAATTTGCCAGAAAATGTCTCAGATGCAGTAGTATAAAGGGAGTCAAAACTCCCTTTATACTACTACACCCCATTTTCCTCCTCCAATATAGTTAATTTATTACGTAGGTCAGCAACTAATTCTACCAGCTCTAGTCTACCACGTTCACCTTTAGCCACCTGGCAGCGCAGTTGCTTATGTCTACAAAGAGTTTGGGCACTAACGAATTTACAAGGGCATCTGGGGCATTGGAATTGTGGGGCGGCACAAGGATTTTTCTTTGCTAGATGTTCCACCTTACATGCATATTAAGTGTCCATTTTAGAGAGGTTCCACTGTACAAACATATTTGGTGTCCAGTTTAGAAATGTTCCACCTTACATGCATATTAGGTATATAGAGGTAAACAGACGATATATAAACGGGTTATTGATTTACATGGGTTACATCCACCGGGATGAAAAACAAGAGGCCCAAATGGGCCTGTATCGCTCACCTAAAAGCCTCCATAGTGGTCATCTTGATTTCACAAAGACTCTTCACTTACAACTTCAAATGTTCTACAGAATTTGTTGGTACCTTCTGATCTAACATATATTGCGAATGTGCATGTGTCGGTGGCCATCTTGGATGACGTAATCATCTGATTTTGGCAAAACATGCTCCAGAGTGATCGTCTCGTCAATACCTTGGATTGGATATATTATATGACCATATTCGGTCAAAAATATAATTTGACCCCTAGTTAACCCCTCGGGCCGCCACCCATGACCCAGGTGCCACCATATGAACAAATCTGAAACAGCGTTAAATATCAATCATTCACACCAAGTTTCGTCGAAATCAGCCTGGAGGTTTGTGAGAAGAAGATTTTTTTGACAATTTGACCTACTTTTCAACGGCGGACATCTGGATTTGGTGATGACCTCCAGTTTAACAAAAATGGACAGGCTTCAACCCACAGACCATTACAATTAAGTTTGGCCAATATCGGCCAGCAGTTACAAGAAGAATACGTTTGAAATCTTTCTTTAGTAAAAGAACAACTTTTTTTACCTTTCGGTGGCCATCTTGGATGACAAAATCATCTGATTTAGACAAAAAATGTTCCAGAGTGATCGACTAGTCGATACCTTCGATTTGATATATTATATGACCATATTCGGGCAAAAATATAATTTGACCCCTAGTTGACCCCTCGGGCCACGCCCATTTTTGACCCAGGGGCCACCATATGAACAAATCTGAAACAGCGTTAACTATCAATCATTCACACCAAGTTTCGTCAAAATCAGCCTGGAGGTTTGTGAGAAGAAGATTTTTTGACAATTTGACCTACTTTTCAACGGCGGACATCTTGGATTTGGTGATGACCTCCATTTTAACAAAAATGGACAGGCTTCACCCACAGACCATTACAGTTAAGTTTGGCCAATATCGGCCAAGCAGTTCACAAGAAGAATAGTTTGAAATCTTTAGTAAAAGAACAACTTTTTTACCTTTCGGTGGCCATCTTGGATGACAAAATCATCTGATTTAACATATGAACAAATCTGAATCAGCATTAACTATCGATCATTCATACAAAGTTTCGTCAAAATCAGCATGGCGGTTCGTGAGAAGAAGATTTTTTAAGAATTTGACCTACTTTTCCACGGCGGCCATCTTGGATTGTCGATGACCTTCATTTTAACAAATCTGAAATTGCATCACCCATACATCATCCCTGTAAAGTTTGACCAACATTGGCTCAGCAGTTCGGGAGAAGAAGATGATTAAAAATGTTCACGTTCACGGACGACGGACGACGAACGACGGACACTTTGCCATGAGAATGAGCTTTGCTCAGGTGAGCTAATAAACACACTGTAATATATACTACACACACGAGGCTGTGTATTACAGCCGAGAATATGGCAACCCGCTATCGATATTTCCGGAAGTATTTCTTACATTCTGATTGGTTGGCATGTTTTTAATTTTTTTAATTTTATTTTTCATAATTTAGAACGTTATAACCTATATTATTAAATAACAAGAAACGAGGCAAAGCCACGAAGGCCAGGTTTTTTAGCCACTTGGATAACATAATTATACCCACTTTTTGTAGACTAGATGGCCGTGGCCTGCATGTCGCGCCTTGGGGCGAGGCATGGATACTAAAAAAATAGATATAGTAGATGGAAAAACTTTAACGAAAAAAACAACTTTAACCGGACACACGGACGGACGGACGGACGGAACGGAACGGACGGACGGACGGACGGAGACGGACGGACGGACGTATGCCAAAATGCCGACGATATCGCGCTTTCCGCAAGCGGGTACGACAATGATGATAAACACCCATGTGAAGTATCAAGGTAATGGGTGAAGCAGTTGCAGAGATATAGTACACGAAAAAACTTTAACAAATAAATTCAAAGTAATTTGACCTTGACATTGCGCACAGGGGCCGCACGGTTGGGGGTTAGAATGAAAATATGGACGACGATAAACACCCATGTGAAGTTTCAAGGTAATGGGCGAAGCAGTTACAGAGATATAGTATAACGAAAAAGTTTTAACCAAAACATTTAACCAGACATACGTTAAAAAGTTAACGTTGAAAATGGCTAAGTCAATTACGTAGAAATAATAGGTGAAGGTAAAAAAAATGGTCACATGTTGGATAGTTGTATGTGGTAGGCACCCCTTGGTTATGAAGCTGTGAAAGTTTGGTGGTCCTAGGTGGTACAGTACCAAAGAAATGGACTTAAACACGAAAACTTAACATTGTAAACGCGAAAACTTAACATTGAAAATGGCTAAGTCGACTGCGCGGAAAAAATGGGTCAAGTTAAAAAAAAAGTAACATGTTGGATAGTGATATGTGGTGGGCACCCCTTGATTATGAAGCTGAGAAAGTTTGGTGGTCCTAGGTGGTACAGTAACAAAGAAATGGACTCAAACACGAAAACTTAACATTGATAGGCGAACCTGTATATCTCTGTGTACATTATATTCTTCTACTAGATTCATATTATAATTGCTTTATTTCGCAAACCTATAATATGAGATGGAATGGGGGGTGGGGTGAGGGTGGGGAAGGCGTTAAAACGAAGAAAGAAAAATAAGCACAAAAGCAGAGATTTATTATAGCACCCGCAACTAGCTCAACTGAAGATGAAATCTTATTTTGGTATTTTTGTTATATAAATTAAGCTTGTGAAATGATAAATTCTTCCCAAATTGTTGTAAAGTTTTCAAATTTGTTGTCCATTATTGCTGCCTTCCTGGATGTTTCATACATTAGTTGAATTCGATGCTTCAGTACGCTGAGACTTGGAACTACTTTTGAACATCGGCAATAATAGAGATAGTATTTAGTTTCTAATAGTATTAATTGTTTGAAGATACTTATTGTTTTTTCGTAAATCCCAAAGATGAATGATTTTTCGTTAATTGTAATAGTTATATCTTTTGTCGCTAACCATTCTTGAAGTTCCCTAAATATGCTTTTTGTAGCCTCACAATCCCAAAACAAATGTTTTATTGTTTCCGAAAACTTTTTACAGAATGTACATAATGGACTACTTGCAATTTTAATCTTATTTAAGAAATCATTTGTGGCCAGAATATTGTGGTTTATTCGGTACTGGAACCATTTTCGAGTTGTGTCTTTTGTTATGATGTGCGGCCATAAATATATTTTCTTCCATGTTTCATTGTTAAAATTATAGGTGGAGTTCCATTTAATTTTACCAGCTGGAGTTTCAGAATTGGAGTTTAATGCGAGATACATGTCTTTTGTCCCGGTTTTGTTTTTTAGGTATATTTTTAGTTTGTATGGAGTAAATGGCATTTCTAACTTTTTTTCGATATTGTTAAGTTTCAAGCTTTTACCCCAATCTTTTATTGCTTTGACAAGGCCATAATATTGAAGAAAGTTTATATTTATGTTGAAATTGTTTTTAAGTTGATTTTGAGAGGCAAAAGTTCCATCAATTTTGATAATGTCATTTATAAAACATATTCCCTTATCAAACCATGCCTTATTGAAGAAGGTTGTCCCACATTTTATGTCCTTATTAAAAAATAATGGGCTAGAAAGAAATGCATCCATGTTTATTGGTTTAAGCTTATTTTGTAATTTTAGATGAGCTTTTAGAACATCCCGCCAAAAAAGGTTTGAAATTTTTCCTATTTTTTGTTCGATGTACATATCTCCCAATTTAAAAATATTATCTGTATCAATTTCTGTATTTAAAATGTTTATAAATTTATATTTGTTGCACACTATTCTTCTTACCCATGTTGTTTTTAAAGATGATATATAGTCCTCAATATTTGGCATTTTTAATCCGCCATCCTCATATTTTTTGCATGTGATAGTGCCTTTTACTCGTGATTTACCTTGCCATAAAAAATTATACATAATGCTGCTAATATCTTTAATACATCTTTGACTGGGGTTAGGAAGGGATATAAACAGGTGATTTAAAGATGAGAGAAGAAGAGACTTTATGACTGTGATTCGGCCTAATGGTGTTAAGTACCTTTTGTTCCAGCTGTTGATTTTTTCTTTTATGATCTTCATTTTTTCCGAGAAATTTATGTCCACAATTTTTTCTAAATCTGTATCAAAAGTAATTCCAAGCAATTTAAATCTGTTACTTCCCCACTTTAGTTTCCATTTTGTTTTAATTGAGTCTTGGCTAAATTTTTTTGCCCCAATCCAAATAACTTGTGTTTTATCAAAATTAACTTTAAGTCCTGACATATGGGCATACATTTCCAGTTCATTAAGTGTTTCATTTAGTGATTCACTTGATCCATCCAAGAAGGCACTAGTTGTCATCTGCAAACTGTGTTAGTTTATATTCTGTTCCATTTATTTTAATTCCTTTAATTTTATGATTTTTGCGTATTCTGATTGCAAGTATTTCTGCGCATAAGATAAATATGTACGGTGAGCGTGGGTCCCCCTGACGACAGCCTCGATGTATTGAAAAAAAAGGTGAGAGGTTACAATGTTGATTAACTGATAGTTGAGCATTTTTGTAGAATAATGTAATCCATTGCCTAATATTTGGTCCGAATTTAAAGTAGCGAAGTACTTTATGAATAAAGTTCCACGATATAGAGTCAAATGCTTTCTCAAAGTCTATAAGAAGAAGAAGTCCTGGGATATCATTTTTTTCTATATATTGCATAATGTCGTATACCTGCCTAGTGTTTTCCCCCATGTATCTTCCTGAAATAAATCCTGTTTGGTCCCCATTTATTAATTTGTCTAATACTGTTTTTATTCTATTTGCGATAGATGCTGATGCCATTTTGTAAATTGTGTTTAATAATGAAATACCGGTAGGTCTATAATTTTTTAGAAAATTTCGAGATTTATTTTCTTTTGGGATTAGTGTTATTATACCCTGCCGTTGAGTTATAAATAGTTCACCCTTCTGATAGCTATAATTTATTGCCCTACAAATGAAATCACCCAGTTTATGCCAAAACATTTTATAAAATTCGCATGCAAATCCGCTTGTACCTGGGCTACGGTTGTTCGTCATGTTTTTTAGTGCAAAGGCTAGTTCAGTTTTTGTGATTAATCCTTCTAGTTTTTCTGATTCTGCTTCATTTAATTTTGGTACATGCGCATTTTCCAAAAAAAATATCCAAATCTAATTCTTTATAAGTATCTGTGTCTTTATTGCTATACAGTTTGGTGTAAAATAGTTCTGTTTCTTTTAATATCTCTGACTGGTTTGTAATTATTTTTCCATTTTCTGTTTCAAGTTTTGGTATTGTTTTTTATTATAAAGTTATGAGATTCCAGTGCACAGAAATATTTTGTTGGTTTTTCTCCTTCATTTATATTTAGAGCCCTTGATCGAATAACTGAACCATTTACTTTAATTTTACGAATTTCCTGGAGTTCTAATTTTAAAATTTCAATTTTATTCATGTCTTCTTTCTTTAATTGTTTTTCCATGTCTAATATTTGTTCTGTTAATGATTTTTCTTTTTGATTGGTTTCTTTTTTTATAAAGGAAGAATAAGAAATAGATTTTCCACGTACCGGTAGTTCCATCATAAGTGTTTCTAGAAAAAGTTGATCGTTAATTGTGAATTGCAATTCGTTGTTTGGTATTTCATGCAAGTTTTCTCGGTTATATATTGGAATAGCATATTGATTTTTTATTCTATTTTTTCATTAATCATGTTTATGTAATTTATGTCTTTCAGCATTGAATTATTATGTTTCCATAGTGGTTTTCCCTTCATAAAATTGTTGAAACATAAACTTAACAATACAGGTGAATGATCTGATCTGTAGCTATTTTCAATGATGCAGCTTTTAATTGAAGGTAAAGTATTTTCAGAGATGAGGAAGAAATCTAGTCTTGCTTGCTGAAAAGGCTGTCGTCGTCTCCATGTGAACCTTCTCATTAGGGGGTGATTTTCTCTAAAAGGGTCGATTAAATATTTTTCTTGAATAATTTCTAATAATTTTTCTCTAGATTTTTTATTATTTATATTTTTATAGTTATGATAGTCTAACTCTGGGTCCAAAACAAGGTTAAAATCTCCGCATAAAATATATTTATCGTTATTCATTTCATCAATTTCTTTTGATATGTTCTGAAAAAAAAGGGGATCATCTGAGTTTGGTCCATACAGGCATACAAGTGTAAATTTATTATTTTCAATACTGATGTCTAGTAGAATGAAGTTACCATTGGGATCGCATTTTGACTGGTGTACTTTATAGTCTAAATTACCATTGAATAATATTGCTACTCCCCTTGCATTAGATCGAAATGAACTGAAATAACAATCATTACCCCACCTAGTCCGTACAAATTTTTCGTCTTCCCCTGGAGTGAAGTGGGTATCTTGCAAACAGTATATGTGATATTTTTTATCTTTTAAATATTGAAAAAGATCAGTGAATATATTTTCTTTCTACATGTACAGGTACTGACATAAAGTAAACAATTATCATTTGTGTTGGTCAATGGGAGACAACTGCTCTGACAAATGGAAAATACAAAACAAACAGCAGACAAAAAATATAATCCAGCATTGTAAGGGTTAATTGTTGATAGGCGGGAACAGAGTGTTGTCGTTTGTTGATTTTCAGTTCTGATCTATATCATTTTACTACAAACATGTTACTAACAGCACATGAGAACCGCCTCCAATGGATACAATTCCCATGCGCTGCCAGGGCATGCTCTCGTCCAGAACAAAACCGAAAATCAACAATATACTGTGCAGATTTGTAAGGCTTACGAGGCTGACCAAATGTTATTCAGACGACCAAAGGAACAACTGATGTGGGGCGATCACTATATCCCCGGACTGATTTGTTTGAGGATGAACATAAATTAATTCCCTCATATCATACAAAAGGCGAGGATATTGTGAAATATGTTCATAGTAGACTTCTCATATAGCGCATGAGAGTCACTTACCGACTGGTAACAGTTGTTATCTCGTGTCGGGCATGTACATGCAATTATTTGTTTCCTTGCCCGAAAGCGAAATATAGCAAGGATAACAGTTTGCATGATGTCAAGAAATGTTTGAATTGGGTGCCCTGACATGTTTAACATACCATATTTATTCCAACAGTCGCCCCCTCTAATAGTAATGTCTGTCCTATAGTCTCAGTCAATTTCTTCATTTTCCCATAGTAGTCATTCAAGAATGATTTTTTTTGTGTTTTTATGCAAGTAGTATGCCAAAACTAATTTAGAAAAATGCATAGCTCCGGGGGCGTTTATTAGAATAAATGCGGGTACATTTGTTTTGTGCGGTTAAAAATTATAATAGGTAGATTGCCCTACAGGCATCATCACAATACAGTCTAAATAGTTCACTCAACTTCGTGTATGTTTGCATGTCAGTGTTTGTTCTTCCATTCAGCATGTAACTGATCAATAACTCAACCCTAAGACCGCTACGCACAGCAATTGTCGTCTGCTGTTGCTTCTATATGTTGCCTTATTTCTCAATAAAAACATGCTTTTTACAGGACTTCAGAATCATTTCCAATGGAAATTTTTCTCAAGTGCTGTCAAAGCATGTTGTAAACTATTCTAAAGTGCTGTCAAAGCATGTCTTTGATGATTAAATGGAAAAATAGAAAATAAACAGCAGACAACAACAAATTAAGATAGCGGTGTAAGGGTTAGTATTACATGGATTCACTAATCTGAAATAACTGGGAACATGAAAAGCATATGTGGCATGTCATGAGAAAAGGGGTCCAAATAGTGCTGGATCCAGTGTAGCCACAGATCAGCCAGCCTATATGTATTGTCGAATCTTTGTCTGCACTCTTGTAAGTTGTATAGTTGGTCAGTGTACCTTGCAGATGTTATTGTCAATTGCAATCTCTATTAAATTACAAGGGTAGGCTGACAGATCATGGGCCACACTGGAGAAACCACCACTTGTCCCATTTTGTGAAGGCATGTGATACCAAGGTGTAAACTCACCATATTCTTGGTTTTGTACAATCTATTCTATTAATGTCCATTGTTTACACCAGTGTATAATCCATGTCATACGATTCAACAAGTTCATGGTCCATGTGTGTAGTGTTGGCCTGCTAAGTTTTTTTGATATTTTATATATTCCACATTCAGTTCTTGGAAAATAATTTGTCACAAAAAACACATATTCCAAAAACTAATACTAATAGCATTATTTTGTGCGCAAGATTTCTCTTTGACCTTTAGATTGCACGTTATAATTGTCTCACAAAGACCATTGTAAATTTCATTTAAGCATAAGGATTGCTTAGAGAAGCCCTGTCGCACAAAAAAAAAAAATATGTAAAAATTATCTAGTTTCCTTCTCTTAGGCCTTTTCAATAGCTTTGTCAACACTGTCATGAATGTCAAATTTGAGCCTTTTTCCATCTTTGGTCTTGCCATACACTGCGCCGTTAAAGTACCATGCAGAATCCAGTTTCTGGTGGTCGTTCAGTCGGCCGATGAGTAGAGAGTTCAATTTTGTGACATCATCTACTAGTCTGTGGCCAGTCGCCTTCATCGCTGATCTGGTTTGCATGAGTTTCGATTTCTCTAGAGTTGTTCTTCAATTTTACCAGTACTGGTTTTGTCGTGCCTGGTTTGCCTGGGATCCGGTGGATAGCTATGATATTTTCTGGGATCATCGATACATTTTCTTTCTTGAATAAGTTGCAGACATCTTGTGTGAGTGTGGCCTCTGATTCGGAAGCTCGTTCAGACACGTTCAAGATTTTAAAGTTATTTTTTCTTGAGTATTGTTCATTGTAATTTGCTTTCTCGAGTGCCAACTTTGATGTTTCATCTGCTTTTTCAAAACGGTCCTTTAGCCTTCTAATTTCAGTTCTCAGCTCGTTGTTGTCGCCTTTCAGGTTGGTCAATTCGGCATTCAAATTTGCGGTTTTTCTTTTACTTGCATATCTATCGTCATTTCCAAATTTTTGTTGATTTCCAGCATAATCCCTTCCACTGCTGATTTTATAAAATCTCTCATTTCTGTTTTATTCATTATTGCGTCTGTTTTCATAACCAGTGTCGTAACACTATCTCTCAGCTGCTTTATGTCCGTGCTGATTTCCTCCATTTGGTGTGCTAGTAGTCTGTGCTAGTAGTCTGTATATATTTCTTCACGACTTTGTGTAGTCACAGCCAGCCAGGGCATATACTCTAAGTTGTGATAGTAGACTCTTATGAATCTCGTCCGTGGCCACCGATATAGTTCTATTGATCAGTGATATGGCCTCAACACGAACCTTTTCAGAGGTATCCTCACGTGCTTTGTGAGCGTCTCTACAAACACGTTTCAGTTTATCGGAAACTTCCATAAACTCTGTATGGGCCTCTTCCCGAAATTCGGTTATTTTCCCGCCTAGTTCCGTAAGTGCTGCATGATCCCCAACTTGGATTATTTTTCCGCCGAGATCCTTAAGTCCTGTATGTGTCTCTTCGCGAACTTGTACAGTCGCCATCAGGACGTCTACTCTAAGCTGTGCTATACTCCTGTGAATCGCGTTTGTGGCCTCCGATATAGTCGTCGTATTGATCAAGGCCTTTGTTTTTCCGGTAGTTAAAAAATCACCTGTACTGTTGGATCCGGAGTCCCCGTCGGAAACATCATTGTTACTCGGATTCTTTGAATTTATATCTGTCAATAAATTGAAAGAACTACCTGGTCCGTATATACTCATAATGTTGGTTGTTATAAATTAGGAAAACTTGAGTCTAATTCTTTGAATTAATTTGAAATTTCTAGGACGACCGAAATCGGGTAATAGTTCTTCAACTCTCTCGCTTGATCATCAAGAATAGAGACCGTAAATTCGTGTGATATGTCCCGATTCCAAAACTTTTATCTCGGGGCATGGGAAGTCTAAGGTCACAGTCTCCCCAAAGAAACAATCACTGGCTTGCACGGTTTTCAGTAATGTGCTGGGAGATCCGTTTACTGTGTTATACGATGTGTTCACCCGATCCAGGTGCACCCTGAGAGTTTTCGTGAAGGCGAAGTCCACCGGGTTATCACCGACGTACTCACCCGATACAAACAATCCTTTATTAGCGGAGTACGTCTCTCTAAACCCGAGTCGAATACCCAACATCGGGGATATCCTTACCCGGCTGTCTGGGCCGATGGTTATTGTTGCGAGCCCGGTAGCCTTCGATACTGTGAGGTTGACTATACCGTCAAGCTCGGTGAAAACAAAGTCTATGAGCTGTCTTGCTCCCCACAGTCCGGGAGGCAGCTTCACACTTACTGAGCGTCCATCCTTCACATAGCCAAACCCTTCGCTCTTCCCCACATTCTCCCACCCAACCGTGAAGGTGATTGATCTGAGGCCTACCCGGCGTTTTCCGCAGCAATTGTCGATTGACTTCTGAAGTTCACAACACTCTTTTTGAACATAATAATATTGTTCAATGGATACCAAGGCTTTTAGCTTTAATTCTAATGCAAAGTACCTGGTATACACACAAAAGAACACCATTGGTGGGCTTGTGCATCCCAAAATAAGAGCCAGTTTGGGCCTGGGTTTCAACACCAATTTCCTTAACATGTTTGAAAAGTACAGACTTCCTAAAACCATTACACAGAATGTCACAATAAACTGGAACAACAACCCTATGCAGTTGTGGCAGAACCAACTAAATTTTGCCGTGTGGTGTGCCACAACTGGGTGTGGCGTCTCTTTTAGAGACCACATAAAAGACAGGAACAGCATGCTGAGCAGTAGCGTCTACAACTTTCATGTGTAGTATACTATTAGGAGGATTCTCAAAGAACTAGGTACTCCACTACCTCAAGACGACGGCTGGGATCCCATTTTCAACACATACAACCGTAAGGCGTTCGAACGGACATGTGACGAATTTAACGTTTCAAAAGATTCGGATTGGAGACAGAAAGTATACCCGAACAGCAACAGCCTGGGCACCGTTCATCTTAGGGGTTTAGAGCACGGGACATACTATGCCAGAACGAAACCTGCTTTGACAAGGTTGGCGGTCGGGGGTTATACTCCGAGTTACACAGAACCACCACCATTCAGAAACACGGTAAAGTGGACGTAAAACAATTTTAATACCTCCAACATGACATTGGGGGCTGAAGTGGCTAGAGGGCACACGTGCGATTCCAAATACTGTACATGGTTATCACCATCAAAGGCTCACGTACAGTATATTTTACAAGACAGAAACGTGCAGAAGGGTATAGAAACCTTTATATTGGACGACGGTCTAGGGTTTACGCAGGCTGGTGTTACCCGCCTCAACGACTCAATTCGCACATACGTCTGGGCCATCCTCGGCACACAGAAGCAAACGCGCAGTTCTATACTGGGCACGGGAACGGCGTTTGACGCGCAAAAACAATTATTGGCACTTGTAGAGGACGCCATCTCAGCTAAGGTGGACCTGGAGAAGGCGATCCAGAATTATCAAGACGTTTTGCAGAATGCCAGCACCCCAGTAGACTATGTATTTGGAATAGGTCTTTATATGGCGCCGAGCAATATGATACTACGAGACGACCCGGTTGACGGTTACAATAATCAGATCGTAATCGCCACCGTTAATCAAAAAATCGGCCACAGCGGGAACTTGAACGCGGATATTATCAAGCGCACACCCAACATGCTCGGGTTCAACAGTGTTGAGGTTGGAAGTGGAACCGATTTCATAAAACCACAAGCACCCACCCCTACCCCCAATTCGTGAATTGGATGCACCATCCGGATCCAGCTTTTCCCGGGATACCAGCACTTGCCGACGCCGTTCCTCGCATCAGATATTGGATGGCTACTCCTGGCAGGGTAACGGCGTCTTTGAATATATCTACTCCTCTATGTTTGTAAAAGTCACACATCTTACCTAAGGCCTCTAGAAAAGGTGATATGCCGAGATCGTTGTAGTATCTCACCCAGTCCTTAAATGTTCTCATTCCTTTCTCCTCGAAAATTCTCCTGCACTCCTCCAGCTGCTCCTCGGTTACCAGCATCTCACATCTGAGTTTGGAATACCAGTGCTCTATGTCAGGGAGCCCTTGATAGTCTAGCTTGTCTACAAAATCGAACCACTCATACGGGAAGAAGGACTTTTGAGATGAGCAGTCGTATGCCTTAATCCACTTATCGTAACTGACTCCCGGACCAAGGTACAGGAGAACATCTATGAATCTGAATTCCGGAGTGAATAGGAATATGGTGTCGTTAGTCCGCTTGCCCACCATAACTTTCGTGGTCGTGTCTGCCAGCTTGCCCACCAGATGTTTCTTGATGAGGTTGATGTCATACCTACTGCAGTTGAAACCCAACACTGGGACCTGATCTATCCACCTGTTTATCTCATCCACTTGGTGCGGCCTGAGGTGCTCCGTGTCCTCGAACCTGTACCGGCGACCCACTTCTTCGCGAATGTCCCTACCCCTCTCCTGCAGATCTTCTATGAATTTACTTACCAGTTTGGCAGGATCCGTGTCACAGATGTGAGATACGGTTCCGGACAGGCTGTCCCCTATGCTAACGCTTACGGGCACGTGCTCTGTCTCGTACGATAGGTCTGGCGTTTGGTCGGTCCTCCCTTCCTTACTCAGATACGCTTCAAAATCGTATACTATCTGGTACGGGTACAGTGTGGTGGGACATCCTGTCTTAATCTTAGCGCCGTTTCTGTTATACTTACACTCCCACATTATCACTAGGTTAAATCCTGCGTTACGGATCTCTTTATCCCGCTTGTTGCTGGTGCAAAACTTGTGGGATCTCGCCGGGTGATGTTTCGGACAGCCGTGCCAGAAACACCCGTGATACACCGTGTTATTTTCCTTGCAGTATCCATCTACTGGAGATCCACAGATCCACCTCTCCCCGCCGTGCCCACACTGCTCGTGGTGGATGTGCACGTTCTCCTCACTCTCAACAGACGCCATCCAATCAAGTGCCCCTAGGCTCTTTGGGTAGAAGGCCTTCTCGAACGTGGAGCGAGGGCGCTCGATAACTTTCCCTTCGCATACGACGTGTGTCTCGCCCTTCATGCACTTGGGTCCATGCCGAGTAACGTTACTAACCTTCGTGAACCTCTGTTTGCAAGTGTTGCAGGCGTACGTTTTCGACAGACCTTTTAGGTTGGTTATCAGGAACGCGTGGTTTTTGTAGATGCCTATCGTCATGTGCTTCGTACCTACCTCCTCATAGTGTGCTGGGGCCTTCCTCAACCACCAGATTCCTTCTATACCCACCTTAAACCTCTCCTCAACCTTTTTCAGCTCGTCTAGTGGAATAGGCCCAGGCTCTCTCTTACCGAAATACTTAGCACTCATCTCTCTGGCCTGGGCGGTACACTTGTCTGCCGCGCTCCGCCGTGAATGGCCAGGCACCTGAATAGACACTGCTCATCGTTGTATTTGTCTAACGAGTACATACCTTTCTTATTCCTCAACCAGTCTGGGAGAGGTCCACCAGCCACGTGTTTGGAAGTCAGCCCGAGATCTACTCCTCGTGTTCCCTGCACTAGTTTTACAAAAACCTGCTCCCACCTCATGAACGTCCATTTCGTGTTGGGCCTCTCGACTTTATCTATATCCATCCACTTTCTCTAGTTATCTTTCGCCCATTTCTCTACTTCACCCAAGGAGTCCATCCACCTACTCCCCCCAAGATTCTTATTAAATATTATCGTCTTTGCAGAAACCGGTAATCTTTTTCCTCAATGTGTTGTAGTTTGTAGGAGTACGAATATCTTAGGTGGAAGTTTGTTGTCAGATGAGAAGTTAATTTTCCTACTATCCTATTAGGTATTTCCGTTTCTACGTGCTTCCTAAGTAAGAACGTGAACGTGCGTCTACCCTGCTCGACTTTCTCCATCTCTTCGTCTCTAACCCCTAGAATAGCCTCGCCCTCGTCAGCTATCGCATGTAGGAGGGCGGTTTTAAGTTTACGCTTTGGTTTAAATACGGCGGGGGAAGCCGGCAGGGCGGCCATTCTCAGTCCAATTATACTCTCTACTTGTAGTCGTTTTCCTATTTGAGTGGTTAATTCCTGAGACCTCAAGACGGCATTTGTGAAGGCACCTCTTGAGTATGCCCTACCTACTCGACGTGTAAACGCTTCATTCTTTATTGCGTTTATCAGCTTATTTAACCCAGGAACGCGCAGACGGTTGCTATAGACAATGCCAAGAGATTTAGCCTCGGCTCTCAACATTTCAATTTGAACCCGATTAATTATGGTAGGCATTTTTTTATATCACTATATTTTGGTATATATACTTTGGTGTGATATAACCTATGAGATTCATCTGTTCAATTGGGTGTCACAATTACATAAGGTTGTAATAGTTGTCATATTATCGATAATACAACCTTATGTAATTGTGACACCCAATTGAACATACGGTACCTTTCTTTAGGTATAAATGGAGTGCGTTACATGTTGTAAAACTTTTGCACGACCAGCCAACCTGCGAAGACATCTAGCAAAGAAAAATCCTTGTGCCGCCCCACAATTCCAATGCCCCAGATACCCTTGTAAATTTGTTAGTGCCCAAACTCTTTGTAGACATAAGCAACTGCGCTGCCAGGTGGCTAAAGGTGAACGTGGTAGACTAGAGCTGGTAGAATTAGTTGCTGATCTACGTAATAAATTAACTATATTGGAGGAGGAAAATGCGGTGTAGTAGTATAAAGGGAGTCCACAATGATACCCGCTCCTGATGGAAGCCACCGCGCGTAGCAGGGGGGTTCCAGAGGGAGCGGGTATCATTTTGACTTCCTTTATACTACTGATGCTGTCTCTGATATAAAGAACATTTTGTGTCTACTGAGTGGGCATGTACTTTTAAGGAGTGGTGTTGGTGAAATTTGCAAAAAGGGTAAATTATTCTACGAGGAGTTATAACACATTCATCAGCTTCTGAAATCAATAAACACTAATATCAGAAATCGTGTTATATTTGCGATCATATTGCTGCCGAAAGTGGTATTATATTGTTAATTATTGATTGCGGTATGTATTATCTCTTTTCAACACCATTTACGGAAACTATTTTCGAAATCAATATCGGCGAAATATGGCGACAGATCTACGTATAATCCAGAGTGTTTTTTTAACCCGTTCCTTTCGGAATACACATTTGCGGATATGAACTTTATTAAATATTTTATTTTTATTTTTGTTATTTCTCACTGAAAGTATATGTTGTGACCACTCATTTGAACCGTCTCGACAAAACGGTTTAAATGGTGGTCGCAGCATATACTTCTGAGTGCATAGAAGGAAAATATTTAGGATTTTCCGCAAACATAAGCGTATCCTCAGCATGAAATGGGTTACTGATTGCCCCCATGATGCGAGGATGAAAGTCGCACGTTCGCCACGTCTGCGGCACATCAAAAGGCGTGTTGACCAATCAGTGCAATTTCAAAACATAGCCTAAAGGTCACACAGTTTACAGCCTCTTGCTGAATGAGATAAACACCTGTTAGTTGACACGACTGGGTGTTATCGATTTTTTTCCACAAAGCAACACACAACTTTTGCCTATGTAATATTTCAAAATCAGTCATATCTTCAATAAATGACACTGAAAGCAGCCTATAGCTATGACGAATTTGCATTGTCCGCTGACGTAATTATAATGTTTTTTAATTAGAGATTGGCGAACATTGTAAACCATGTGCAGACTACGCGAATCCACCGCCTGGTCTGGCCGCTAAAGCAATAAGCCGGGATTTGTCAGAGATAGAGACCCAATAAACATTCACATAAACACGTTTGCCATGTCATAAATAGAGTCTGGTTCTCGGTAGTATTGTTTCACTGGGACGCATCAGACAGGGTACCAGTTTAGTGACGAATATGAAACTGACGTGAGCAACCGCGTGTATTGATATTTGATATGGCTTTGTGTTGTAAATCTTGACACGCGGCGTGTTTGATGTCGGCCAGCTGACTTAGGCTTGCCACTTTCATCAGTATCGTGTAAACACACAGTTTCGAAACTAATGATGGAGTTTTATAACTTTCGTGGAATTGCATTATGCATATTGGGATTTACCGTTAATGGCGTCCTGCAATATTTTTCATGGCAAAATGACACTGACCGAGGCCAGAGAAAATGTCGACCGGATCTGATCTCGGTATACACTGTTCGCCTTCGGTATAGAAAATGTGTACCGAATGCGACACAGGGCCGGAACGAGTAAGGCGCGAGTAAGGCGCGAGTAAGGCTGTTTAGAATACGAATCCATATTTCCAATACCGGATGTTACCCCAAAGACTAACAACAACAACAAATATAGGAATGCATTTTATGTCAATATTTCGGGTGGAAAAAAATTCTCATGCAGTTAAATGTATTTATAAGACACAGGGGCTTTCTTGGATACAAATCTGAGTTTAAAAAATGCGACTTATAATCGGCAGAAAACGGTAATCTGATCATGAATGAAAGGCAATGAAATTAGAAAAAAGTGTTTTTTAGATCGGTGAAAGATCACAATTGGACGAACTTTGTATGGTTGGAGTTTCTAATGTATATGGTAATGGTGCATGACTTTAGTTTGAGCTGGCGATCGATCAGCTATCGGCCAAATATGACCGATAATCCACGGAAACAGCGATTTGAAGTCAGTATATTCACGCACCTAAGACCTTTTTCGATTGCCAGAGACAGAAGTCATACATTTAATCAATGTTTATTGTGTTTGTGCGAGTCGGAAACAAGAGGGCTCTTTCTATAATAGCCATATTGTTTTCCACCTTTCTATAAGAGAAGATACAGTCGTTTCTGTCAAAATGTTCCGGGTTTATACGTGTACAAAGTGTTGTGCGTTGCGTATCCGTGGAGTTTCCGTTAGTTGCGTTTCAAACCGTGTGTCGTCTACGTGTAATACGTTTTCGGCCATGCGTTGCATTTCCCCACTCTTGCGCATGTGCGAAAGTCGAACAAACCGTGTTCAACGCATTAAGTTTCAAAAGCGTGTAATCCGTGTACAACGGTTGTAAACGTATACAACAGTTGTAAACAACGCATTGATTTTCAAAAGCGTGTAATCCGTGTACAACGGTTGTAAACGTATACAACGGTTGTTAACGTATACAACGCTGAGGTAAACCGTTTAAACGATTTAACGCTTTCTTTGACGAACGGTTACACGCTTCTACATGTACACAGCACCGTACAGATGAAACCGTGTTATACGTATAACACGTTTCCACGGGTTTTAACGCATTACACGTGTTGGTATGCCAACCGTGCATCGCGTAGAATGTGCATGCTCAGATCGTTCTTCGTGTGTGTATATATACTTCTACTCACTGCAGGGCTTCTAAAATTTTCAGTTTTCCGGTTCTGAACCGATTTTTGAACTCTCAGACCGATTGAGATTTGAAAACTAGTCTTAAAAATCGGTCCGAGAAAAATTGCCAGTCGGCTGGTATTTCGCTATAAACCTTGTAAATTTACCGGTTTTGACCACCAAGTAATTTATGACACATATCCGCGGGCCATATCCGTGTTAAACCAGTGTGCAGCTCGCTGTGTATTCAGTTTCTACAAATATCAATTTTTCTTAACACACGCGTGGACAGGTGTACAGCGGATTAGTGACTGAAATAGACTGGCTTCAGCGTAAAGATACGAGAGTTCCTAGACTCGCCATTTCTGAGGTCTATAAATACATTAAATATGCCTAAAAGCATCAATGAATAAAAAAAAAATGAATTTTTATATGGAGGGTGTAAAAATGTTATTTTTTTCTTCATTCATTGAAGCTTTTAGGCATATTTAATGTATTTATAGACCTTGTTCCGTTACTTCAACCTGTGATATTACACAGACGAGATTTGTGTCTTGCTTTGTGCAAAAAAAATTGATAACACGTACTAAGCTGTGTCAACTAACAGGTACTTATTGTATGACATCATTCAGCACGAGAAATGCGTCGTGACCACTCCTTTAGGCTATTTTTTTAAATGTTACTGATTGGTCAACACGCCCTTTGATGTTCCGCAGACGTCGCGAACGTGTGACTCATGGGGCAATCATGCAGTAACCCATTTCATGCTGAGGATACGTTTATGTTTGCGGGAAAATATTTTCCTTCTATGCACTCAGAAGTATATGCCGCGAGCACCATTTAAACCGTCTCGTCGAGACGGTTCAAATGAGTGGTCGCAACGTATACTTTCATTGAGAAATAACAAAAATAAAAATAAATTATTTAATAATTTCATACCCGTAAATGTGTATTCCGAAAGGAATGGATTACAAAAAAAAACACTGGATTATACGCAGATCTGTCGCCATATTTCGCCGATATTGATTTCGAAAATATTTTCCGTAAATGGTGTTGAAAAGTTGACACAAAATTCAGAGTTCATGCGGAATTTTCGGTGGGATTATGCACGTATCAACAGCTAATCGTCCGCATGAATAGGCAGGACACGTGACCATTATTTATTATCAATTAATCCTTTTAAGTGCCTGTTGATCGCGAGCATTATACATTGTAATAAGCGTCTTCCTTTTCCATATCAGGGGCGAAATGAGTCTGCCTTACAATAATTCGCATGTGCGGAATGGTGGTACATGTAGGTGCGAAACGATCCACCTGTAAACGATCCGGGCCGAACAGGTACATGTATTCGCGATACTTTAAAAGGGACGAAACAAGGCCGCCTCGAAGCGATCGTATACAACGCTACAGCAAATCGTTGCGTTCGCGTTGAGTTTGCAAGTGTTGTCTACGGTGGAACAAAAACGCAGACTGCACTGTAGTACTGTATGAGACCAAGTGGGTGGGGTCATTGGATTTTTTGTAATGGTCATTTTCTTTGTGTCACAGGTCCGAGTCTTCCACTTGTGTTGTTGTCTAGCAAAAAGATATGCCTCTATAAATTTGTCTAGTTTGGTCTGTTCCAGTTTCCTGGCATTAAGAAACGATTATTCTATAATCGGCGTAGCAACATTCTTTGTGACAATATTTTACAGAGCGTTTGCTGTTGTCATAAATACTCTGAAGTATTGTGGAAGTACGATCAATTTGCTCTCATAGTCAATTCTCATCATCCATGCGACGCTGCTTGATTCATTGTGCCTGTAATCATTTTCAGGTTCCCACATACATCAAACACTACATTGAATATATAGGCACTACAAACAAACCATGAAGAAACGGACACACGACTCTATTGTGGTATCGTCCTGAGACACAGATGTCCTGACTCTGCTCACAATTGTAGCTCATTTTTGATAAGATAGGCTGTGCATGAGCACTGGCACATCAGCCAATGTGTCTTCATGTGCATACAATTCATTAGGAGCTACCAGAACAGTTGATAATAGCATTTCATCACTGATTGTGACTGTGTGTCAGAGTTGGATAGACATGGCAAGAAAGGTGCACAACTTGTATTTGAAAAAGAACATGCATTGCTGCAGGGTCAATGAACTACAATGCTTAGAGATGGGATTGTGTCTTCAGCAAAATCATGCATGTGTCGCCTATATGCTGTGACTGATGTAGCTATGTGAAACAACGTCCAAGTGAATTGTATTATGCAATGTCAATCACAGGAAACACTGCCACCTACCACTGATGCTGAACAGTTGCCCATTATCAAACCTTGGTATGGGTCCTAGCTTCTACAACTACACAGGTATTGTCAGATACATATATGTTCAGCTGGACATTCGTTGGCGACCAACTAATGTCAGAGTTGATGATGCTACCATCAATCCCTGATGCATTTTTGTATGTTATTTCATGCACTTGCTGCCTCAGTCAAAGATGCAAATGGAAGAAGGTGTGAACGCTATGACCAGACGCATGAAAATGCTCCAGCAGTCCCATCATAAGCAGAAACACTGGATAATAAATACTTACCGTAATGAAGCGTGTCATACTGCAAATCAGGAGATATTCAACATTTGGGCGCACATACAAAATTGTTGATGCCTACGTATTCGCCGGACTTTTGTTTGTAATGTTTCACTAACATAGGCTAGACAAAATAAGAGTTCTCAGAAGACAATGAAGCTCGCATGTTGGCAGCCTTCACTCAAACTTGGCACAGTTGCATAAAAAAACATGAATATTATATAACTTGACCTTGGGTTAAGGGGCGTGCAGTGGACCTTGACATTGGGGTCAGTGGTGCAAGGTGGGTCGACAGTTTGCTATAGCATATTAAGATGAATGCATCTATGAAATATTAATGCGTTCCCTGAAAACAGAAGTAAAACAAAATTTAACCCAACTTTAAGTTTATGAATGCACTAAGTTGGTGATTTTCTACAGCATGATAGCTATTCACATGAGGAATGCATGTATGAATGTGCTAGGTTTGTGTCCTTCATCTTCGGGAAAGAGGTGGGGGGGGGTCATGGATTTGCTGTAGCACAATAGAGGATCATCAGATGAATGCTTGGATGAAATATCAAAGCGTTCCCTGTAACGAAACAGAAGTTACACAACATTTACCCCAACGTTAAGTTTATGAACATGCTAAGTTTGTGACCTTGACCTTTGGGTAAGGGTTGGGTGGTGGGTTGTGAATTTGCTACAGCATGATAGAGTGTCATCTGAGGAATGCATGTATGAAATATCAAGGCGTTCCATGAAAGAAAACATATGTTATCAGACATTTACCCCAACGTTAAGTTTATGAATGTGCTAAGTTTGTGACCTTGACCTTGGGGTAAGGGATGGGCGGTGGGTCATGGATTTGCTATAGCACGATAGAGTATCATCACATGAATGCATGTATGAAATATGAAGGCGTTCCCTGTAAATAAACAGAAGTTACACCACATTTACCCCAACCAAAGACCTAGAATTTATTCTAGGTCTGTGCCCCAACGTTAAGTTTATGAACATGCTAAGTTTGTGACCTTGACCTTTGGGTATTTAAAGGGTTGGGTGGTGGGTTGTGGATTTGCTACAGCATGATAGAGGGTCATCAGATGAATGCATGTATGAAATATGAAGAAATTCCCTGTAAATAAACAGAAGTTACACAACATTTACCCCAACGTTAAGTTTATGAACATGCTAAGTTTGTGACCATGACCCTGGGGTAAGGGTTGGTGGTGGGTCATGGATTTGCTATAGCATGATAAAGGGTCATCTGAGGAATGCATGTATGAAATATTAAGGCGTTCCATGAAAGGAAACAGATGTTATAAGAAAATTACCCCAACGTTAAGTTTATGAATGTGCTAAGGTTGTGACCTTGACCTTGGGGTAAGGGTCGGGTGGTGGGTCATGCATTTGCTACAGCATGATAGAGGGTCATTTGAGGAATGCATGTATGAAATAACAAGGTGTTCCATGAACATTTACCCCAAAGTTAAGTTTGTGAACGACGCCGCCGACGACGCCGCCGACGCCGCCGACGCCGGGGGTATGCCATAAGCTCTTCTGCACTTCGTGCAGGCGAGCTAAAAACTAGTGTATACCTCCTTCCTCCTCCTCTTCGACTGCAGTTTCCTGCGGATGGACCTGACGAAGCCGTCTCCCACCTCGCATGCCTTCTCTGTCTCCTGTAGCGCCTTCACGGCCTGGCCCATCCGCTCCTCCTCGTATGTCATCAGCCCTTCCTGCACATACGGAAAATAGTGCAACACTCTCACCCCTAACTAACTGGAAGGATTTTGATATGCTTATTTTGTAACCAATCCAATCGTCACAAAATGATTTTCAAACTAGTCCATTTATTAAAAGTGGGTGTTTTTTGTTCTCAAAAATATGAAAATTACTTGGAAACAGTGCAGATCCTGACGAGACGGCTCGTCCTCATCTATATCTACACTGTTTGCCAATACCACTATACAGGTATGTAGTGTTGAAAGTGTTAACACTGTCACCAATAACAACATTCACTTTTCAATGCTATTATTTTACAATTATATTAATAAGACTAGAAATGTGGCCTGTTGGCACACAAATTCCCCTGCTGGCAGCCAAAGAAAACGAGGCAAATTTGAAAACACAGAGGGCCAGAGAAGCGTGGATTTGTCACAGCATGAAATGCAGACCATCATATCAATGCGTGTATGAAATATCAAGCAGATCCATGCAAGGAAACAGAAATTATAAGAAATTTACCAGAGTTTTGAACGCACCAAGTATGTGACCTTGACCCTGGGCTTAGTGGGGGTGGGATGATCGTGAATTTGAATTCAGGGTAGTAGAGGACCATTAGAGCAATGTGTGTGTAAAATATCCAGCAGATCCGTGAAAGGGAACAAATTATAAGACATTTACCCCGAGCGTTCAGGTTTCTAACGAACCAAGTATGTGACCTTGACCCAGGGCTTAGCAGGGACGGGACGATCGTGGATTCACAGGGTGGTAGAGGACCATTAGAGCAATGTGTGTGTGAAAGAGCACAAAATGTGACCTTGACCCTGGGCGTAGCCCTCATGATGCGCGGATGAAAGTCGCACATTCGCCACGTTCACCACGTCTGCGGCACATCAAAAGGCGTGTTGACCCATCAGTGCAATTTCAAAACATAGCCTAAAGGTCACACAGTTTACAGCCTCTTGCTGAATGATGACATAAGATAAACACCTGTTAGTTGACACGACTGGGTGTTATCGATTTTTTTCCACAAAGCAACACACAACTTTTGCCTATGTAATATTTCAAAATCAGTTATATCTTCCCTTCCGTAAATGACGCTGAAAGCAGCCTATAGCTATGACGAATTTGCATTGTCCGCTGACGTAATTATAATGTTTTGAATTAGAGATTGGCGAACATTGTAAACCATGTGCTAACTACGCGAATCCACTGCCTGGTCTGGCGGCTAATGCAATAAGCCGGGATTTGTCAGAGATAGAGACCCAATAAACATTCACATAAACACGTTTGCCGTGTCATAAATAGAGTCTGGTTCTCGGTAGTATTGTTTCATTGGGACGCATCAGACAGGGTACCAGTTTAGTGACGAATACGAAACAGACGTCAGCCACAGGTGGAAGACTCGGACCTATGACACCAAAAAAATGCCTATTAAAAAAAATCCCATTACCCCACCCACTTGGTCTCGTACAGTACTATACGTTAATTCAAGGTGAGCATAAATAGCGCTATTATAGAAAGAGCCCTCTTTTTTCCGGCTCGCACAAACACAATAAACATCGATTAAATGTATGAAATATGTCTCTGGCAATCGATAAAGGTATTAGGTGTGTGAATATACTCACTTCAAATCGCTGTTTCAAGTATTTATTGAGTTATTCGCGTTTTGATTACCCCATCCAAAGCGAAAGTTGCGTGTACGAAAGAATCTCACACAGAATCGGAGGCCGTCCGGCTGGATTATCGGTCATATTTGGCCGATAGCTGATCGCCAGCTCAAACTAAAGTCGTGCACCATGATCATATACATTAGAGACTCCAACCATACAAAGTTCGTCCAATTGTGATCGTTCGCCGATCTAAAAAACACTTTTTTCTAATTTTATTGACTTTCTTTCATGATTCGCGTACTATCAGATTATGTCTTCCGGAAACCCTGAAAAGGGAAAGTCCTCGCATCTATTTTTAGGTTTAACCAATCAGAGATGTTCTTACATAGACGCTTCGGTGGTTGTATTATGGAAGATAGTGCATTGACCCAGTTCCAGATAATGAACGAAATTATAGAATGTAAATGTATATATAAATGTCGATATTCCGTTTATATCGATGTGGAAAACAAGTCCCGATGGTATAATTCCTACACATTATACTGTGATGTCGATATGCAATTTGAACAGCGGGCGTCGTAAAGTCTGGTCAAACTTGATTGACACAGGTAAGTTTTTCACACATTCAAAGTGATCAAAACATGCCGCCGGTAACCGTGTTACAATCGCGGAATACCGTCAAAGCCGACCACGTAAGCCGTGGTCAACCAATTAACGACAGTGTGACGTGAAATCACAAAATTACTCTTGTTAATAGCCAATTTATTTGCGGGACATGAATCGAGCCGTAAATGCCATAATCATTAACGGACGCTTGTTATAATAATTACAATTTGAGTGAATTACATGCGATCTTATAAACACGAACAGTTGGTCGATCAAATCACTTCCTTAGCAATGTCCAACATGCAGTACATGGGTCCGAAGTTATACTGGAACGAGTTTATTGAAAAGTCCGAATCGGTACGTGGGTGCAAACAGTGGAAAAAACCGACGTTTGAGCCTTGCCGCAACAAATCCACAAAAGGATACCCCCATCCGGACAAGATAGCACTGGACACCAACGGATGCAGAAGCCATTCCGTCAGAACCGGAGATGACCGCAGAAACCATAACCACCTGTCCGTGCAGAACAGAATCCGCCGCTGTCAACCCCCGGAACACTGCCAAAAGCTAAAACATGTTGATGTGTCCCAGAGTTTCCTGCACTGACCACCAACCCGAAAAACACCGATGTAGGGGCTCCAAATGAGCCCCCCAGCCTTCTCACGACGCGTCTGTGGACAGAAAGCGAGTAGGAGGAGGTAACACTATGGAAAATCCCTGTAGGAACCAGACCTCCACTGCCCACCATCTGATACAACGTAGGAAGATGGTGATCCTAGGCAGAGACCGATCCAAAGGATCGGAGTGCGGCCTCCATAGCCCTAGTAAGTAATACTGGAGGTCGCAGACATAAACTTCCCATATTCTGCACCCCGAAAGTCCAGGAGTGACAGAAATTTCCTAGCTGACAGAGAACCTCTGACCAGTACCCGGAAAACTTAAGTCAACATGCACATGCACCCTGTCCAAAGGTACTATGACGACTGATCGATCGGTCAAGAAGTTCATTCCCACCTAAGAAAAATCCTGTGTGGGAACCAACTACGACTACTCTAGATAGGAAAAGAAACCTAGAAGAGTAACAAACCCCATACCACCGCCAGATACCGTATCACACGGAACTAAAAGACACAATACTCGGAAACAACTTAAAACTTCCGAGAGCATCTGCGGAAGGGCACGTGGAAGTACGAGACCCGCAGATCTATGGAAACAGCCCAGTCTCCCGGGCAAATGGCGCTCCGACCACGTCCCGAACTTCCTCTATAGCACTATACTTCAAGAGAGAGACTCTACTTAACCCTTGAAAATACCCCCGTCAGGGGAAACGACCCCACAGGAGGTTGAAAAGACGAAGCAGCAGGAGGGACCATCGGTACCGTAGCTGCCCTTTGGCCGTTCGATCGCACAATTTATCAGAGGTCAAAAGAGGCGAACGAAGCAAACTCTGGCAGGACCGTTCAAGAAAAAACGAGTCGGCTATCACTGCGTCTCACCTGGACAAGAGCAAGTTGACAAGAGGCTTAGCGGCACAAATCGCCGACTGAAGCACTGCGTCCAGAGACGATGAATCATACTGATTCAAACATAAATCGAAAGTTGCCATAGCCACAACAGCCTACACCCATGCCTTCGCAAACGCGAACCAGGGCCAGGAGCCGAAGATATCCCAAACGCTGCGGCGTCCTTGTCCAGAAAAGGAGATCTCAAAAACCATACCGCATAGAGGGGCATGTAGAACTTAGACCCCAGTGTGGCGATCAAAGTTTTTGGCACTCGGAACCCCGCAGTGGCCGGCCAAATCCTACCTAAAGCTCCCCAATGTACGTAACAAGAAGCCCTACTGTAGGAGAGAAAGGAAACCACGGCAACTCCGGCAATTCCACCACCGAATCAGCCTCACAACAGCCATCCGAGGAAGTACCCATACGGGAGGCTCCACTGGCAAACCCACCAGCTGTGAAGGAGCCGACAAACCCACTAAGTACTAGGACTTAGACAGGAACTCCAGAATCTTAGCCAACTGAACCATCATAACTCTATCGCGTGTCTAGTCCTGAATATAGACTGGGAATTCGAACTCATATACACTCGAATAAAAGAGCAGGCCAGACAAGTACGGAGCCAAACCAAGTATGTGACCTTGACCCTGGGCTTAGCAGTGACGGGACGATCGTGGATTCACAGGGTGGTAGAGGACCATTAGAGCAATGTGTGTGTGAAAGAGCACGAAATGTGACCTTGAAACTGATGTACCGGTAACAAGCCGGTTCATCAGTTTCAACAATGTTTGTAGACACTTACCTGTACGGTATTATTTTACACAATCACACAATTTCTCATTAAGGACCCGTTCTATACCTGATCAACTTTTGGTCAAAGATGATTGTTTCCTAAATGTGATGGAATATGTACAACATATATGTGAACACTGCCTCGTTACTGTATCCTATACAGCTTATGAAGTGACCAATTGGGCCATCTTTGTGTTCCTGCCAGCAGCCAGTTTCGCCTCTTCTGGCATTTGATATTTTGATATAATGTAGCTAAACATACATAGAAAAGCCAGGACAGTGGACTCCTATCAATTATCAACTTACCATAAAGTAAACAAAGCTGTAGCCAGCATGCATGAGGGCACTTTCATTTCTGAAAGAACAACATAGTACATGTATACTGACTGAGGTTCATGTATTGGTGCTGGTTCATAATCTTCAGAACCCAGGTGTGGGATCACGTGGTTTCCGAACACGTAATCTGTGATAGTAGATTTTTACAGTAGATTTTCTTTAAATTCTTCCAAATACGATAGCATATGTGTTTTATGGGTGCTCTGAAAGTTAGAATCGAGTACCGTTTATTTCTTACATTCACATGCTCTAGTATTTATTTACATTTACGGTAACCGATTCTTTGTCAAAACGACAGAATTATGAGATTAAAGCTGCCTATACAATTATGGGCAAAGTCTACTGCATTTGCTGCGGTATATTTTATAAAAGTATGTCATTCCATTAGAAAGATATTAAAGGTGCATACCCACTCAGTAGGCACAAAATGTTCTTTATAGGAATTAAATAAGTGTATTATTGTGTCACTATTCCACCAGTTCTAAAATAACAAGAGTTGTCAGAAGACAACGAAGCTCGCCTGTTGGCAGCCTTCATTCAAACTTGTCACAGTTGTATAAAAAACATGAATATTATATAACTTGACCTTGGGATAAGGGGTGTGCGGTGGACCTTGACATTGAGGTCAATGGTGCAAAAGGGATCGTGGATTTGATATAGCATGATATAGCATATTAAGATGAATGCATGTATGAAATATCAATGCGCTCCCTGAAATGAGAAGGAAAACAAAATTTAACCCAGCGTTAAGTTTATGAACACACTAAGTTGGTGATTTTCTACAGCATGATAGCTATTCACATGAGGAATGCATGTATAAATGTGCTAAGTTTGTGACCTTGGCCTTGGCAAAAGGGGTGGGAGGGGGTGGGTCATGGATTTGTTGTAGCACAATAGAGTATCATCAGATGATGCATGATAAATATGAAGGTGTTCCCTGTAAAGAAACAGAAGTTATAAAAAGACATTTACTCCAACGTTAAGTTTATGATGTTGATCTTGGGGAAAGGGGTGGGGTGGGTCATGGATTTGCTGTAGCACAATAGAGGATCATCGGATGAATGCATGTATGAAATATCAAAGCGTTCAAAGTGTAAAGAAACAGAAGTTACACAATATTTACCCCAACGTTAAGTTTATGAACATGCTAAGTTTGTGACCTTGACTTTTGGGTAAGGGTTGGGTGGTGGGTTGTGGATTTGCTACAGCATGATAGAGGGTCATCTGAGGAATGTATGAAATAGCAAAGTGTTCCATGAAAGGAAACAGACATTTACCCCAACGTTAAGTTTATGAATGTACTAAGTTTGTGACCTTGACCTTCGGGTAAGGGATGGGCGGTGGGTCATGGATTTGCTATAGCATGATAGAGTATCATCAGATGAATGCATATTTGAAATATCAAGGCATTCCATGAAAGGAAACAGATGTTATAATACATTTACCCAACATTAAGTTTATGAATGTGCTAAGATTGTGACCTTGACCTTGGGGAAAGGGGTGGGCGGTGAGTCATGAATTTGCTATAGCACGATAGAGTATCAGCAGATAAATGCATGTATGAAATATGAAGGCGTTCCCTGTAAATAAACAGAAGTTCCACAACATCTACCCCAACATTAAGTTTATGAACATGCTAAGTTGTGACCTTGACCTTGCGGTAACGATTGGGTGGGCGGTGGGTCATGGATTTGCTATAGCATGATAGAGTATCATCAGATGAATGCATGTATGAAATATCAAGGCGTTCCATGAAAGGAAACAGATGTTAAAAGACATTTACCCCAACGTTAAGATTATAAATGTAAAAGTTTGTGACCTTGACCTTGCGGTAAGGGCTGGGTGGTGGGTCATAGATTTGCTACAGCATCATACAGGGTCATCTGAGGAATGCATGTATGAAATAACAAGGTGTTCCATGAAAGGAAACAGAAGTTATAGGACATTTACCCCAACGTTAAGTTTATGAATGTGCTAAGTTTGTAACCTTGACCTTGGGGTAAGGGCTGGGTGGTGGGTCATGGATTTGCTACAGCATGATAGAGGGTCATCTGAGGAATGCAAGTATGAAATAACAAGGTGTTCCATGAAAGGAAACAGAAGTTATCAGACATTTACCCAACGTTAAGTTTATGAATGTGCCAAGTTTGTGACCTTGACCTTGGGGTAAGGGCTGGGTGGTGGGTCATGGATTTGCTACAGCATGATAGAGGGTCATCTGAGGAATGCATGTATGAAATAACAAGGCGTTCCATGAAAGGAAACAGAAGTTATAAGACATTTACCCCAATGTTAAGTTTATGAATGTGCTAAGTTTGTGACCTTGACCTTGAGGTAAGGGATGGCCGCTGGGTCATGGATTTGCTATAGCATGATAGATTATCATCAGATGAATGCATGTATGAAATATCAAAGCGTTCCGTGAAAGGAAACAGATGTTACTAGAAATGTGGCCTGTCGGCACACGAATGCCCCCGCTGGCAGCCAAAGAAAACAAGGCATATTTGAATGTAGATTTGTCACAGGGTGGCAGAGGACCATTGGAGCAATGCGTGTGTGAAATGTGAAGCAGATCCGAGCAAGGAAACAGAAATTACTAGAAATGTGGCCTGTCGGCACAGGAATGCCCCCGCTGGCAGCCAAAGAAAACAAGGAATATTTGAATGTGGATTTGTCACAGGGTGGCAGAGGACCATTGGAGCAATGCGTGTGTGAAATGTGAAGCAGATCCGAGCAAGGAAACAGAAATTATAAGCCATTTACCCGAGCGTTAAGGTTTCGAACGCACCAAGTCTGTAACCTTGACCCTGGGCTTGGCGGGGGCGGCACGAATGTGGATTTGTCACAGGGTGGCAGAGGACCATTGGAGCAATGCGTGTGTGAAATGTGAAGCAGATCCGAGCAAGGAAACACAAATTATAAGCCATTTACCCAGCGTTAAGGTTTCGAACGCACCAAGTCTGTGACCTTCACCCTGGGCTTAACAGGGGCGGGACGAATGTGGATTTGTCACAGGGCGGTAGAGGACCATTGGAGCAATGCGTGTGTGCAATGTGAAGCAGATTCGAGCAAGGAAAGAGAAATTATAAGCCATTTACCCAGCGTTAAGGTTTCGAACGCACCAAGTCTGTGACCTTGACCCTGGGCTTAGCGGGGGCGGGACGAATGTGGATTTGTCACAGGGCAGTAGAGGACCATTGGAGCAATGCGTGTGTGCAATGTGAAGCAGATCCGAGCAAGCAAACAGAAATTATAAGCCATTTACCCAGTGTTAAGGTTTCGAACACACCAAGTCTGTGACCTTGACCCTGGGCTTAGCGGGGGCGGGATGAATGTGGATTTGTCACAGGGCGGTAGAGGACCATTGGAGCAATGCGTGTGTGCAATGTGAAGCAGATCCGAGCAAGGAAAGAGAAATTATGAACCATTTACCCAGCGTTAAGGTTTCGAACGCACCAAATCTGTGACCTTGACCCTGGGCTTAGCGGGGGCGGGACGAATGTGGATTTGTCACAGGGCGGTAGAGGACCATTGGAGCAATGCGTGTGTGCAATGTGAAGCAGATCCGAGCAAGGAAAGAGAAATTATAAGCCATTTACCCAGCGTTAAGGTTTCGAACGCACCAAGTCTGTGACCTTGACCCTGGGCTTAGCGGGGGCGGGACGAATGTGGATTTGTCACAGGGCGGTAGAGGACCATTGGAGCAATGCGTGTGTGAAATGTGAAGCAGATGCGAGCAAGAAAACAGAAATTATAAGCTATTTACCCAGCGTTAAGGTTTCGGGACGTACGTACGTTACGTACGTACGTACGTACGTACGTTACGTACACTGTACATATGTTATGTACGTAAGGACGCCGGTAACACTATATGCCCCCCTCACCATTCGGTGGCGGGGGCATATAAAACATTTACCCCAACATTAAGTTTATGAATGTGCTAAGTTTGTGACCTTGACGTTGGGGTAAGGGCTAGGTGGTGGGTCATGGATTTGCTACAGCATGATACAGGGTCATCTGAGGAATGCATGTATGAAATAACAAGGTGTTCCATGAAAGGAAACAGAAGTTATAAGACATTTACCCAACGTTAAGTTTATGAATGTGCCAAGTTTGTGACCTTGACCTTGGGGTAAGGGCTGGGTGGTGGGTCATGGATTTGCTACAGCATGATAGAGGGTCATCTGAGGAATGTATGTATGAAATAATAAGGTGTTCCATGAAAGGAAACAGAAGTTATATGACATTTACCCAACGTTAAGTTTATGAATGTGCCAAGTTTGTGACCTTGACCTTGGGGTAAGGGCTGGGTGGTGGGTCATGGATTTGCTACAACATGATACAGGGTCATCTGAGGAATGTATGTATTAAAAAACAAGGTGTTCCATGAAAGGAAACAGAAGTTATATGACATTTACCCAACGTTAAGTTTATGAATGTGCTAAGTTTGTGACCTTGACCTTGGGGTAAGGGCTGGGTGGTGGGTCATGGATTTGCTACAGCATGATAGGGTCATCTGAGGAATGCATGTATGAAATAAAAAGGTGTTCCATGAAAGGAAACAGAAGTTAAGACATTTACCCAACGTTAAGTTTGTGGACGACGCTGACGCCGACGCAAACGCCGACGCCGACGCCGACGCCGACGGGGGTATGACTATGACATAAGCTCTTCTGCACTTCGTGCCCGCTATACAAATATAAGCATTTAATAATATTTATTTGACTGATAGTGACTCGCGGTGGTATCAAGCTATTTTCATATGCAAATGAGGCAGGATATTTTTTAATTATTTATACAACATTCCTGGAAACTCTAAACGACGTCGATATTTTACTGGGAACGAAGATATTTATTTTAGAAACGTGTACGTGTACATATATTTTTTAATATATTGCAGCATGTTATTAAATAAAGAAAATAATTACATGGTTTATATCAGGGCTTCTAAAATTTCAGAATGCCAATCGGTCCAGACGTAATTGTCGGCCCGAAGTAGCTGGTACGATTAGTACTACCAGATACCAGCAACACCCCCCCCCCCCTGAAAATCTGTCGGCTATTGGGTGCAGGCAAAATTAGGTTACGTCTCGCCTCTATAGCTTGGCTAAGTTTTGTGCTTTCTGCAGTTTATCTGAAGCAGACACTTTGTGTAAACATAGAAAATATATCTCTTATGGTTACTGTACTATATTTATCGATTTTTGTAATGTAAAAGTCGTGTTCGAAACATTTAATACACACGTGAATTGGACAAAATATACTGAGCAAAACTAGAAACGTCCCTCCATGTTTAAGGAAAGATTCATCAAAAACCAAAAGGGTTACTTTTAAAAATCAAAATGGAAAAACAAGTTCATTCATTTCTGTATCAAAGCCAATAAATTGCATTTGGATATCTTGTTAACTATTCGAGAGATAACCGGCCAAGGGCGGTAGGGGTCAAAATCAAAAATCACAAAAACTCAGAAATGTGTTACTTAATGTTTAGAGATGGAATTTCAATAAGTAATGTGGCAAATTCAGTAAATCTCGTTAGTACCGAGTGTGGCCACCATTTGCATGAATGCATGCAATGATCCTACGCCGCATCGACGTGACGTAACGCAATACCAGTGCGTTGGGAAAATTCCTCCATTCCCGTTGTAACGCCCATGTAAGATCGCGAACATTGTCAATCTGATGGTTAGCTCGTGCTTTGCGGCCCAGCTCATCCCATATGTGCTCAATGGGATTGAGATCCGGGGAGACCGCGGGCCATGGCATGACGTCGACGTTGTTTTGCTGTAAGTATTGAGTGGTGACCCTGGCTACGTGAGGGCGGGCATTGTCGTGCATCAATGTCACACCAGGACCATGCTGACGGATAAATGGTAAGGCATGTGCATTTAGCACATCTGCAACATAACGTTGTGCATTGATGTTGCCCTGTACAACAACCAAATCTGTCTTCCGGTTTCCCATGATCCCACCCCAAACCATTACGCTCCCTCCCCCAAACCTGTTCTTCTCAACAATGCAACAATCGGTGAATCTTTCATTTTTACGCCTGTATACCCGTAATCTTCCGTCAGCATGACTAACTGTGAACCGAGATTCATCGGTGAACAAAACTCGGTTCCAGTCAGCCCTTCCCTCCAGTTCAGATGACGTCGCGCCCATAACAGTCTGGCAGCACGGTGACGTTGGGTCATTATCTGACCAGTGTCGGGCGGCGTGCCCGGATTGTTTGGGCGTTACGACGTAACCGGTTGCGAATGGTCTGCCCTGAGACACCGTATCGCCTAGCAGTGACTGTGGGCTGCCAATCGACGTTGACGTAAGTGCGTCAACGTAATGTGACGATCGGCTCTAGCCGTCGTTACACGAGGCCTACCAGGTCGCTGCCGGTCGTGAACAGCCCCCAGTCTGCTGGTACCGGGCTGCAAGACGATCAATCGTCTTCCGACAGCAACCAAACCGAGGCGCGACCGCCCTGACGGCCATCCCACCCGCAAGCATCCCAATTGCCTGATTTCGCTCGTTTTCGGAAAGCCGTGGCATATCGAAAACAGTGAAAATTAAAAAGTTTTTTAATTTTCCGAATAGCCCCTATCGCATGAATGGTACGACATGAACTGAATCACCTTATCGATGACAAGTATAGCGTGCACGTGCAAAAAGTGGAAATCAACGTTCCGGTCACTGGCCGCTATGTAAACCGTGCGTATCGGCTAAACTCTACACGATCGTATTCTGAACATCGCCACGGTTTAAAATACATGTACTTTGAACATGTGGTACATACATAGACAGAGCTACACCGGCTATAAAACAGGGACGTTTCTAGTTTTGTTGAGTATAGATAAAATAGCTAATGAAGTTTTAAAATGGTAATGTTTTACCATAAGTCTGATGTACCAGCATACACAAACAAATTGCCAGCTGATCAGGTTAACGACCGGACAATGTTTGATTTTGGGAGTCTGAATTGACTGGTAATGTGTGCAGTGCTTTTCTTATTTGTGGCTGTGACTGGAGAAATAGGGCTTATAGGAATTGTGACCAGTATGGCTCTTGGTTGTATACATGTACATGTATAACCAAACTAAACAGTGTGATTTTTACATAACACATCGTGTTATTTTGCTCCGCTTTTTTGTGCCTTTTTAAATACGATTGATCCTGTTGGGAACAAAAATATCATCGTATCATCGGTGTGCGTGGATAGAGACTGAATTGTCGGCACCTTCAGATGGCCATTGTCATAAATATTTGGTGATGCAAGACCCTAATTGACCCACACAATATGTCACATTGGCGTCTGTGGCTAGAAAATGGCAGCTGTGTATTGCGCCGCTAATCAGGATATTCGTTATCATAGTTATCAGGTGTGTAACTTCATATGTCACACCAATAAACCAGTGGCATGTTGTGTATTATTTTGGGCGTTCAGAGCGTAGATTGAGAAATAGCAGCTGGATTTCATTATTTTCGGACCAAATTTTAAGGATAGTTTGCAAATCTCAATCGGTCTGAGATTTCAAAATTCGGTCCAGAACCGCAAACTGAAAATTTTAGAAGGCCTGGTTTATATTATGTAAATATGCACGTGGCTCAGTATTGATTTAGGATTTTCAGGTTTTACCCATCAACACTGAGACTGTATTAAGAGACCCCCTGTCATATGTGACTTTTTTTTAGATAGCCCAATAGAAGGTCACATATGACAGTTTCCACTGTACTAATTAATGAAATGTGAAATAAATACAGAGAATAAATAGTAATGTCCGGAGGGCTCGTTAAGGACGAAAAAGAGAATGTGACATGACATGATGCTTTTCTAACATACAGACAGGATTGAAATGTGCTACCCGAAGAAAAACAAGAGGCCCAAATGGACCTGAGTCGCTGACCTGACAAAAATTGCACCAGAGTGCATGCTCGCCTCGCTGATACCTTCAATTTGATATTTGACATGAACATATCTGGTAAAAAATGAAACTTGACCATCACCACACCGCCCACGCCCCACCTGCCCCAGACCCGGCGCGTAGCTGCATTAAGGCATGTGCCTACAGAATTTTCTAATAAATAAAAAAATAAAAACACCAAAAATGCAACAAAAACTTATGTGGGGTGAAGTGTAGGGTATGCCATTCCTTTTTACCAGAGCATCTGGTAATAGGACGATCTCCATCCAAATCAAGACAAAATGACTTCACCACGTGGTGTATTCTTACACATCCAAATTCTCCCAAAATCGGCAGATACGTTTGGACCATCCTTGGTGCACAGGCACAGGCACGAACGCCTATCATGGAAAGTGGCACAGTGTTCGACGCCCAGAAACAGTTTCTGGCGAACGTGGTGGACGCCATCTCATCTCCAGTTGACCTCCCATCGACAATCAACCGATACCAAGACGTCTTACAGTATGTGGGCACACAAGTGGACTATGTCTTCGGCCATGGCCTGTACATGGCGCCAAACGACATGATCTTGCGAGTCGGCCAAATAGCCGGCTACAACAATGAAATAGTGATCGCCCCCGAAACTCTGGCTTTAGGTCGCAATGCCCATATCAATTTGGGACCGTAGAGCCTTTCAATTCGCCGAGGTCGCTTTTGCAAGAGGCTCGCTCATCTTCCAGGTTGCGCAAACGCTCCACAACGCGACATCTGGAGAACTCGTCAATACATTCGGTCTCCAGTTTGCGCTTCTCCAGAGCGATGCGGTCATCCAGCGCGGATAGTTTGGCCAGGTTGTTGGTCAACTCGCCTCTTTGTGTCTGCATTGCTTTGTCCAGCCCGTTAAGCTTGCGGAGGGTCAATGGAGGATCGTCCATGGTTCCGAGGATCTCATTGATCTTGGCCTCTGTGAAAGTGGTCTCCATTGTGTCCATGGCATTCGTTGTGATTTGTCCAAGGTCCTGTAGCTCTACCGTATCCACGGCAACGAGATCATACCCAGCCTATTGTTAGCCGTTTGGTGGGCTGCGACTGCTTGCGGGGCTAGCTTCTTCCGCCTCCAATCCACAAACCCCAATTCGTCTTCGATGATGTTGCCCCCGCCGCTTGACAACTTATTGTCGGCAGTACGATGGTTTGTGAGAGCCAGGCTGGGGTTGGCCTTTAACCGGACTTGCCCATTGACAAGCTCAAATCTCGAATAATCGCGGCCAATGGCTGGTGTTTGTCCCGCCTTTCTGGCCAAGGCATTATAATAGTCATTGACGGCTCCCCGCAGTAGCCCTTGTTGTATCGATTGACCGACACAACTGATGGCCCCAACACCCTCAATGGCATCGTTATTGACTTCGGCAATCACAACACCATCGCAGTTGACATCGTCATTGACATCCTCCTGTATTTCAAAGTCGTCAGTATCAAATGCAGGGTTATTAAAGTTTGCCATGGTCAACGTATTAAAGCATCACATGTGTTGGTTCAATAGAATGGCTTCAAGTCAATACGGGCGCCTCCGCGAGCTCCTAGGGGCCAAAGGTGTGCGCCAGTCCGTGGTCATCACGAATAACCCTAGCACGATTGACCAGAACCAGTCTATCGAAGACTCTGATGTGTATTACTGTTATTGCGACCCCTGTGAGCACGCGAGAATGCTACCTATCAGGGTATCAACACAAGTTATGATACGAATGTGACCCGGCTCAGAATGGGCGCTAGCAATAAACGGGATGGGGCAAAAAAGGAAACCTCCATAGCAGAGGCATGCAGCAACCGCTTCTACATTCCACTCGACTTGAACTGCTCGAGAGCCACATGCCCTTCTACCAGAGTGCGCTGGGGGATCGCCTAGAATACGAGCTAACCTTCAACGATTACAGCCGCATGATCATGGCTATGGGCGATGCCAATGCCAGCTACAGCATCGAGAACATCAGCCTAGAGTTTGATATGTTCACATATGTTCACATATGCTCACATCATTCGCAACCAGTACTCAGGCCGAGGAGTATCTTGATGTTCTTTGAAGCCCGACAGACACTTTCGCCAGAAAGACAGAGGACTTATACAACCCGAAGATCACAAAAGTTGAGGTCACCATTGAGGAGGTCCCCAACCAGCTGTATTTGCAGGGTATGGGTGCCTACCAGATGTGGGACGAGGCTAAGAAACAGTTCGCCGGCGACTCAAAGTGAGATCCTGTTGTTGCTGCAGTCGCCAAAGATCTAGCCCTGGCAGACGTTTCCTTGGGAGAGTTTCTGACACGGGGTTGAATGAACAAGAGTTGTCAGAAGACAACGAAGCTCGCGTGTTGGCAGCCTACACTCAAACTTGGCACAGTTGCATAAAAAAACATGAATATTATATATAATTGACCTTGGGTTAAGAAGGGGCGTGCGGTGGACCTTGACATTGGGGTCAGTGGTGCAAGGTGGGTCGTGGGTTTGCTATAGCATAATATAGCATATTAAGATGAATGCATGTATGAAATATCAATGCGCTCCCTAAAAACAAAAGTAAAACAAAATTTAATCCAACGTTAAGTTTATGAACGCACTAAGTTGGTGATTTTCTACAACATGATAGCTATTCACATGAGGAATGCATGTATGAATGTGCTAAGTTTGTGACCTTGGGGAAAGAAGTGGGGGGGGGGGGACGGTCATGGATTTGCTGTAGCACATTACAATAGAAATATCAAGGTGTTCCCTGTAAAGAAACAGAAGTTATAAAAAGACATTTACTCCAACGTTAAGTTTATGATGTTGATCTTGGGGAAAGGTGGGTCATGGATTTGCTGTAGCACAATAGAGGATCATCACATGAATGCATGTATGAAATATCAAAGCGTTCCCTGTAAAGAAACAGAAGTTACACAACATTTAGCCCCACGTTAAGTTTATGAACATGCTAAGTTTGTGACCTTGCCCTTGGAGTAACAGTTGGGTGGTGGGTTGTGGATTTGCTACAGCATCATGATAGAGGGTCATCTCAGGAATGCATGTATGAAATATCAAGGCGTTCCATGAAACGAAACAGATGTTAGAAGACATTTACCCCAACGATAAGTTTATGAATGTGCTAAGTTTGTGACCTTGACCTTGGGGTAAGGGGTGGGTCATGGATTTGCTATAGCACAATAGAGTATCATCAGATGAATGCATGTATGAGATATCAAGGCGTTCCATGAAAGGAAACAGATGTTATAAGACATTTACCCCAACGTTATTTTTAAGTTTATGAATGTGCTAAGTTTGTGACCTTGACCTTGGGGAAAGGGGTGGGAGGTGGGTCATGGATTTGCGATAGTACGATAGAGTTTCATCAGATGAATGAATGCATGTATGAAATATGAAGGTATTCCCTGTAAATAAACAGAAAAGTTACACAACATTTACCCCAACGTTAAGTTTATGAATGTTCTAGGTTTGTGACCTTGACCTTGGGGCAAGGGTTGGGTGGCGAGTCGTGGATTTGCTACAGCATGATAGAGGGTCATCTGAGGAATGCATGTATGAACTATCAAGGCGTTCCATGAAAGGAAACAAAAACAGAAGTTTGTGACCTTGACCTTAGGGAAAGGGGAGTGGGTCATGGATTTGCTATAGCACGATAGAGTATCATCAGATGAATGCATGTATGAAATATGAAGGCTTTCCCTGTAACTAAACAGAAGTTACACAACGTTTACCCCGATGTTAAGTTTATGAACATGCTAAGTTTATGACCTTGACCTTGGGGTAAGGGTTGGGTGGTGGGTCGTGTATTTGCTACAGCATGATAGAGGGTCATCTGAAGAATGCATGTATGAAATATCAAGGCGTTCCATGAAAGGGAACAGATGTTATAAGACATTTATGCCAACGTTAAGTTTATGAATGTGCTCAGTTTGTGACCTTGAACTTGGGGTAAGGGATGGGCGGGTTGGGTCGTGAATTTTTTTAGCTTTATAGCATGATAGAGTATCATTCAGATGAATGCATGTAATGAAATATCAAGGCGTTCCATGAAAGGAAACAGAATGTTATAAAGAAAAAACATTTTTTACCCCAACATTAAGTATGTGACCATGACCTTGGGGTAAGGGGTGGGTTCGGTGGGCGGTGGGCGGTGGGTCATGGATTTGCTATAGCACGATAGGGTATCATCAGATGAAAGCATGTATGAAATATCAAGGCGTTCCATGAAAGGAAACAGATGTTATAAGACATTTACCCCAACGTTAAGTTTATGAATGTGCTCAGTTTGTGACCTTGAACTTGGGGTAAGGGATGGGCGGTGGGTCGTGGATTTGCTATAGCATGATAGAGTATCATCAGATGAATGCATGTATGAAATATCAAGGCATTCCATGAAAGGAAACAGATGTTATAAGACATTTACCCCAACATTAAGTTTATGAATGTGTTAAGTATGTGACCATGACCTTGGGGTAAGGGGTGGGCGGTGGGTCATGAATTTGCTATAGCACGATAGGGTATCATCAGATGAAAGCATGTATGAAATATCAAGGCGTTCCATGAAAGGAAACAGATGTTATAAGACATTTACCCCAACGTTAAGTTTATGAATGTGCTAAGTTTGTGACCTTGACCTTGGGGAAAGGGGTGGAGGGTGGGTCATGGATTTGCTATTATAGCACGATAGAGTATCATCAGATAAATGCATGTATGAAATATGAAGGTGTTCCCTGTAAATAAACAATTTTCCTATGGGAATTTAACATGGGGCTAAAACTATATTTTTTTTAAATATTTTTTTATTTGTGGACCAATTTTCAAAATCTAACTGTTTTCTTATTTACATCATTTCTAAGCTATCTAACCAGGTTTCGGGGTCAATTTCCAAATTTGTTTACTCCTCCCCCACTGCTTCCACCTCTTATTCCCCCCCATGTTAAATTCCCATAGGAAAATTGTTTTTTCGCTAATAAAATTCAATATTTGATGGAATTTCATCAAAACAAAATGTTTTATTTGGGGGCAGGGTGACTTTTTTGTTACTGGTGAAAAGGGTGGAGGCGGTGGGTCAGGATGGATTTGCTATTATAGCACGATAAGAGTTATCATCAGATAAATGCATGTATGAAAAATTATGAATGGTTGTTGTTCCCTGTAAATAAACAATTTTAACCTATGGGAATTTAAAACATGGGGCTAAAACTATATTTTTTTTATATTTTTTTATTTTTTTAATTGTGGACCAATTTTCAAAATCTAACTGTTTCTTATTTACAATCTTATTTCTAAAGCTATCTAACCAGGTTTCGGGGTCAATTTCCAAATTTGTTTTACTAACTCCCCCTCACTGCTTCCACCTCTTATTCCCCCCCACCCCATGTTAAATTTCCCATAGGAAAATTGTTTTTTCGCTATAAAATCAATATTTGATGGAATTTCATCAAACAAAATGTTTTGGGGAGGGTGACTTTTTTGTTACTGGTGAAAGGGTGGAGGGTGGGTCATGGATTTGCTATTATAGCACGATAGAGTATCATCAGATAAATGCATGTATGAAATATGAAGGTGTTCCCTGTAAATAAACAATTTTCCTATGGGAATTTAACATGGGGCTAAAACTATATTTTTTTTAAATATTTTTTTATTTGTGGACCAATTTTCAAAATCTAACTGTTTTCTTATTTACATCATTTCTAAGCTATCTAACCAGGTTTCGGGGTCAATTTCCAAATTTGTTTACTCCTCCCCCACTGCTTCCACCTCTTATTCCCCCCCATGTTAAATTCCCATAGGAAAATTGTTTTTTCGCTATAAAATCAATATTTGATGGAATTTCATCAAACAAAATGTTTTGGGGAGGGTGACTTTTTTGTTACTGGTGAAAAAGTACTTTTATATTTAATGTGTTTAATAGCCAAAATTTTGTCCGCAGAAAAATGGGGAACAGACAGTAAATGCCCACTCCACAATATTTATGGGGCATAAAAATATTTTATTCTGTTTGTATCATCTATTTATTCTGACAACAGAATTAATTATATTCAAATCCACTCAAATAGGTTGTCATTCTTTGATAAACGCCAACTGGCGACGAACATCAGCGTTTATTGGTTGCTCTAAATCTGTTGTGCCGGCTCATTGTTAAGATACAGCAAGGACACCACTTCAATGTGTTGTCCTCTGTAACTTTAACATGTGGCATAGATAACTAATATGGACATCAAACTGTTCACTGATAAATAGTTAGCGTTAATGGGATGCAAAGTATTAAACACACACATTATGTACCTTAGCAATTTTGCAAAGAGACAGGTACTTTGAACTTTCCAACATGATTTTCAAAGTCAGCTCCGCCTGAATGTTGCCCTCGGATTATGGAGAGTACTGGTTTACATACACTAGTGTACATTGCACAACGATAATACTAGAGGTATGGGTGCTCTTGAGCTAGTTTCGGTGCATATTATAACTAGAGCACAGTCGATGGAGCGCCATTGCAATATACCCAATTTTCTCAAATATTAAGTCGAAAAGGGGGAGATAATCCATGACCGTTGTGGTCTACACACCATAAAGAAGGCACACACAAGTTTCAAGTCCCTACCTATTACGCTTAAAACGTTTTACTTATTACAAGAAACGTGACGGACGGACATACGGATGTACATACGGCCGGACGGACACCCGTGAAGAAAACAATATACCCATTTTTTTTTTAAAAAGTGGTTGTAATAAGTGTAAACCCTGAGCTCAAATGGTATGGATGGGTGAACGTATGTATAGATGGGCGGGCGGACGGACGGACGGATACCAGGGTTGACATCTAAAGAGATTGAATGACAAAAAGTGTGTAGCCTTTGACAAAATATTACGTACATGTATATCAAAGATTACTAGCAGGCCTTTCCCCAGAAAATCTTTAAAGCGCTGCAGTGGTCGACCGCGTGGAGCGCGGGAAGTAGCTAGGGGGGTCGGGGGTCATGCTCCCCAGAAAATTTATATCACGTATTTATATCACGTACATGTGATTTGGTTCATTCTGGCTCATTCTAGATTCTAGAATCTAGAGGAGGTACATGTATGGCTGTACTGAAAACGCATTAAAATAACGATCTTTACCTGTTGAAAGTGTCGTTTCTGTAAAAAAAAAAAAATATCACTTTTGAGCCAAATGAATCACGTTATTCCAGTCAAATGATCATCATTTCAATCAGGTAATCAGTAATGTTAATACAATGTACATGTATATTGTTACGTCTGTTGTTAATGTACCAACTCCCAGTGTCACATATCATAATACTTTCCCCCTTCCCACATATTCACAACTCATGCATTTCTACTTCTCAACTGTTATTAGTAATTAGCCATTAAATTGTATTCCCCGCATCCCTACACCCGCAAGCCAGCCCATATGACAGCAGGTAAGAGTCAGTTTAATTAAATATTTGACAGCTTACATGACATTATCAGCAACGTATCTGGTATGTACAAACGCAAAAATGAATATGATGTCCAACGATCACGCTCACAATACTAATGACAATGTATTTTCTGAATAATTCGCTTGCAAAGAGGATGCCTTTTTGTATGGAAGTTAATATCCGCCATAATTCTATGTGACTTGATGCTTGCGTGCTGATGACATTACAACTTATATTCATGTTATTTCATTCGTCATTTGCATTTATTACATTTGAAATCTGCTTGTTGTATTTGTCTTTCTTACATGTCCATTCTGCTGATTGCTTTGTTAATTCGTCTTATTTACATTACAATTATTGATACGTCCTTATTCGTGTCCCTGTTTTATTGCACTAAGCATTTGCAATAGAAAGTAAGAACAAAGCGCTTAGCACTTTGAATAAGGCCGAAAGCAGTAAGGACAAAGCAGCAGGAAGTTAGCATCAAGCTACAGTCCGAAAGCGGAAGGCCGCAAGCAGAAAGCATCAAGCTACAAGCAGAATGATGCAAGCAATACATGGGTTAGTAGTGCGTCATTATGACGTCAGATGGCACTGCTGTCCGCTCAAGTAATTCTCCCTCTAATAAATTATAGTCCGACATCTGTTCAAGTCACACCTCCAATGCCGGTGTTGATGCAAGATTTCACCCACAAATTATCACAGCATAGGTTAGAAGACACCAAATAGTTTTACTATATACTTTAACCGAATCCCATCCAATAAGGCCAGTCTCCTACTTTCACTATTCGTATGGATGTTGTGGGACCTACTTGTACATGACCTGCAGCCGGTCTGTACTGGTTCTGCATGAATTAAACAATAGGTTCACTTATTCCTAAGAAAGAAAAATCCAACCTCGTCATATCCTCCAATATTGTTTACATTTTTTATTGGCCACGGAAAGTCTGTTTACATCACATGACCAACACCCCCACATGTACCTCAAGTGAAACTGGGTAGTAATGAATCAAGATTTGCAAGCAAACTGTGACCACAAAACACCCGCACGATTTTGTTCATACTGGACTACTATTACCCCCTTGACGATTTTGCACCATTTATTATTATCTAATCTATATTAATTAAATTGTATACGTATGTATGGTGTTTGACTGACTAATGTGTTTTATACATACACGTATCCTCATAATTAAATTACATATGTACGTAATTGAAAACAATCACATTTGTATAGTATTAAGTTACACATATGGTAACTTACACAGGTTGACTGTTAAACTGGCCCATTACCGATGCAAACCAATAACCGTCAAGGATCAGACAAAATGGCACACCACCATTGATTTTCTCTAAAACACTAACCCGTTACCACACATTTTGCTATTCTCTGCTACTTTCATTTTTCTTATGGATGTTGTGGGACCTATTTTCCAATAACCTGCACTTATTCTGCTATGGATCTTGACTAATTAAAATATGGATTTAATTATTGTTGAAGCTGGGGTCCCATCTAGTAGGTACACATTTTTCTTTATGGAAATTAAATAAGTGTATAATTGCAACAAGTCCTGGCGCGCGTCCCCCCCCCCCCCACCCCCTAAATTCGCAGAGTAAAGATTTTTTACATGTTACAAGGCACGTTTCTATGTTCGCGTTGTGAATTTATTGTGTATTGGGGGGTGCAGCCAAAAAATAAACGTGGGGCAGCGGTAGCAGCATCATCTGACAGCATCCACGACAACAACAACCTAAACTACAATCCTACGCCCGTTCAATAATATAGTCAAGTATTGCAAAATAGTTACGCCCCCCCCCCCACCCCCAACCCGAAATCCTGGATCCGCGCCTGACAGGACGCCACAACATCCATACGAATAGTGAAAGTAGGAAAGACTGGCTGGGATTCGGTTAAATTATACAGTAAAACTATTTGGTGTCTTAACCTAAACATGGCGCAACAGAAAAGGCGGCACCAATGTACATCAACACTGTTAGGGACATGGAACCAATTTAGAGAGCAACGCATTGTAGGACAGGTACCAGTATATTCAATACTTTTAGGGAGAACTATTTTAAGTTTTAGCAGCGCACCTGGCATCATAATGGTTGTTCCCAAATTACTGTTGCAATTGTTATTGTCAAGGGGCGTGGCTTAGCGAGCATAGCAAAACAGCGATGCAATAATCAATAATGGAACTCAGGATGTCACTACCAGAGAAGCATCAAGCTACTTAGCATTAAATAAACACACAACGCATTGAAACAGTACAAATGAATAAAGCATCACGCCACATACATAGAAATGTAATAAGACGGACAGAACTTAGAATGTCATCAGCCAGCAAGCATCAAGCCACATATAATTGTAATAAGATGGATAGAACTTAAAATGTCATCAGCCAGCAAGCATCAAGCCAAATATAATTATAGATATGACCTTCCATATTTTTGTACGTGAATTTTGAATCGAGGGAGCGTGATGAAAGTGGCGATTTCTGGATAACTAACGCGTGTTATTGTCCCTTTTCGGTGGCAATATCGAGTAAATACAGTCTAAATGATCCGTGTAAAGTGTCATCTCTCTACATGCAGGATATGACATGTTTTTGTGGCATTTTCTGATTTATCTCGTTATGGTTTGTACTGCCTGTTATGGTGTAGCATTTCCGTAAGCAACTGCATACAAGGATGGGGAGGAGATACACATGTCCTTGTGGACAAGCATCCATTTCTAGTTTCTTTTTTCTTTCAGAACACCTTTTGATATTTCACACATGCCTTTCTCTAATTATTTCTATCATGCTGTGACAAAAATCCACGCTGCTGAGACCCCCACTAACCCCACGGTCAATGTCATAGTGCTTTCATAAACTTAAAGTTGGGGGAAATTCATTATAATTTCTGTTTCCTTTCACCAATGTTTTGATATTTCACACATTCCTTTTTCTAATGATTCTCTATTCTGCTGTGACAGATCCACGATGCTCAGACCCACGCTAACCCCAAGGTCATAGTCTTAGTGCTTTCATAAACTTTACGTTGGAGGAAATCTGTTGTAATTTCTATTTCCCTTCACCAAACGTTTTGACATTTCACACCTGCCTCTAATGATTCTCTAACATGCTGTGACAAATCCACGACCCTCAAACCCTCGCTAAGCGCAAGGTCAAGGCCAGGCCACAGTCTTAGTGCTTTCATCAATGTAACGTTGGGGGAAATTTATTTTAATTTCTGTTTCATTTCACCCCACCTTGATATTTCATACATGCCTTCCTCAAATGATTCTCTATCATGCCTTGCCAAATCCACGACCCTCAGACCCCTGCTAACCACTAGGTCAAGGTCACTGTTTTAGAGCTTTTGCAAACTTAGCATTGGGGGAAAGTTGCTATAAGTTCTGTTTCATTTCACCACTCTTATTGATATTTTTCACATCCCTTTAATGGTTCTCTATCATGCCCAGACCCTCAGAAAACCCGGTAACTCCAAGGTCAATGTCACAATCTTAGCACTTTCGCAAACTTAACATTTGGGGAAATTTATTTTAATTTCTGTTTCCTTTCACACAGCTTCTTGATATTCGTTAAACTAAAGAACCACCAGGCGCGCTTCGTTGTCTTCTGACAACTCTTGTTATTTACTCACTTTCTCTAATACAATTACCCTTGATACTGATCTTACGTCCGTCTGTCTGTTTATTTTCATGCACGTGGTGTTGGTAGAGCACATTAAGAAGTTTTCGCCGGAGTTTCTCAATTCTGTCATAACTTCTATATTCCTTGAAGGATTACTTACCGTAAATATTTCAACACAGCATACTTGTGGACAAATGCCACACACCCATGCTGCCCTTAATATGACCTCGACATTTTGACCTTCACAATTTTGAACTGTTTTACACATTAAGAAGTTTGCCGGAGTTTCTCAATTCTGTCATAACTTCTACATCTGTTGATGGATTACTTTAATATTTCAATACATCATACTTGCCACACGTCCATGCTGCCCTTAATATGACCTTTTGACCTTCACAACTTATGAATACTTATCACTTTTGGTTAATAATTAACTTTGCCACAGTTTCTCCAATCTGCCTCTGATGGCATTATTGTGCCGACAGGCCACATTTTCTTGATTCTCCATACTATTTATCAGCACATTTTCAATAACATGTTTGTTGCATTTAACACAATTCCCTACTACTTTTGTTGTAACATACTTCGAATCTAGTCAGGCCTTTCCCCAGCCGGTTATACAGTTGTGAGTGTGCCGCGGCGCTATAAGTCTGACCGCGGCGCTTATGTTACGCCCACGGTGCCTTGATTTCCTGGTCGAATAATGGCTATGGCCGCTTTAAAAGCCGTTAAAGTCTCTTGTTTCGTTTCAATTTTATTTATTTTTTGTTTTTCACCGGAAATACGAAACAATAACACACTGGTACCCGATTACAACAGCAGATACTGTTAAAATGATCCATGTGAACCGGTGTCACAGGAAATTCTCCCCCCTGAAATCCCCACACCCCCCCCCCCCCCCCCCCCCCCCCCCCCCCCCCCCCCCCCCCCCCCCCCCCCCCCCCCCCCCCCCCCCCCCCCCCCCCCCCCCCCCCCCCCACCCCCCCCCCCCCCCCCCGCGGGGGAAGATTTCCAGGGTCGAGCCTGGAAATATTCCCCACCGGGGTGGGGGGAAGAATTTCCTAGGAAATTCTCACCCGAGGGGGGAATATTTCCAGGCTCGACCCTAGGAATTTCTCCCCCCCCACCCTGGAAATTCTCCCCCCCCACCCAAAACCCCAAAAGTTTTTGATTTGAATGCTACAAAGCAGAATTATTTCCCACCAAACTGTGCACATTTGGTAGTGTAAGAAAGGGGAACATAAAAAATCACCATATGCATAGTGTAAGTCCCTTGATAGACAAGAATATCACAAGATGGGGGGAAGATTTCTGATCAAGTGAAAATGTTTGTGTAGAACAGTTAGCATATGACGCATATTGGCGGGGGGGAGAGAGGGGGGGGGGGGGGATATTTTCCTAGGAAATACCCCCCCCCACCACCATCTACCATATGCATAGCGGATGTGAATGCCTCTTTGTAGACAAGAATAACCCCCCCCCCCTCCCTCATGATGAAATATTGTATGTTGGTGTAGAACAGATAGCATTTGGCATGTATTGAGGTAGGGGGGGGGGAGATTTTCCTAGGAATTATCCCCCCCCAACCAACTACCATATGCATAGCGGATGTGGATGTCTCTTTGTAGACAAGAATAACACACGATTGGGGGAGTATTTCTGATGAAATAATGTATGTTGGTGTAGAACAGATAGCATTTGGCATGTATTGAGGGAGGGGGGGGGTGGGGGGGGGAGATTTTCCTAGGAAATATTCCCCCCCAACCAACTACCATATGCATAGCGGATGTGGATGTCTCTTGCACGATTGGGGGAGTATTTCTGATGAAATAATGTATGTTGGTGTAGAACATATAGCATGTGGCATGTATTGGTGGGGGGGGGGGGGGGGAGATTTTTCTAGGAAATATTTCCCCCCCCCCCCCAACCATCTACCATATGCATAGCGGATGTGGATGTCTCTTTGTAGACAAGAATAACCCACGATTGGGGGAGTATTTCTGATGAAATAATGTATGTTGGTGTAGAACGGATAGCATGTGGCATGTATTGGTGGGGTGGGGGGGGGGGGGGAGAGATTTTCCTAGAAATATTCCCCCCCCCAACCATCAGGAAATATTCCCCCCCCCCAACCCCCCCCAATCTACCATATGCATAGCGGATGTGAATGTCTCTTTGTAGACAAGAATAACCCCCCCCCCCCCCGCCTCCCTCATGATGAAATAATGTATGTTGGTGTAGAACAGATAGAATTTGGCATGTATTAAGGGAGGGGGGTGGGGGAGATTTTCCTAGGAAATATCCCCCCCCCCAACCAACTGCCATATGCATAGCGGATGTGTATGTCTCTTTGTAGACAAGAATAACCCACAATTGGGGGAGTATTTCTGATGAAATAATGTATGTTGGTGGATTTTCCTAGGAAATATCCCCCCCAACTACCATATGCATAGCGGATGTGGATGTCTCTTTGTAGACAAGAATAACCCACGATTGGGGGAGTATTTCTGATGAAATAATGTATGGTCATTGGTTGGGGGGGGGAATATTTCCTAGGAAAGTCCCCCCCTCCCCTCCCTCAATACATGCCAAATGCTATCTGTTCTACACCAACACACATTATTTCATCATGAGGGAGGGGGGTTATTCTTGTTTTACAAAGAAACATTCACATCCGCTATGCATATGGTAGATGGTTGGGGGGGGGGGGGGATATTTCCTAGGAAAATCTCCCCCCCCCCCTTCCCTCAATACATGTCAAATGCTATCCGTTCTACACCAACATACATTTCATCAGAAATACTACCCGCAATCACTGCTTTATTTCTTCTTCCCACAAAAAAGAGACAATCACATAAACTTGCATATGGTAGATGGCGGTGGGGGGGATATTTCCTAGGAAAATCTGCCCCCCCCCCACACCAATACATGGCACATGCTGTCTGTTCTACACCAACATACATTATTTTGTTTCATCAGAAATACTCCCCCAATCATGGGCTATTCGTGTCTACAAAGAGATGTCCACGTCCACTATGCATATGGTAGATGGTGGCGGGGGGAATATTTCCTAGGAAAATCCCCCCCCCCCCTCCCTAAATACATGCCAAATGCTATCCGTTTTACACCAACATACATTTCATTTCATCAGAAATACTCCCCCAATCGTAGGCTATTCTTGTCTACAAAGAGACATTCACATCCGCTATGCATATGGTAGATGATTGGGGGGGGGATATTTCCTAGGAAAATCTCCCCCACCCGCCCGCCCGGGTGTAGATGTTCCATGGACATATTGGAGATTCCATGGAAATTCCATGGACATCCATGGAATTTCCGTGGACGTCCATGGAATTTCCATGGAAATTGTGTGGAAACCCCGGAATATGTGCGGAAACACTGGAAAAGGGCGGACATAGTCCATGGAAAGTGCGGACATAGTCCATGGAAAGTGCGGACATCGTCCATGGAAAGTGCAGACATTGTCCATGGACGTCCATGGAAAGTGCGGAAAGTGCTGGAAATTGGGTGGAAAGTGAGAACTTAGTTTATTTTTTTAACTAAAATGTTAACTTAGAAAGTTTCAAGGGCGAAAACTATGAGCGGAAAATAACAGAAATGTGAGGACTTAGAAAATTTTGCTCTAAAATTGTAATTGGAATATTTTAAACAACAATATGTTGGAGTTTAATAATTCTACTCATTATTTTTTTCTTCTTGTTTTATTCTTTGAAAAAAATGAGACAATTCTAAAATCTTCATATCCAGCATATTTTATTTTCACCAACTACATGTAGGTATGCCTCAACCCCTGATTGGGGAAAATATAGATAGGTGCATTAGTAATCAAAGCATTTAGATGATTTCTCATAATTATGTGGCTGTGACTGGAGAAATGAGGCTTCTGGCACCTCTGTCCAGTGTAGCTCTTCATCCAATAGCACACTCCTGTAGTCTGATAACAATGTACATTGTTTGTTAGAAGCATGACAGGTGTTTCATTGATGGAATGGCGAACAGTGCAGATTCTGATGAGACTCTGATCTGAATATACACTGGTCAGAAAACCCATATGCCCAACTTCTCCAGTCACATCCACTTATGAAACACTAGCTTGTACAGATGAACTGATTCCACAGCTAACAGTATTTGAACTCTAAACACAGTTTTTTTCCTGGATAATATATTATTTACAGAACACATTTTAATATTCAAAATAAGTTCTGTAAACCACAGGTGTTTGAACAGATAGTCATTATTTTGGTGTCATATTGATATTTGGGTGGATTTTGTTGGTTTGGTGTAATTTACAAATAGTTTTGTTCAAACATTACATATGATAGAACTCGCCAATTAGATTGTTGTCATCTGCTGATTTTTGTTTAATTTTTCTAAATATAAAATCATGTTTCAGCAGCACAATCTGCTGTTTTAGACAATTTTAATGTGCTGCCAAAACATGATTTTAAGAAGAAACAAGAATCATGAAAATTCCAAATAAGCAGAGGACAATTTTTTGTTTCCAGCACATTACAGACACAATTTTAATACACTTACACATAAAAAACAAGCATAATTAATATACAATACACACAGACTGGCCAAAAGACTGACAGACAGGCTGACAGACAAATGGACGAGTATGCATGCACATAAGGGTTGCGTCTGTAGAGAGATTGAGGCCAAAAATAAGCGCCTGAATTACAGACATACAACAACAACAACAACAACCGCTTTTTTTCAAAACAAAGGATCAATTATTTTGATTTAAAAAGTAATTTATTATGTAAATTAAAATCAAAACAACAGTAAGAGATTTCATAAACACATAAAATAAACTTCTAGAAATGATTGAGACTTATTGTTGTCATTTAAATCAAATAAGGTAAGGATTTCCAAATAATTATGAAAAAATTAACCAGTAACCGACTGGATCCAGTAACCGACTGTGATATTGGACTTCCACTCCCACTGTCTTAGAAACAGTTGAACATGTATTGAAGTTAATACATGTTAGTTATGAGCATGATGAGTACATAACTCTTAATTACATTTCATTGCACTGCATTGCATAAGAGTTATGACTGAGTAGTCTTTCCAAATGTGCGTTCGAAGCGTTCTTTGTTTACTTTCTACTTTGTGGGGAGTGTCCGAAGAATTTTGATAATACACACTTTATAAGGTAAGTCTATGGTAATATTTTTGTGTCATACTGTAGAACTGTCTCTCAATAACAATATAGCAAAGTATGAATGTCAACGCCCTGCATGTCAACGCCCAGCATTTGTGTAAGTATTTCATGTACCAAATATCTCCACAACCCTAAGTCTGACAGACTTGAAAATTCACATACCTTATTATCATCATCCATATTTTAATTCTATAGCCCACCCATGCAGACCCCATGCCCAAGTTCAAGGTCAAATTGCTTAGAAATGTGCGTTATGAGTTTTTTTGTAAAATCTGCATGAAAGTTTTTCAGTATCTAATATCTCCACAACCCGAAGTCTTGATTGACTTGAAACTTCACATACCTCATCATCATCCATATTTTCATCCAATAACCCAGCCATGTGGCTACCATGCCCAAGGTCAAATTACTTAGAAACAAGTTTTTAACTACCCAATATCAATACTTCTTTATCACCATCCATATTTTCATTCTATAGCCCACCCATGCAGACCCCATGCCCAAGGTTAAGGTCAAATTACTCTGAAATTTGTGTTAAAGTTTTTGTAAAATCTGCTTTTTAAGTACCCAATACATGTATCTCCCCAATCCGATTGCTCTAACCAGATACATATACATATGTTTTTATTTTTTTTTACTTTCCTACCCAGGGGACCAATTTCAAAACAATATACATGTATATACTGTTTAAACTATAAATACCTCGGCAGGCGTGATATGCTGGCTGTTGCCATCTAGTTTCTATATTTTAGTGTGCGAAGTGTAAATGCTATTACGCACATTTTTACTGTGTAATGGAATAGACTCCCGCATAACATTGTTATTTTACCATTCATTGACTCCTTTAAAAAGGGAGTCGGTAACATACTCCACTACAGCCCTCAATTTGGAACCACTGTTTTTATCCATTTTTAATCTCACTTTGATCTAATCGAGCTCTTAACCTATATAACAGTATCATCTGTACATTCCACTCCACTGCTTTTTTACTTTTGCACTCTCCCTTTTTACTAACTGCTGACGCGCAGGCCTGCCCATAATCTCCGCGAGGGGGTGTGGCAGTAACAATAGATAGATAGTATTGCTCTTTTTACAGTATTAAAATTTGCGATTTTTATTTATGTTAGGCCTAATTAAGTTATTGGTAAAATTTTACAGTTGATCCGTAGAACCGCTTTTCCTAGAGAAAATTTGCAGAAAACGGAAAAAAAAATCGGCAAATTTGACCACCCTGTTAAATTAGAATGGCAAGAACTTGAGAACGAGACACAGTGACGCGATCCATGCAAATCGCTGAACATCTCTGGTCAACGGCAATCCATTCAGACCGCCATTCCCGAACATTGTCTTGGATGAATACCGCTGTAATCAAGTCCGACCCATGTTGCAGCGCCGTGAAGCTGTATTTCGGTAAAGTTCGGTAGTTGTCGGTAATATATCTTAATCCAATAAATTAAGTTTGTTTTTAATGTTTTCATATTAACTATTAATTACAGTGAATACAAATGTATATCTGCTGCACATTCTACGCAATTCATAGAAAATTGGCTGTCTTTAGAGCGCCTCATGAAGTTTCGGTAAAACTCGGTAACGTACGGATGTTGTGGGTTGCTGATTCTGTGCCATATATGGGAGTCTGCGACTCACGTGATGCTTGCTGCAGAATTAAAATTGGCATAGCCTACTGAGATTCCAAGTTAGAAACACGCCTTGAATTTACATTTTGCACAATGGTGGACGTGCAGAAGCTACTAGCACTCTCTATCTGGATAGACGACAAGCTACCTGTTGGAAGCATCTTGGCCTTGCGGGATATCATTGAACCACGGAAAAAGCTAGACGATTATAAAGTTGGAGAAGTCGTGAATGCGCCATGTCGGGGTTTTTGTGGTGCGCATCGATGTGTCCTGGCAAGGATCGGCGGTAAATATGGTTTACCATTGCGTACACCCGTCCGTGCACCCGCCTATCAACCAAACAAATCTCTGTGGTGTAAATTTAGAGAAAATAATAATGCTCACTGTATATCACTGTTTTACACATGTGTCTCATTTTAAAATCATTGTAGCATTACCTGCGATTTTATAATAATCAAATATAACATTATTACCTCGAGCATTGGTACACACACTCTGGGGGGTGGGGGTTGGAGAAAAGGAATTGGACTCGGCTGCTTGTGACTGGACAAGATTCAAGAACGTTGCTGGGAATTATGTTTGGTCTGCACCAGCTACAATTATTGTCCTATATTGGAGCATGGTATATGTTTACTACCTGCATAGAGCCAGATCAACCAGCACCCATGCAGGTCAAATGGTCTAGTTGACTTAGAAGTCTCCGAGGTACTTTACCCATGCATGAGGCGAACAACCAAGGTACATTTTTGTCACACCCGCTTGTGGAAAAGCACGATATAGTCGGCACTTTGGCGTCCGTTAGTATGTCTGTCACAGAAAATGTTAAAAGTTTTTGAAAATAGTTTACTATCCAATGCCTCGTAATACTATTAAATACCTCATAGGGCCCAACATGTAAGCCGCGCCCATCTAGTATAGCTAACTATTCAGTGAAATTTTTCTGGATTCCCATTCCATATCGTCCATGGAAAGTGCGGACGTCGTCCATGGAATGTCCATGGAAAGTCCATGGAATGTCCATGGAAAGTACGGACATTGTCCATGGAAAGTACAAACGTCGTCCAGGGAATGTCCATGAAAAAAGTTGACGGGGGAAAAAGCGGTTCCCATGGGAGTTGGCGGGACGTCGTCCATGGAAAAGTTTGCACAAAGATTTTTTCATTGGAAAAAGTGTGGACAATTGTCCCCATGGGGAAAAGGTGCAAACAAATTTCCATGGACAGTGTGGACATTGTCCATGGAAAGTGCGGACATCGTCCATGGAAAGTGCAAAAAAATTCCATGGACAGTGTGGACATTGTCCATGGAAAGTGCGGACATCGTCCATGGAAAGTGCAAAAGTGTGGATAACGTCCGGAATGTGCGGACGTTGTCCATGGAAAATGCAGAATCGGGCCTATGGTTTTCTGATTTTTTTCTCCTCCGAGTGATGGCGGAAAATGGGTGGAAAGTTGTCCAAATACTCCATGGACGCTTTTTCCATGGAATTTCCATGGAAAGAGCGGACAATCTACACCCGGGCGCGGCGCCCCCTCAATACATGGCAAATGCTATCTGTTCTACACCAACATACATTTCATCAGAAATACTCCCGCAATCACCTGCTATTCTTCTCTACAAAGAGACAATCACATAAACTTTGCATATGGTAGATGGCGGGGGGGGGGGGGATATTTTCTAGGAAAATCCACACCCCCCCCCCCCTCCCTAAATACATGCCAAATGCTATCCGTTTTACACCAACATACATTTCATTTCATCAGAAATACTCCCCCAATCGTAGGCTATTCTTGTCTACAAAGAGACATTCACATCCGCTATGCATGTGGTAGATGGTTGGGGGGGGGAATATTTCCTAGGAAAATCTCCCCCCCCCCTCAATACATGGCAAATGCTATCTGTTCTACACCAACATACATTTCATCAGAAATACTCCCGCAATCACCTGCTATTCTTCTCTACAAAGAGACAATCACATAAACTTTGCATATGGTAGATGGCGGGGGGGGGGGGATATTTTCTAGGAAAATCTCCCCCCCCCCCCCCCCCCCCCCTCCTCAATTCCCTCAATACATGCCAAATGCTATCTGTTCTACACCAACATACATTTCATCAGAAATACTCCCGCAATCACCTGCTATTCTTCTCTACAAAGAGACAATCACATCAACTTTGCAAAGAGACGTCCATATCCACTATGCATATGGTAGATGGTGGCGGGGGGGGGGGGGGGATATTTCCTAGGAAAATCTCCCCTCCCCCCCCACCAATACATGCCACATGCTATCCGTTCTACACCAACATACATTATTTTGTTTCTTCAGAAATACGCCCCCAATCGTGGGCTATTCTTGCCTACAAAGAGACAATCACATCCACTATGCATAGGGTAGATGGTGGCGAGGGGGGGGGGGGGGGGGGGGGGGGGGTGGGGGGGGGGGGGGGGGAATATTTCCTAGGAAAATCTCCCCCCCCCCCTCCCTCAATTCCCTCAATACATGCCAAATGCTATCTGTTCTACACCAACATACATTTCATCAGAAATACTCCCGCAATCGCCTGCTATTCTTCTCTACAAAGAGACAATCACATCAACTTTGCAAATGGTAGATGGCGGGGGGGTGGTGGCGATATTTTCTAGGAAAATCTCCCCCCCCCCCCACCAATACATGCTACATACTACATGCTATCCGTTCTACACCAACATACATTATTTCATCAGAAATACTCCCCCCAATCGTGGGTTATTCTTGTCTACAAAGAGACGTCCATATCCACTATGCATATGGTAGATGTGGGGGGGGGGGGGGGGGGGTGGGTGAATCCTAGGAAAATCTCTCACCCCCCCCCCCCACTAATACATGCTACATGCTATCTCTTCACCAACTTTCATTTCATTTCATCAGAAATATTCCCCGAATCATATGCTATTCTCCCCCAATCATATGCTATTCTTCTCCTTCTCTACAAAGAGACATTCACATCCACTTTGCATATGGTAGATGGTGGGGGGGGGATATTTCCTAGGAAAATCTCCCCCCCCCCCCTCCACCAATACATGGCACATGCTGTCTGTTCTACACCAACATACATATTTTGTTTCTTCAGAAATACGCCCCCAATCGTGGGCTATTCTTGTCTACAAAGAGACAATCACATCCACTATGCATAGGGTAGATGGTGGCGGGGGGGAATATTTCCTAGGAAAATCTCCCCCCCCCCCCCCACCAATACATGCCATATGCTATCTGTTCTACACCAACATACATTATTTCATTTCATCAGAAATACTCCCCCAATCGTGGGCTGTTCTTGTCTACAAAGAGACGTCCATATCCACTATGCATACGGTAGATGGTGGCGGGGGGGATATTTCCTAGGAAAATCTCCCCCCCCCCCACCAAGACATGCTACATGCTATCCGTTCTACACCAACATACATTATTTCATTTCATCAGAAATACTCCCCCAATCGTGGGCTGTTCTTGTCTACAAAGAGACGTCCATATCCACTATGCATATGGTAGATGGTGGCGGGGGGGGGGGATATTTCCTAGGAAAATCCCCCCCCCCACCAATACATGCCACATGCTTGCTGTTCTACACAGATATACTGTTTTTTATTTTCTAGACCCACCCCCACCATGTGCTATACATTTATACCAATCATATGCAGCTATGGTAGAGATTTAACCTAGAGAACTCTCTACCAGCCAACATACATAATAGTTATGGTACGGTAATGGGGAATTATTGCATATACCGGTAAATAGAATCTCTACCGCCCCACCACCACTATATTGTCTATGTATAGATATTATACTAAATTGGGGGGTGGGGGGGGGGAGATTTCCAGGGGGGGAAGATTTCCTGTTACACCGGGACCTGTGCAGGTCAAAACGTACCAAAATCAAAACGTACCCATATATTTTTGTAAAAGCGTAGAAATCCTGGAGGTCAAATGTGAAACGTAACCATTTTGTGAAGTGAAAACATATGCATTCAGGAAGTCAAAACGTATCCACTCTGAGGTATCAAACGTCCCCGTTTGGTGGGTGTAATTTTCAGTCACACACACATTTATAAACATAATACGTCGTCAGCAAGCAGAAGTTGTTGAAGCAGAAACTTACTGTAAATTGTTGATTGGCTTTTTTTCCGCATTTGTATGGCAGATAAGCATAACATCATTCTTGTGTGTGTGTGTGTGTGTGGGGGGGGGGGGTGTATCCTTAAACCGTACGTATATAATTGTGTGAAGTTTTGTCGTAACGCATGGAAGAATGATTTTTGCAATCAGTTATCCGGCGTGTTTCATATGTTAGCGATATAAAACTGTCAAAGCTGTATCAATAAATTATTAATAAAGAACATATACATGTACATGCAGAAATTGGTTATTTAACCGTGTCATGGTGCTTTTCTGACAATTACATGTAAATCTTGTAAATTTGAAAGCTTCATTCGTTATGTTGAATGTTGAACATCAACTAGAGAAAAGATGGCTTCGTAATTCCCTAATATTATTTCGCAATTTTATGATCTATCTCTGTTTCGCACTTCAATCAATGCAATGATACCGGTATGTTAATTACTATCTATGTATTGTATTTTCTTCTACAAAAGTGAGTTAAATATTAGCTTATCGGCTGCGGCTTTTAGGCTTGTGTGACGTGTTCGTGTCGGCACTTTTGACAATTATTAATGATTTCCAGCTGTGATAATTAACAGTGATTTTTGTTTTGTATTGTAAGCAACTAACTCCACCAGGGCGTTGACAAGTTTACTAGTATTAAAAATAATTTATGACTGCCGCTAATACGACACATTTGCATAGTTAAAAACATACATACAAACCATTGTTTACGTTAACAGTGGCAACAAATAAACCCACATTTTTATTTCAGCACTGAAATCTCTAATATTTGTTCATCCCATCGTGCATATCCCGGGACGCATTTGATAATAATGAGTATTTGAACTATGTGACCTGTCGGCCCGGTTAAATTTTCTGACAGAGTTTCTCCAATCTGCCACATTTTCTCAATAATTCTGCACCTGGACATATTTCTGTAAAATTTCGACTTCATTTACAGATTAATTGTTATAATTAATTTTATATCAATTATGAATATAGGCGAAAACCGACAATGCAATGTGAGAAGTTCAGAGCCGAGCTGTGAATATCGCAAGTAAATGTGTGTGAAATCACTACAACACGCATGGTAGTTGAGTATTAAATTGCTTTTTTTTAACTTATATTTAAAGGTAGGAATTGGCTCGAAGACCTTCAGTTCAGCCCAAAAAGTGTCAGGCCAATTAGTCCATTTGACGCTACTATACAGTTAATACACCACATAGAAATTGTCTTTAAAACTTTTATTGCTGATTTGTACTCTCATTGGGTCCTACATGTACAACAAATTCAGCTTGGTTGCCAATACATGTAATATACCATCCTTTTGTCTATATTGTGGAATAATTAAAAATCACCATATTATACAATGTCTGGAGATTTTATATTTGTTAGACCTTTTTTCAAATAATTTCAAATATTTATGCAACAATTAATGTATTTTCAATAGTTTCATATAGCAAAATTGTTTTAAGGAATACAATTATCATTGGTTTTGGTCATGCCATTTATTTAACAAGGTGAACTGATTACTGTGAAATAATGCACAATTGAGTTGGTCCTTACGCGAAACAAATGAGTGAGCATAGCTTTGTGTTTGGACACAATCACGAGGGCATTAATTCAAGATAATCAGCTCACCTGGTTAAATGAACATTTTCTTACATTTCACGCATGCTTCTTCATAAAAACAAAGCGACTCAAGAGTAAAATATGGCCATGCAAAATACTTCTGGAAGCGGGCCGTAGTGACGGTGACTGTCTCACGATTCAGAGGGTGTGTCCGAGAACACGATTTCATTATTGGAAGGAAACACGTCATTGTGACGCTACTGATGTCATATCTCCATATATGGTAAACACGAGAGTGGTGTAAACTACTGTTGCCGAGTGGTGTAATTCACCTTAGATTTCTGTAAACTACTGGCTGAAATGTAAGAAATGGTTATGATATGTTAGTGTGAACATATTCATTTTCCAGTTGCTTGCAAACACTGAAAACCGAATTAAAGCAATACATAATTATAGAGCGGGGTCGTGTCTGACCGGCCGTCGGCACTAACCGCCCCCCTATCAGTAAACACGTTTAAACCTAAGTAGATATGTTATATTGCACATGTGCGTAAAGTTCATTTCCCTGCGAGTTTTAAATTTGTGACAAACAGTGCAGAAAGTATTGCCAATACAAATTAAATCTTTTTCCATAGAACAACATCTGTAAACCAAGACTTGCATAAATATGATGCAATATGTACGTAACACACATAATTACCTTGGGGTTAGGGTTGTAAGACATTTACCCCAACGTTAAGTTTGTGGACGCCGAAGACGCCGGGGGTATGCCATAAGCTCTTCTGCACTTCGTGCAGGCGAGCTAAAAAGGATCATATCCTTCCTTCTGAGCCTAACAACGATGCTACGGTATTTTCATTTGTCCGATAAACTGATTGTCCGGATAGCCAGGCGCATAGCTGCATTAAGGCACTGCAGGTCCGGGCCTGCAGAATTTTCGAGAAAAGGTTGTTTTGAAATGTGCCAGAGTGCATCATTTACCTTCTAGTTTTGATTTTTTTTTCTGGGGGGGGCATGCACTCAGACCCCCCTAGCATACTCGCACCAACGGTGCTGGAAGTTAGATACTGCACAAAAAGATACCAACTGGCAGGAGGTGCCCATTTTGTTACAGTGTAACGGTGTAACATTGTAACGAAGGATATTTTCCCCCAGTAACTGACATATAGTATAGTACTATTGATATTTTCTGTTTTATTGCATATTTTCCAAAAAATAGGACATGTTTTCCAGGGGACGTAACAATGCTAAAGTGTGTAACGTATGGGGAAATACTGTAACAAAGCGTAACAAGGTGTAACAGAGTTGTATTTTAAAATATCATGCACATCTTCATCGTTACACTGTAACGGTGTAACGACTGTAACGAAAGGCCAAAAAAATAGGACACGTTTTCCAGGGGACCGCAACAATGATAAAAAGTGTAACGTATGGGGAAATACTGTAACAAAGCGTAACAAGGTGTAACAGAGTTGTATTTTAAAATACCCTGCACATCTTCATCGTTACACTGTAACGGTGTAACGACTGTAATGAAAGGCCAAAAAAAATAAGCCCGTTATACAGATATAACCATTTAGTAATATTTATTTTACTGATAGTGACTCAGTCACAGTGGTATCAGGCTATTTTCATATTCAAATGAGGCACAATATTTTGTAAATTATTTGTACTAATTAAATGCATCACATGAAAAAACTATTTTTCCGACAGATTAGATAGTATTATCATTGCACATCAAAAAATAAATACAGAGTATAAATAGTAATGTCATTTAACATTTTAAGGAAACACGGTTATCACTCGATATCAGTGTGGAAATTCACGTAGGATCAAATGGTCATCACAATATGTGGAGAAATCAGAACTATAACAGTGAGACGGTTCAAATGGTCATCACAATATGTTGAGGAATAAGAACTGTAACAGTGAGACGGTTCAAATGGTCATCACAATATGTTGAGGAATAAGAACTGTAACAGTGAGACGGTTCAAATGGTGGTCACAATATGTGGAAAAATAAGAACTGTAACAGTGAGACGGTTCAAATGGTCATCACAATTTGTGGAGAAATAATAACTGTAACAGTGAGACGGTTCAAATGGTCATCACAATTTGTGGAGAAATAATAACTGTAACAGTGAGACGGTTCAAATGGTGGTCACAATATGTGGAAAAATAAGAACTGCAACAGTGAGATGGTTCAAATAGTCATCAGAATATGTGGAGAAATAAGAACTGCTGTAACAATGAGATGGTTCAAATGGTTGTTACAAAATGTGGAGAAATATGAACTAAACTGCTGTGACAGTGAGACGGTTCAAATGGTCATCACAATATGTGGAGAAATAAGAACTGTAACAGTGAGACGGTTCAAATGGTCGTTACAAGATCAAGCTCTCAGTAATATATTTTACTTTTGACTTGAAATAAGAAAACAAATGTTTGGAAAGTTTGTATACCTTATTTCTCAGTGGAAGTATATTTTTAATGCAAGAGACGGTTCAAATGAGTGGTAAAACTGTGATGTCGACATGATTTTCACATTTGCTTTTGAAGAAGTAACAAATGTTTTAAAATTATGTTACGTATACCCTAACCTTATGTTGTGACCATCACAGTGGTTACTCCTTGTATATAATATAAATATTTATAAAAGAAGTTCCTACTTTATTTACCGCAATGACAAGCCGTTTATGGATCCAAACTTCAACAAACATAAAAAACAACATAAACATTTATGTATACCTTACATTGTACTTGTTATATAGTTTTCTTCAAAATGTATATGCCTACATAGGTACATGTATTCTGAAATTTTCTGAAATATTTATTCTGTTACATGGATCCAGAATCAGATTGTAACTTCTGATAGAGGACAAGAATATACCAGTCAGTTGACAATGATTGCATTAAGAGAAAACAGACTGTTGTATATTTAACAACAACAATTTTTGTTCTTTTGATCGGCATACACCCATGATAGCATAATAAAGATACAATGTTTTGTTAAGATGCATCTTGAGCTACCAAAATGATGAATGACCAGTGTAGACCTATGTGTGTGCAGACTGATCACACCTCTATTCTAATCTAAGTTTACAGCTCTGACAAATTTAACAATCCCTGTTTTCTTATGATCCAAGGCAATTGGGGCCCAGTCATAAATCACAGGAAAACATAGGTACATGTAGGTTGAATCCAATGGGGAAAATAGACAACTTACAGAAATGAACATTCATCTCCAAGTATCTTGTCTCTAAACCACCAAAGTGTTTGGTAAATGGTTAATAGAGCAGGTGCTACACATCTATACTATCCAATTGCCAAACTGAATTTCAGATGTAGTCTTATATCGAGTCAAGAACACTCACAAATGTAACAACAATACCTGTTTTCTCATACACAGCACAGGGAGTCTATGGGGGCCATAAATCACAGTCAGAAACAAATACCCATATACACTTCTCAGTTAGAACAATTGGAAAACAGACAACTTACAAAAATGGATATTCAGCTCTAAATTAAGGGTTTATTTATCAGGATATACACAGATAAAATGGGGAAAATAGGAAACTTACAGAAATTTATGTTTTTGGTTCATATGGCAGTGACTGCATTAATGGAGCTTAAAGGTTTTGCAGCCAGTGTAGAGGAGCTTAAAGGTACATGCCCACTCAGTAAGCACAAAATGTTCTTTATAGGAATTAAATAAATGTATAATTGTGTCACTATTCCACCAGTTCTAAAAATTACGAGTGCCCGATATACGGATATAATCATTTAGTAATGTTTATTTTACGGACCGTGACGCGCGGTGGTAACAGGCTATTTTCATATGCAAATGAGGCATCATATTTTTTAATTATTTATACTAATTAAATGCGTCTCCTGAATTTTTTTTATTTTCGACAACTTATAAAGTAAGATCATTGCACATCAAAAAATAAATACAGAGAATAAATAGTAATGTCCGTTAACATTTTAAGGAAACACGGTTATCGCCCCTGATATCAGTGTGGAAATTTATGTCTGATATAAAATGTATAATAATGCCAATCAATACGTGGGGGTAATGGTGAATGAATGTTTATTTTGCCAGAAAATGTTTTGTGTCTACTGAGTGGGCATGTACCTTTAAAAGGTTTTGTAGCCAGTGTAGATCCAGATCAGCATTTGTATCCGGACAGTCTGATCAGGATCTGCACTGTTTGCCATTCCAGCAATGAAACACCTGTCATGCCTGTAACAATACCTGTTTTCTCATACATACCTATATGTACATATATAAATGTAAACTCATTATAGTCTATAATATAGACGTTGTCAGTAAACACATGTAAACACATTATAGTCAATCATGTAGACTTTCATGTAAACACATTATAGTCTATCATGTAGACTTTATCACTGTCATACAGACCTTGTCACTTTCAAAAGGCAAGGCTCATATCTCGGTCAGTTGAGCATGACGGTCAGGGTATACACCATATTATGATATAATGAAAACAAAATACCCGATTATTATCCCGCATCCATCTTTGTTACACTTATTACAGTTACACTGTAACACAGAAAATAACTTCTGGTTTTCACACTGTGTCTTTTCGTTACAGTAACAAGGGGGGAAATGCCTTCGTTACACTTGTTACACCGTTACACAGAAACATGTGATTTATGGCCATCTAATAATAACAAGACATGCTGGCCATCATGCTGTGGTATAAATTTAAGGAAATGTTCCTGCAGGTAGGTTTTGAAAACGTCCGAGTTGGACCATCCACTGTCAGTCACTGTCCACGCAGCCCCGGCAGAAGCATCTTTCATAAGGTCAGGCATCATCCGTTTTCCTGCAAACACAAAGTAAGGTGGAATAGCTTGGCCTATTGCACTCCCGCACCCAATGATTGTGGTAGTTTTACCCTTCCCTGATGTAACCACCTGTGCAGGGAAATCTTTTCCCGACACGATGTATGGGGGTGTATGTTCTGTGGTAACACCTTTCTCATCCACATTGAAGATCAGATGAGGCTTGTCACGGAGTCCATACTTAGTAATAGTTTGTTGCAGTTCATTGAAGTAGTCCGTAATAGTGTTGACAGATGTGGCTTTCGCTCTGGCTACTTCCAAACTTCTTGGTTTTATGACGCATAACTCCGGCCACCGTTTGATAAATCGCTCAAACCATTTAATAGTGAGGGGATTGTTAATGTTCCTTTTTCCCAGGTTAATCGCATACTCCGTTGCAATATCTGCCACTTCTTGTCGAGAATACCCATAACCATATTTTTTTAAGATGGTTAACAATTTTGGATTCCTCTTCCAAACTAAGAATTGGTTGCCGGCCAGTTGTTACACATTCCGGATCAATGCGCCCATTTACACGGTCGCGCACGCGCAGGGTTGTCTAGGGCACAGCATACTGACGCGATGCTCGTAGAACTGGCATGCCATGGTCCCGTACAGCGAGGTAGGCATTCGTTAATGCAGTTGGTGAGTAGAGATGGTATCTCCGTCTTATGGCCTGTGGGTTGATCTGAAATGACGAGTTGAACGACGGTGCGAGACTACATTGTTTCTCATGTCACATCACACATTAACCAAAGCTCAAATAAATTCTAGTTTCACCTGTGTTTATAGACAGTAGCAGGAATAAAAAAAGTCATGTATTGCATATAGTTTATGTTAAATGAAAGCATTGGATTGATGTGGATGCATTTCAATTGTTTAATAAAAAAAAAATTATGATAAGGTGGTTACTGTATGAAAATCCGTATTCATTAACTTTTAGTGTCGTTCAACCTAAAAATATTCCGTGATCTCCATTGATAAACATGTCAACAACAGACGGGGTCATGTCAACTCATTTTCTTTTTAAGTTTTCAATACAAATTCGGAATTTTAATGAAGGGGACTAATAGGATTAGTGGAAAACACAACATTTTGGTGAGTTCTGTTGTTTTGTGGTGTATTATACCTGTTTCAGTCGCATTTTCTCACTTGACAGCTTAGACTTTGTCGTCTTCTCTTGGTGAAACGCAAAATTATAACGGAAGTGACGTAACGCGTAAATCTTGCGATAGAACGAGAAAATAAAAATGGCCTCGAACCTGTGAGGATATCGAAGTCAGAGGATCGTATGATATATGCCCCTGATAGCTGGTATGACCGAATTCAGGAGGTTCCGTCAACTGGAGGTTTCGTCAATTAGGCAAAATATAGTGAAAAGTCGAATGGTTCCGTCAACTGGTTACCGGTTCGTCAATTAGGCGATTATAGTTGAGTGAGTGAGTGAGTGAATAGGGTTTAACGTCCGCTTTTCTGACATAGAGGTACAAGCCTCAGGGAGTCTACACGCAGACGTGTCAACGGGGTCGAGTCCCATATCCACCTGTCCAAGGGGGGTAAATCCCAACTTCAGAACTCAATATTTACAATCAAAATATATATTCAGTCCTGAAATTAGAACAACCTGATCTGGTGCCAGGCCCTCGCCACACCAGCATCATTTATCCCATCCCCTAAAAGTAATAGGATTAGCGCTAATCTTACGTTTATATATGGGGCATAGCCCGACTCAACTCTCACATACAAGAAAGCCAAAAATGTACATGAGGGCCAAATCCGGTATAGTGGGTTCCGGAAAGTATGAACCCAATCGTTAAGCCAGTTTAGTCGCCTTTTACGACAAGCAATGGCTACTGCAGCACTATTCTCAGGATCAGTTGATCCCGCCCCGGTGCCTGCACGGGGCCCGATTATAGTTGAATGGTATTGATCACACCTCTGCTAATTGAATTTCGCATTTTCACCAAGTAGTTGATCATTGATCATTTAGTAATTATTACCGTCAAATGACCGATCAGTTAATTCGTGATGAATCATCATGATTCAATTAGTTAATTCGTGATGATTATTTATGATTCACTCAAGCTTTTTGCCTGATCCATGTCAACTGCACAAGTGCTGAAACATATAAATGGGTGGGCAATTTGTAACTTCCTCACTACAATTCATCATGGATGATAAGTCGTACTGCGTCTTGTGTTCTGGTGTGGTTACTGCCCGTATGCATGCTATATGCTGCGGCGGCTGCAGTCGGTGGCAACATAGGAAATGTGATACTGGTATGTTTTCATTATATTTTATTAATATTATAGTGTAACTGTATTTCATGATCGTAAATAGTATGATTTTCCATAAATAAAATATAGTTTTTACAACTCCACGTTCACCCGTTGGTCGCCGAGGTTACCACAACATGCCGCTAACGTATGTCTTCTATTCAACATATTGTGTATCTGTTGATGGCTTACAAATGCTGCAGAAGCGGGTGATTATACAAATACACAAAATATACACCAAGATACTTTAAAATGTTATTGAAATATATGCCATTAAATGTCCATATACAACAAATATCAACACATATCTGTCATTAATATCCACTTTAATGACCATCAATTATCTTATCAATTGTATGGCACATGCCGGTTATTATCGAGTTTTACTCTAAATTGCCTAATTGACGAACCGGACGCATAGTTGACGAAACCTCTCAGTTGACGAAACCTCCAGTTGACGGAACCTCTGACACCCGTATGACCCATGTACGGCTGTTGTGCAATACGGCACTGCAATCATCAATGCATAACAGTTTCCAGAAGCCTGATGAAAAGGGGAAATTCGGGGTCATTGCTCGATATTGCCAAGATACATACTTATGTTTAGAAAATAAAGAAGATGCTTCTTCAAAGTTGTTATTTAGTAGGAAGTCTATCCCTTGACGCGACAGTTCAACGTCGTCTAAAGCCGCGTCATCATCTCCTAAATCGCTCTTTCCATCCACATCATTGGAATCCATTGTTATTGTTATTATATTGTTTGTCAACAAGGAATCTTACGATCACGTCGGTAAACAAAGGATTTGTCAATTTTTTTACGACAAAACCTAAAAAATTAAATGACAGGCTGAGCATTTTTTCAGACGAGCTTGATTGTGTTGGTTCTGGATAAATTCGTACCCATAACATTTCGTACCGGGATTGGTAATTTCGTACTCATAGGTGTGTGTTTTTCAGTACGAAATGACTTGCTATGGTTACGAATTGACCAAAGACTGGGTATGAAGTGATCAAACCGGGTATGAAATGGCATAGGTGTGAAGCTTTCAAGCAGGCTGTACGAGGGATGCACCACTCCAGTCCTTAGAGTTGGACCCATTGTTTTTTAAGCTGATCTTAATCTCTTTCTACTCTAATTAATACGCATAACACTGTATGCTTTTATTCTAGTCTTACTACCATTCTTTAATTACCATCTCTCCTCACTCTATTAACATGCACAGACGCGCAGCTGCATAATGATGCAGGATGAATAGATATATATATAGAAATGGTATGGGTAGGAATTGACCATGTACCATTGTGTTGTATGGTCGCGGGTTGTTTCGTCCTAAATCCCGTTCAGACCATGAGTCGTTTCGCTCATATTTCAGTTCGCACTGACTTGATTATTCTGCTTCTGCAAGATGCAAGCCTTCTTCAACAAGCTGATGATTATTCTGCTTGGATAAAGAACAAAATATAACGAACATTGATTGCATTAGTAATGTTTAATGGAGAGTGGTCCCTTGTGTCGTTTAGGCAAATGGAGAATCCGCTGCTACGGCAATTTGTTGTAAGATTTCTCGCAGTCCTAGGAAAAAATGCATGCAATTTCTCACATCTACGGAGTACAGTGAGGAGTGGATTGAGGCTGTATACTTTCCATTATGCATTCTTCCAGTGATATATTATAGTCACGATCCTTAATTGGTGGTCGTTGAGAACGACTGTCAATTCGACAGTTGTGCACATGGCACCTATCTTTGGTACTTAATGTTTCACATTTACACTGAGTTTTGCTTAAGTCGTTGCTAGGATATGATTTACTATGAACTGCGACAGTACTGATAAGTCCATAACAGAGATGAACAAATGCAGCAACACAGAGAACAATGCACCCAAAGGAGACCCATGCACCTGTCGTAGGCTGAAATAAAATTACTTTTGTATCGACCCTCGTTTGTTATTATTTACATCCCGTGTATATAACGGTACTGCAATAATGGGCCCTTGTACACGTTCAGGTCATGTGATCACTAATATGCACAATGCATGCTACGCGCTATGCCCCGTTGCACTTTTCCATAGACCTGTGTGATTGAAGTTGTGTTTTCACAACTTCAGATGCCTATATTATTACATTGACTTAAATATATTTCATATATATTTACAGGTATGTTCTATTACTCTATTTGGTAAACTCATTTATTCTTTCAGGGATGTGTAGATTTCATGCTTCCTCATTTGATAGTATTGGTTTAATTCATGAAACTGCAAAACAACTAGGTTCTAAACTGGTTAGACACAGCCCTGCTCCGCCATTTTGTATGTGTTGTTTACATAATCATAACTTGCTTTGTTAAATACTTTTACTTATTATTGTACGATCTGTAACCATGTAATGCATGTACTCTTAGGGCACTTTTCCATAGACCTGTGTGATTGAAGTTGTGTTTTCACAACTTCAGATGCCTATATTATTACATTGACTTAAATATATTTCATATATATTTACAGATCGTATAATTACAGAGATTGAAGACAGTGGGCGTTTACTTGTAATTTGGTCCATTAGAACCCGCGTGGGCAATTTATGTGTAGAGCCAACTCTACATTATTGACCACCGCCATATGAGAGCGTGTGAGCCCCAGTAGGTGACAAATGGTGGCCAGTGTGGGGGCCGTGACTGTATGTCACGGTACGTAACTCACTGAGGGGAGAAAGTGTGTATTCGTGCCCGGCTAGCTCAGTCGGTTAGAGCGATGGTACGGTAAACCAGAGGTCCCCGGTTCGATCCCCGGGCCGGTGCACATGTTTCTCACCCTGTGACATTTGGCGCCCAACGAGGGACCGTGACTGATATATATATTACCCAAAATGTACCAAATATATGGAATTCAGAGACGAATTAAATATAGAATTCGGGGACGAATTCCAATTTGGCGGGGAAGTATGTCACGGTACGTAACTCACTGTGGGGAGGAAATGTGTATTCGTGCCCGGCTAGCTCAGTCGGTTAGAGCGATCGTACGGTAAACCAGAGGTCCCGGGTTCGAGCCCCGGGCCGGAGCACATTCGTCCCCGAATTCTATATTTAATTCGTCTCTGAACTCCATATATTTGGTACATTTTGGGTAGTATATATATCAGTCACGGTCCCTCCTTGGGCGCCAAATGTCACAGGGTGAGAAAAACGTGCTCCGGCCCGGGGCTCGAACCCGGGACCTCTGGTTTACCGTACCATCGCTCTAACCGACTGAGCTGGCCGGGCACGAATACACATTTCCTCCCCACAGTGAGTTACGTACCGTGACACACCCATGTAAAGAAAACACTAATCCAACAAAAGCTTAATAACAACTACGTCATAATGAACTACTGTAAAAAATAAAAGTCCCAGCAGCCAAAATAAATTAAAATGATGTACATTACATGCTAAGACATGGTGACATTTTCCCCAATCTGTCCCGTACTGATTTAGCGGCTGGTAGATACTTTATCTTATTGGTAGACACAAATCTAGCGGCGTAAAAGTAAATTGGGCATGTTCCATTGGTTCTCTGGAATATTGTATATTTGTGGAATTTTATAACGGTTAGTAATTCAGACAGTCCAGAACACGTGCGGAATGTTTTAGTAGACCATATGTGATGTAAGAAGAAGAGTTGAACTTACAATAAAAAACCCTGATATTTTACCGTTTTCAGAATTTTATATGTAAATGGCAGAAATCATTCACACATGAGCTAAAACCAAGATTGTCAAATAATAATCAATATCATACTAGTTAACTGAAGTGGGAAACATTTTGCACACAACTGGGTCCGACGAATAAAGACACAGAACACATGTGACAAGACATACTAGTGTATTAAGTTTCAAAACTATAACTACTGCTCTTGTGCGGTTCCAGGTAAAAACGGCCCATATGTGGTCAAAGCGGCCACTGTAACATGGTAAAAGTGGCCCTCTTCTCAAACTAACAGTCAAAACGACACCTATGTGGTCAACATCGCAGACGTTTTCACAGATGGTCAGTATGGGTACATTGGTGGATTTTGAGTACATTTGGGTGGATTTCGATGGTAATTTACATAGTCTTGTGCAACTACTAATGCTCAATCATTACACACGACAGAAATCGTCAATTATATATGGGTTGTTTTACAATCATGGTACATTGAGCTTAAACCCATATTATGGCCTATTCAATCCCACACAATACATGTATACATCAATGCCATCATTCCAAAATGTTGGCCCCTATTACACCTGTCAGTCACAGCAAAAAAAATATTTGAAACATATTTTTTTTCTTCAAAATAGGTAATTATGTGCCATTTATTGATAAAAACGCAGTCTCATCTAAATTTTGTGCATGTTTGAGCAGATACACCAATCGTATTTGGAACATTAAGACACTCTTGACAACATAGAACTAATGACTTAACATGTTTTGTTAGAATAGAAAAAAACCTGTAAGGTTATGTCAATTTGTGTTCTCGTGAGCTTGCATGGAAGACAGGAGGGTCATTTCCGTCAAAAAAATGTCCTCTCCGAATAGGGCATGGTAAACCCACTGTTAAACATGAGTCAGGTAAAAAAAAAACATGTCACAAATAACACTCATCTATTGCCCATATAAAACCAACAATCATTTATTCTCTGTCCATGCAAGATTTTTGAAGCCAGGTGCTCGATTGCTGCCAATTGGGGATTCCGTCAAAATCTGTCCTTTCCGAAAAACATGTTATTTGCTCATTACTCCTCAACGAACATAAATATGTAAACTGTTATTAGTGTCAATAGTAGTACATATCATGTTGAATATTTGGCATGTTGTATGTCTTGTTGATCATTGATTTTTCACCTTGGAATACTATGTCAAACAAATTGTCCTTTCCGATAAAAAAGGGTGAGCTTCATGATCATACGTAAGTAGTATAAATATGCAGAGTTTCTCAAGATATCAACTTTTTATTTTGGTCTGTGTAGACTATAGTATGAAAAGTAATAATTTTCTTTACCATACAGGTAGCTGATGTATTTTTTAATACAGTTCAAACTGTCAATAATATATTGTACCATTAAATGTAATAATACTTTGACATAAAAACATAATTTTTCATTGCCTTTTTTCCATTCTGATGAATATATACACTGCGTATACACTTCCAACCCTCCAAATGTTGCATAGGACATACACTAGTCTTACCAAATCATGATTCTGAGCTCAATACCTTGAAATGTCGGAAAGGACAAATAATTTGACACATTCATCTTTGTTCTTCAAAGCTATATGTGCTTGTCTGTTGTATATACTGGTAGGCTTAGATGATCTAGTACTCACAGAGGAACACATATCTCCACTCCTGCATGACACCTTACACTGGTTGGTGGTCTATAAGTTGGCTAACCTGCTACTAATACTCACCAAAATGAAAGCTGCATAGATCCTTCCTAGCAAAACTATTTTGGTGGTGGTTCTGCTTATTACTGCAGGATAAAGAGTGCAATCTGGTGGTAGAAATGCTCCTTTTTTTACTTTGAGAAAGAAGTAAATTGCGGAGCATTTGAGAACCAGATAAAGATGCACACATGATGCTGCATTAATAATTCTTTCTTTCTATAACTTAGCTGCATCACTAACATTTGTGTAGAATGTCAGAAATACTAACGGTAAAGTTTCCCTTCAATCTGAGAAAGCGAAAGACTGGCTACTAAAGCAGACAACAAAAGCCAAAGTACAGACAAAATGTAAGACTAACAAACCCAGCATGTTACAAACAAATGCAAGTGAAGGACAGAGAAAGAAAAGAAGGAAAATATAAACATGTGGCAGATTTAAACCCGGACGAAGCAATCAAACAAAGAACAAAAAGACAGGAATGGAAACATGACAAGCAAGTCCAACGATCAGCAAATGCACCTAAAGATGAACCGCCAAAGAAGCTTAAGCTGATGACAGACAATGAACGAAAAGAGTACAACCGTCAGAAAAAGAAAGTAGAGATAGAAGGAACAGCCAGAAGAAAGCACATGATAAAATGATGGACAGAAGTAGGAAACAGATGACTACTGACAATACAAAATCAGACATAAACCGTGCATCAAGTCGGGCAACACACTTTAGACGCGCCAAGATAATCCAACAGGAACTGCCACATTCACCACGGTCCTATGCTAGAGTGATAGACAGAGTCATTAGCCGCGCGAGTCCACAAAAGCAAGAGGAGTTGGAGAAACGAGGGGTGAAGAGAAAATTGGATGAGTCAATGTGTGCAGCCACAACTTCAATCCAAGAAAAGATAGATGAACTTCCAAGGACGAATGGACAAAAAAGCAAAGCAACACTATAAGATTTTGGCTCATGCTGCATGTCATGCAACAGCAAAATACCCATGAATGAAGAAGAAGGTTGCTTCTCTACTGGGCATAGGAGGTTGTGTACTCCGACAGAAATGGTTTGAATGAAAACAAAGAAAAGACATTCTGCCACAATCAACCAAAGATCTAGTAACATATACTGGAAAAGTGAAGCTATCTCGAGGGAAGTACCCCTGAAGAAGAGGGCTAAGAAGGGAAAGCCACCCTTTCTTCTAGAATCCTTATATATAGAAGCATATCGACGGTTCAATACCAGTCATCAAACAGTAAAGATAGGCTACTGCAAATTCATCCAATGCAAACCAAATAATGTCACGCATATGAAAGCAATGGAACGCATAGTATGCTGCTGCATAAAATGCGAGAATGTTAAACTCAAAGTTGAAGCCCTCAACCGGGAAGTTAAAGGATGAAGTCCTCGGAGCTCCAGATAAAGCATACAGATGATCTGGCTGCCAAAACCGTATGCCCTTCTATATTATAAATTCCAATTCCACTTATTTCAAAACTGAACAGCATGACTACATGTATAATGTACAACAAAGCTTATGGTTGTTGTTTGTGATGCTTGTGTGATTGGTTAGAATTATTGTAGACTATATCGATACAAATCTTTGAAGTAGTTTATGGAAACTATTCTACAATAATGGTAATACTGTAGTAACTTTACAACCCCACCAACAGCACAAACAATCAAACAGTGAAGCTTTTTGTGTATGAACAACATATGGTGTAATGTACACTCACCTGTATTCATGGCACAGAGCATCTGATACTAGTACAGTGACAAATTGACAATTTCATGTGGCCGTCAAAAATATTGTCCTTTCCGAATGACCACAACACTTTCAAAAGTAGCAATTTACTTGTGAATTTGCAGTTCAAATGCATTTAAATATGTACGTTATTAACCATAGTCATGTAATGTGTGTAACTGCAATAGAAATAGGCGCATTATTAACATGGAGTGGTAGTCAGTATTGGGTAAATCATGAGGGTAACACTTGCCAAGCTATATAAAGTGTCGGTTACAAAAACCAAATATGCAAAATAGATAAAAATGTGGTTTACAGACTTCATTCATCATCAATTTCGCCAATCCATATAAAGATATTAATCAGAGTCGTGGGCATATAGTTATTTTAGTATGTCAAAATAATTGTCCTTTCTGACTGAAATAAGTCGGAAAAGACACCTTTTTTTGACATCAAATATCTAGATTACAGTAACGGATATAGTTTCCAAAATTGGCATGTAAATGCAGCCTGTGTATGCTTAACTGTAAATTATAAAACAGCTAATGTAACTGTTTCATGTAATGCAGTAGACACAACTTCATGTAGTCAATTTATATGTATCAGCAATTAAAATATTGCAATTTAGTTTTACACCAACAAATAACGTATGTAATTGGAAATCAATGTTGCATTTTTATTTTATAGTATCTGCAGTACAAATCATACCAACACGATGTTGAGTAGAATGTTATTTGAATGATTATAAGCAGGACTGCAAAAGGTTACGTTATTATACGAGTTTATGATTTTTCACAAGTAAAATCTCATATCTTTTGTTTGTGTTATATGAGTGCCTCAAATTGTTCAAATATCGAAAATTTGATGTATCCACTATAAAAAATAAACCATATTGATCAAAACAAAACATATCTATTTTTGACCCCCTGTGAGACTATTTGATGTACCATGATTGTAAAACAACCCATATACATTCATCGTTCCCAACTTTCCAGCCCTTTTTATACCGTCAAAAGACTCAAGGAATGAAACATTTTCCAATATTTGGCAAATACAATTTCCAACTTGAATATGCGTTATATACTTTCAAACCGAGCATATCATCAAATTTAAACCACAAACACCAAATACGGGTTAGACATATATCAATCTGCTGGTCCTGATAGAATACGTGAACTGCATTTATCTGTTCCTACATTTAAGACATTAAAAGTCATACAATTGCGCAATTTTGCGCCCTTTGATTGGATAGCAATTTTCCCGCGATGTGTCAAAATCCACTACGATATCACACTGTCACGCTAGTATTAAATGACACATGTCTTTCAGCCAATAAACGTCAAGATGTAAAGACATACTAGTGTATGCAAAGGTGACATACGTCTATTTCTGCAACAATTGCTTTGTAGCAGAATTACAGGCTTGTGGCCACCGAGCCAGTGATCCATACTGCCCGATATTTCTTAAATACAAGACGCACATTAATCACAAAAATCAAACAAGACAACTAACGCGTGACGCACCCAAGGAACAACTGCAAACACACACTTCGATCAATACCACACATGTTCATGCCATCACTAATCTACCTATACAACAACAAAACGGCCAGTATTCAACTATCCCAGCCACACCACAATACAACAAACGCAAACGGGCATCTGAATCACCATCCATGGATACACACGCCAAACAAGATACTGAAATACAGCAGTATGTCACAAAAAATCAACTTTTGGATCTAATAGCGGTGATAGAAACAACATTAGAATCTCATTTAGGAATTAAAACAAAAGGAATAATAGGTCACATAGCAGAGTCCCATCTACAAAATAGGACAGTTCACACACCCGAAGTTACTGCCGCTTTTATTCAACACGTAAACACGACACCCAGACAAAACCCTACATCACCCCCACCCACTAAACAAAGAAGAAATAACAATACTGAACCCCTGCATCCATCAATAGCTAGGAGTAATCGCAAACATGCTGGACTAATAACGGAAATAGACACAACAATACTAGAACTGGCGGCGGAACTCGGCATAACAACTGAAATGGAACCCGAAATGGCAGATAGCATCAGCATGGACTGCGCAAAAAGTCCTTGTTGCCCAGTCGTAAACAATAGCCCCAACAAATCCGCCCCAGCGTCATCACCTCTATGCTTATCAAATATATCACAAAATAGTTCCAGTGACAACATTAACACATACAACATAGCAGAAGGTCATAGAAGTGTTACGAAACAACACACAGAGGCAGCAACCAACAACATTAAAACATCCACCCCAAATGCCAGTCCAACGGGTAGCCCGGTGGGGAAAACAAATAAGTGCGCTAAATCTAATAAGAACAAAACACACAATATGCCCCTTACACAAAAACAATCAAAAACTTTTAACAGGAATGGAACATTTGGTAGTCGTCAAACTAAAAAACCTAAACGTAAAGTCCAATGTAAGCAAGGTCCCAATGTTCTAGCGCCTCCAGTACAGCTGAGAAGCAATGAACCTGAAACAGCCTCCCAGCCAGAACCTCTGAATAGTAAACATGGCGCTCTTCTGCACAAACGCAGAATATGTTCGCAATAATACATAACATTAATAAAACATAAACATATATGGGTAGAAATAATAATAGTAATAATCACCCCCTGACAGTCCTTCAATGGGAGAGCTAATAAATGCTATAGAAACTAACATATTGTCACCCGATGTAATATGCCTTCAGGAAATGCCAAAACCATCAACTCTAACAGGATACAACTTAATAGCGCACTCCACAAATCCATTCCATGGTAGTGGAGTAGGCATATATGCTAAAAATGGAGTTTCTTGTACACAATTAAAAACGAATCATCTGAAGGAAACAGAAAATATTCTTTATTCTGCAATTAAAATATTAGGTAACAAAGGTAATATAGACATACTAAATGTATACATCGGTCCCGGTGGCAGTACAAACGCTACTAAACTACACAATCTATATAACATTACCAAACAGATAAGTAATAAAGCTCTGATATTGGGTGACTTTAACGGACACAACCCACTTTGGGACGTGCATTATCTCGCCAAAACTAACAAAACTGGTGATGAAATAATAAACTTTTTAGACAATACAGATTACGTATTATTAAATGATGGGGCCGTAACCTTCGATACGTCTCATATCCCACATAGTAAAGGTATAGGAACAACACCAGACATAACATTAGCTACACCAGCTCTAGCTTCCTCGTCCTCTTGGTTCGTACACGATTCTACACTAGGAAGTGATCACTATCCAATAACTAATAAAGTTTTGACCCAATACCATAAGAGTACTCCCGCAACAATTACTAAATGGAAGTTAGGTCAGGCTGACTGGGAGCGTTTCCATCATTTATGTTCAACTAAGTTACACATAGAGAAAAACTTAAACTGCAATGAATATCATAATGAATTTGTGAGCACTCTCTACGAAATCAGTAAGGAATGCATACCACAGACAAGTGGCAAAGCACACAATCGCCCAACCAATCCCTGGTGGACTCCGGCCTGCTCGGATGTCATTAAAAACAGGGAGAACTGTCTGCGTAGATGGAAACAGGCATATAAATACCATAAAACCCTGAAAGAAAAAAGGCGGGACGAGTATCGGGAGGCCATATCCCTCGCGTCCGCCATATTAAATGAGGCAAAACAAACCGGTTGGGAGAAATTTATTTCGGAACTTAATAACGAAAAACCTAGTAAAGAAATTTGGGATCAATTCAATAGAACCAGAGGTAAACGTACACCACCACTACCACCAATTTTACATAACAACAACCTAGTTTACGATGAAAAACAAAAGGCAGAGGTGCTCACAGACCATTATAAAACTGTTTCAAGTAACGACAACCTTACACCAGAATTTAGACAAGTTAAAGAACAAAGAGATCCAATTATCCAATCAAAGATAGATACACAAACAATAATTCCTGAATTAAATGAAGGAACCTGCCTCAATAAACGTTTCATCATGTCAGAACTAAAAGCTGCCCTTAGAAGTAAAAAGAATACAGCACCAGGAGCAGATAAAATACACTATACAATTTTAAAGCATCTCCCTATTGAATCTATGGAACAATTGCTCCTGGCTATAAATAAATCCTGGGAAAACGGTACCCTACCTGACTCCTGGAAAGAAGCTACCATCATCCCTATATTAAAACCTAAAAAGGATACAACGCATCCATCATCATACAGACCAATATCGTTAACACCAACACTTTGCAAAGTGATGGAAACGACGGTAGCGAATATGTTAAAGCACCATATAGAATCAAACCAAAAAATAAGCCAGACTCAATCAGGATTCAGAAATCAAAGATCTACCTTAGATCAACTAGCACGACTGGAAACCGTAATTAAAACAGCTATGATGGAAAAGAAAACGGTCGTTGCTGTGTTCTTAGACCTAGAGAAAGCCTTTGACCTAATGTGGACAAAGGAAACAATAGAGCAACTCATAGAGAAGGGCATAAATAACAGAATGGTGTTATGGCTTGACAAATTTCTTACGGGCAGGAAAATTAGAGTCAGAATAGGAACAGAGAACTCCGAATTCCAAAACATAGATAATGGTTGCCCACAGGGCAGCGTCGTTAGTCCAATATTATTCAACATCATGATTGACACACTGCATACTGAACTTAACAATGCTAATAAGAATACACGTAAAAAAGAAGACCTATCACAATTTGCTGATGACAGCGCGATCTGGAATGCACATGCGAATCTAGATGTAGCCCTCAGAGTTGTACAGACATCACTAGATAAAATTACAATATGGCAAAATAAATGTGGGTTTAAAAGCTCCCCACTTAAAACTGAGGCAGTCATATTTTATAACGGAGGAACATTATGCTATAAAGATGCGGAGCAGCTGTATACCTATAAAAGAGAACAGCACTATAGAATAAAAAATCTAGTGGTGAACAACCAATCAATCCCTTACAAGAAATGTGCAAAATTTCTAGGTATGATATTAGACGACAGATTAACCTGGGGTCCTCATGTAACAGACCTAGGCCAACGGTGTAGGAAGGACCTTAATCTAATGAAACTTATATCAGGTACATCATATGGAGCAGACAAACCGTCTCTCCTACAATTCTATAAAGCATTAATACTATCTAAAATGGACTACGGCTGTATGTTATACAAAGACGCAGCGGCAAGTCATCTAAATAAACTAGAAATAATTCAAAGAGCAGCATTAAAAGTATCAACGGGTGCCTATCAATCAACTAGAGCCGCAGCAATAGAAGTAGAAACAGTTGTACAACCACTGGATCTGCTACGTGAATGTAATTTACTAAAATACTGGGCCCGCACCCAGCCACATGGTGCTAACCTACCACTTAACGAACTAATAAAACCCAAACGTACATATAAATACAACATGTTAAGAATTAAAAGAGGTCCTAGTAAACCGAATAAAAAGTATCAATCTAACAATAATAAAATAAAAACATGTTATGCAATGAACGCTATAAGCCTAAAAGAAGAATATGGACTAAATGACTGTAAAATACAACCATTCTTCACACACATACCTTATTACCCATTTGAAATCACAGCAAGGTCTGACCTTACAGAAATAATAATAGATAAGAATAGGGATCCAGCCCTCAGCCTTAAAAATGCAACAGATTACATTCACCACCATTGGAAAGACACGCTACAGATATACACAGACGGTAGCAAAAATTCAGAACTAGGAATAACATCAGCTGCTTTTGTGGTACCCCAACTAGATCATATAGAACAATACAAGTTGGCATCCACTCTAAGTGTATTTACAGCAGAGCTTATTGCCATAGAAAAGGCCCTTATATACAACCTTACGCTAAATGACTACAAAAACACCGTAATTATAACAGATTCATTAAGCTCTGTTCAAGCTATTAATTCAGGTACATCTAAAACGAGACCCGACAAAATACATGACATTAAGACACTAATAAGCAGAACAGTGGAACAGGGCAAGCTTATAAATATAGACTGGGTCCCTTCCCATATTGGAATACCCGGTAATGAAGAAGCAGATCGCGCGGCTGCTTCAGCACATTTGACAGGCACTGATGAATTAACACTACCTACTCATAGAGAAATATATTCTGTTATTAACAAAAAATCAAGATACAAATGGCAAACACGTTGGAATAACATTCATGAAAGTAAGCACGGTGTGCACATACTGCAATCAATGATTCCCACAATCCCAGTTACGTGTAAATTATACAGTAAGGATAGGCGTGCAGACAGAATAATCACACGACTTAGATTAGGCAGAAATGGTATAAAGGCAAATCGTTATCCACAGGGCAGTAATATTGATTTAGATATAAACTGTAGTCAGTGCGATGAAGACGAAATAGAAGAACTGGACCACTATTTCTTCTTCTGTCCAACGCATGAATCAGCAAGAAAAGATTTAGCCGCTGTTTGCTTAAAAAATAATAATATTATATCGTCCCCATATAATTTAATATTCCCCCCCTAAAGAATGTGAAACGGAAATACACTTAGCTGTACTAAAATTCATTAAGGCGACAGGGTACTTGAATAAAATATAACATAATACCGCTGCTCCAAAAATATAAAAAATAATAATAATAAATTCTGCACAATTAAATAATATAATGAATCATACTTCAAAATACAATACATGTACACATGTATACACCGGTACTAAGGGTAGGAACAAAATAAAAATACGATGGAGTTGTCCTAGCTAAGTTACGTCCGTGACACTAGGCCCCATTGTCTCCATCCCAGATATGAAAACTACTGTAAATATCGTCACTGGTTGACAATGTTGCAAGATCTATGTACGCAGCTTATGTTTACAATTAGGATGTATATACATGTAGTTAACGTTAACATGTATTAGGTGGGGTGCGGTAGCCCAACACAATCAGAACCAAATCTCAAAACATAGCAACATATAACTAATATAAATATAAGACAAGTGATCCACCAATGGGTCTGTACTCGATCGGAACTGGCCCGAGAAAGTATCTCTGGTATGGATTGCCTTATCGAGGATTAGTACTGGGAAATTAACGAGACGATATGTACAGGCTCGTGTAGGCTAACGCATGAAGTTAAACTAAATAAATTAAGACAAACCCAATCTGAAAAAGTCTATTAGTATCAGGCTGTACATATAAATATAAGACAATTGACATATAACATGTATTAGGTGGGGTTCGGTAGCCCAACCCAATCAGAACCCAATCTCCAAACATAACAGCATATAGGTTGTATATATGGTATACAGTATCATCAATACATGTACATTGAAACAATGTATTTAGTGCTCATCCTTTCCCAATAGCATTACATGTGAATTTCATGTTTTTGTTTTAGAATCTTAAGTTAAATGTGCCTGTATGCGGGAGGTATATAAATGTACGTATGTATACGTGTGTGTTTCGTGTGAGGCATTATACTTTGGTATGCGGACGCCGAGAACCCGATACGTTGGAGCTTCACCTGGGCCAGAAGCTGGCACTGTGTACCACTGTTGATTGTTTCGCATGATGCAGACGCATGTGAAAGTGCAACAATGGGTACATTTGTACATGTACGTTATGTGTACATGCTCATGTGGGCTAACACATGAAGTTAAACTAAATAAATTAAGACAAACCCAATCTGAAAAAGTCTATTACATATTAGTATCAGGCTGTAGATATAAATATACGACAAGTGATCTCTCCCCCATCCAATGGGTATGTACTCGATCGGAACTGGCCCGAGAAAGTCTATCTGGTATGGATTGCCTTATCGAGGATTAGTACTGGGATATTAACGAGACGATATGTACAGGCTCGTAGGGGCTAATACATGAAGCTAAACTAAATAAATTAACGCAAACCCAATCTCCAAGCATAACATAGTATAACCAGTATGACAACCAATATATTCGACAATATATAGATGTATATATATATATATATATAGATTACCTATGTAATAATAAATATACATATCACTGCCCACCTCTCCCTCTGTACCATACACAATTCCGATGACACCATATACATGAACTAGGACAACTTGCAACCTCTACCGCAACTCCCACTGACCAATAATCGTCTTCCAATACTGGCGACCGCACCCTATACTTTTTTTTTCCTTCTTCTTCAGAGGTTCATGCTGGCAGCCAAATTGTACATGTACTTCATGTGTACAGGCTCATGTGGGCTAACACATGAAGTTAAACTAAATAAATTAAGACAAACCCAATCTGAAAAAGTCTATTACATATTAGTATCAGGCTGTAGATATAAATATACGACAAGTGATCTCTCCCCCCATCCAATGGGTATGTCCTGTTTAACCCTTAATCATACATGTTCTCTTGTTTTAAAAGATATGTTGTAGAACCAAATGGACATCGTTGCGGTGTGGCCGGGCGCCGGGCACGGATTTACAGTAGCTGATGCCGTCATTTTGACCGGCAGTAAAGAGCCGGCATTGGTCCCCGGTGCTGTTCGATCACAGCTCTTCACCTCTACACCGACGTATGTGAAGTTGTCATTACTTGCCGGAGGAGGTGGTTTTCCCCGGGTACTCCGGTTTCCCCACCATTCATCTCACCGAGTAAGGCAGAATAGACCGGAATTGGCCGCCCGCATTACTCTTATTAAACATTATTGACTGTAATATGCATCGTCTGAAATCAAATTTAACTTGTTGGACCATGGCCGGCGGTATGGTATGGGCCACTCACTAATATATGGGCAATTGCTATACCGCCGTGTATTATCTTCTCTTTTTCTTTCGTCTTCAGAATATGTGAAACACATTGTCATATAACCAAATAGTAACAGATAAACATCAAACATGAACTCGAATAATAGCAAATCGTATATAACGATAAGCCGCGAAACGACAGTAGCTGGGCCCCGAAAACATATTACATCATACTTTGCATAACCAAATATCGATAATTCCCAGCCTGATATGTTATGCCCTGACCGATCGTCAAATATCATCATTATATAGGATAACACTGTTACGGCTGAATCTCCATATATCACATGCACTCACACTCAGCCTTTTTCACGGTCTTACATACCGGCTTCGTGCGATAGGAGAATGAACTAGCTAGGTTAAATTAACCGCCTCATTGCCTCCTTCATTTAATGCACATATTTCGACTGTATGGCAGATATTAGTAAATTCGGAAACAAACGGGCCAACGGTCATTGGCCTGCCACTTTTGAGTTCAAATACCCGGGTTTGGAAGGTCCTCGAGCCAATTCCTACCCTTAAATATAAGATAAAAAAAAAACAAAAAAAAAAAACATACGTCTATGTAAAGGTGTGTAAACAAATGTCCGGCTCCGCTCAAAGAGCTCTCTAATATATCCGAGAATATTTGACGATTTTCAGATAATATATAAATGTTTGACTTGCATTAAACTTGCGGTTAAAATCAAATACATGTACATGAATCTCAACGAACAGTCTGGAACCGGTTTTATTGTTATTGGTTTTATTGGTCAAAAATGTGGGCGAGTAGAATCTCTGTTCCACACATTTTTACTATGTTAGCTCCCTTGGAGCTACCTCCCTTGGAGCTACCTAGTATAGCAGTCGTATAGATGGAATGTCAACTATTTTTACATTTAAAACTACCATTATGGGTGTTGAATTTGTAATGTTTCATTACTGAATTTTACTGAATTAGCACATGTAAACTAAAGAATAAAGCACACAGTCTGAATTATTTACATTATAGTCAATATATTGTCCTACTTTCCCATTAAACAATAGTTAACTGAACTGCACCAGAGGTATCGCACCAGTTTAGTGGAATAATACCTCGTGGCTATTATGGCGACCTGTGAGGTCATATAAAGTTAATTTATTTATCTTCAAATACAAAATAATCTGGCATTACGGTTTAAGGGCGGGTGGGGATTATATACAGTACATTAATTTTATATTGCTTGATGCTCTCTGAACCGAGCCGCCAGACCGACAGGTTCAAGTAACGAACCAAGGTATATACATACATTAAATATACCTAAAAGCATCAATAAGTGAGAGAAAAAGGAGCTAACATTTTTTGTTACTCCATCTTATAACACATTAATGTGTATAGGAGAGAGAGTAAAGATGTGTTTAGCTTATTTTTTTTGTATATTTAATGTATTTATATACAATAGTCTGTCACTTCAACCGGTGACCGGACACACACCACATCTGACACACATATGCTGTGTTTTGAAGGAGCAACAGTAAATTCTGTACTATTTCTGATCAGATTTATCCGCTGTTTTTCATCTCATATTCTCTCCCAGGCATAGAAAGTAGGATAGTAATGTTGGTTTATTGTCGTCGGTGCGATGGTGTGGGTGTTTGGTCAATAATATGTGCTGTTTTTCACACACGGTGAAACGTTTGAATAGTATATTAAATCTGTTGATGTAGCTGGGTGTCAGACATCACCATTGTGGGTGTCTTCATAAATGTTAATTCTTCATAATTCATATGTCATATTTATTTGAAAATATAATGGATTGCTGGTGAACATCCAGTTTAATTGATAGATTATATAAGTTAGATCGGAAGATTTTCGGGTGTGCGAAGCCATGTACACTTCCATGTGTTTTCAAATAGATTCACGTAGTACAACAACAATGGCGCATCCCTGAGCTCATGTGAACTGTCTGACATGTGAAACACACATTTCCGATGTTGAGTGTCATATCTCTCAAAATACAAACAAAGGCGAACTGTATTTATATCCTTGTTTCTTATAATTATCAAAATATGTGTATAAAGTGTGCGAAGCCACGTACACTGACTGTATATTTTTGTCTGTAAATATTCTGTTCTTTTTTTGGATTTTCCTACTTCTCTACACATGAAATATGGGATTTGACCCTGTTAATTAACCGACCTGAAATGACTTTAGCCGACTTTAGCCATTAAAGGTCACATTACAAACTATCACTTATGTTCTTCAAAATGCTCTAAAAACAACAAAGGTGACCCTAATAACCGATTTCAGGTTCGTTTGTATTTTTCGTGATATTGATATTTCTCATATCGCACCTTATCTGACACCTATGCAGAGCCATGCAATGAATTGGTCATCGCTTATCTCTCCTGTTACTGCGACCTATTGGCGCGAGGTGGCGCTGTAAAAATAACCGCTATGACGTAGCAGTAGTACAGCTATCCTGATTGGTGGATGAAGGTTTCTTATATACTATCGTTTGGATTTACGGACATCATGTATTTGTTGCATTATTTCTTCGTTTTTGTCGTTGAATATATACGTTAATCGTTATTTTTTCCTTCGCCTAGTTATACTTGGATTATTTATATGTTGGTTGCAATCGTCGGCGACGACTATCTGTGCGGAAGTTGGTTGTAATTCACGGTCAAACTGACAGCAGAGCCAGAATCAGAAAAAAATGTGAAATTAAATGTTATATTTCTAAAAAAAAATTTACTGACATAATCTCCGACATTTCGTAAATTAATTCTTTTCAGAATGTTATTTCAGCATACTTGTGCTTTGACAATTTCGAGTAGAAATATACAGTGACACGCGTGTGTAGCTATATATGTTCAAACGGATGCCGCCGGAGGTCATTAATACGTCGGCATAGCAACTTATCCGATGATTTGACCGCAGGCAAATAGGGAAGTGGATCGTGGGACAGGTGTATGCTGAATTCAATGAAGCCACACATATTCTATGCTGATTGGTTGAATCCATTTTCACATAGGGTAAACCTATGTATTGCGATCGCCTCCGACAGTTAGCCACGCCCCAGACCCCTCTCGATGCGATGGTCCGTAGTGATATCTTAGAGTAACCATAACAACAAAATGCATTGTGTTACTCAACGTTTAACTGTTATACGCAACCGCTAATTGAAAATAATATTATGAAAAACTATTTGCACTGCACAATATCAACAACGGATGTTCTACGTACAAAAATACATCGGATTATTTTGTTGCACGTGATTTACCCCCATTTGCGGCACAAATCGTGCGGTCATCGCTAAATTTAGTAACAGGCTATATATATAGTTTTCGGCAGAGTTAACTCCCCTCCGAATACTCTCCGAAATACGCGACGCGCTTAACACACAAACGACATCACGTTTGACCTTCCGACACGCACAGTCTATTTTTAAACTCACCCGACACCTGTGCGAAACAAATCTCGCACGTGTGGGTCTAACTGATGTTTAATCCTCATTCTATCGATGGATTTACAGCGGGTTTTAGTGACATTCCCGAATTCGGCCTGATTGACAAATGTCTATGGTTGCCAATAATGGCCCAATATACGCCAACATGAGTGTCAATTCTACGTTCAGGGAAAGTGGTCAATAAGTCGGTATTTAAAGTGATAAATTACAGTCAGGGAACAAATTAATGACAGTATAACACATCCAGCGTGTATTAATACCCATATTAATGCAAGTACTAAAAATACGAAGAAAACAAATTCTAAAAAGTTTGGGCTTCCATACATTGAACATTTTGTCAGCGGTTTCCCCAATGACGTCATTTGTATGTTTTAATATACTCGATCCGGGGCCAACTATTTCATTCACAAAACAGAAGTAAACATGGCGATGTACCGACCAGGCATTTTCAGGCGCGACACCGCTTCCGTGGCGGAATTCTTGTAACTATTGCTCTTCAATCAGTTTTCAATATATCTATAATGATCATAGATATCTGGAATCTGTATTTATACTTGAATTGATGATGTCTTGTATATGTGTTACCGTATCTTTCTGATATTGCTATGCATAATCTGTAATGTTGTTGAATGTTTTGGTACATACTGTAGCAGTAAAATGTCATTGATAGGAATTAAATAAGTGTATAACTGTGTCACTATTCCACCAGTTCTAAACGTTACAAGTGCCCGCTATACAGATATAATCATTTAGTAATATTTATTTTACTGATAGTGACGCGCGGTGGTATCAAGCTAATTTCATATGCAAATGAGGCATGATATTTTTTAATTATTTATACTAAAGAAAACGTCACCTGAAAAAATAATATTTTCGACAGATTTTAAAGTATGATCATTGCACATCATAAAATAAATACAGAGATTAAATAGTAATGTCCGTTAACATTTTAAGCAAACACGCTTATCGCCCCTGATATCAGTGTGTAAAATGTATAATAATGTCAATCAGTACATGGAATAATGGCGTATGCATGTTTATTTTGCCAGGAAATGTCTCAGATGATGTCTCTGATGTAAATAACATGTTGTACCTACTGAGTGGGCATGTACCTTTAAGGGTTAATGAAACTGCAACACCAACAATCAATCAATCAATTTAGTTTAATATTGTATTACCATATGTTCAGTACTTTCAGTACTTTGATGTTTATCTGTCCCAGTCAATGACAGGCGTGTGAAGCTATGTTCAAACGGATGCCATCAATAATGCGGCAGGTTTGTATTTAATCCGCGAGGCCACACCTATGCCAAGCTGATTGGTTGAGTCCAATTTGACAGACATGGTAGAATAGATACACTGTGCTTTCAGGGTGCTTTCTACAGTTCCGAAAATCCAATCTTGATGTGTTTGTTTTTACACACGGATGAATGTTATATTGCAGGACTAAAATTGTGTGACTTGAATGTCCACTCGCTTATTTTTCCGTAAATACTGTTTTCGAATACTAAAATATAACTAAATCACATATTTTGTCCATTGACAGATAATAAGAATTAAAAGTATATATTCAATGTTCACATGTACAGTAAATTCTGTACTATTTCTAATCTATTTTCATACTGACTTGTTTCAAATTAATAGAACATGTTTGGACGTGATGTTAAAAACTAAAGATGTTTTCCAGAAGAAATTCGTTGTTTTGCCAAATTGGGGTTACGTCGAAGCTTGGTCCTATATGTGGCTGTGACTGGAGAAATGGGGTTTGTGTGATGTGTGACCATTATAGGTCCTAATCAAATATAACACTCATGTAGTCTAAATACGATCTAGATTGCATGTTAGTTTGTTTTATTGAAGGAATGCCGAAAAGTGCAGATCCTGTTCAGACTGTGCGGATGTACAGACTGAACTGGATGTACACTGGTCGCAAACGCCCTATACGCCCCGTGTTGTGTTTGGCTTATTGCACCTTCTCAGTCGCAGTGTACAGCGGATGTTGACACAATCTTCAAATAACACCCCACCCCCGTGGCAATTAGAGCGACTGATTTTCCCATTACTGTCACCCCGGGCTTTCCTTAATTGACCCCATGTACAGCATTGTTTCATTGTAAGTGGACAATGGCCTACAAGAATGACGTTATGACAGTTTGACAGGCATAGCACCAGATCCATCTAGGCACCTCACAGCTCTGATAAGTGTCTACTCTGTTGCCCGTCTAATTTTGCATTATATATATGTACTATCGGGGAAAACATAGATTGCAGCCTGACGATGTAAATATAAATACATGTATATGCAGACTGGTATCCTACAGCTGTTGGAAATTGCACAGTATGTCCATTTTGTCATCCACTGTCGCATTTCAGTATGTAGTTTGTAACTAGGTCATTCTTATATGTTTACAGTACAGTACAGTCCCATATATTTATATCAGCGGTCTAATAAACCCGAGTTCTAAATAGTCTAGTTGTTGAACTATTACGTGTAATAATCGTATTATGCATACATTTCGGAAGTACTACTGATACGTCATATACCCACGTGACCACAAAGGGAAATAATTGTGGTAAGCAAAACAAGGGGAAGATAATTAGTCATGCAGTGACGGCTGGAAAAACTGGCTGTCCGGAATATGAAATCCGTAAAAGAACGGCACATACTGGTCGGATTACTGTAAACTTGTATATATAAATGATGAATACACAAGGGAATCGCGAAAATAGAAGGTTGTTATATCTCCTTTAAACATAATTATATAAATCAATAATGCTTAATAGTGTGGAGCTAACCTAGTTGCAGTACTTTCAGTACTTTGATTACTTCTAGTTATACCTGTAAATCACGTGGTTCCGGGTCAATTCGTACCCAGTTTCGTCATCTCGTACTCATAGGTGCGTGTTTTCTCGGTCATTTTGTACCAATAGGTACGAACCGACCATGATGTTAGGTCATTTCGTACCCATATTTTATTTTATTTTTATTTACCTGTACCTGTATTTACCTGTACCCGCAGCTGGTACCCCTCAGGTTCCCGGCCGCGGAAATGGGGTAAGCGGTATGGCATCCATTACAACCCCATATGTTCTCTTGATGTGTTTGTCAATTCGGTTTTTAAACATGTTTATGCTAGTGGCACTTACTACACTGAGTGGCAAATTGTTCCAGGCCAAGATTGTTCTCTGTGAGAAGAAACTTTTACGTAGGTTTAGCCTGCTGTAGTTCATATAGAGCTTGTGAATATGTCCCCGTGTAGATTCGGTTAGGTTTCTTTCGAATAGGTGATGTTCCAGGATACATTCTCGGCCGGTTAAAATCTTGAAGACCTCGATCATGTCACCGCGATGCCTTCTAAGTTGAAGAGATGAAAGATGTAAAATTCTCAGCCTTTCAGGATATGGTTTTTCTCTTATTTCAGGAATCATCCTTGTTGCGCGACGCTGGACTTTTTCCAGAAGCTGAATATCTTTCATTAAGCAAGGGCTCCAGGCCTGAATTGAATATTCTAGATGGGGCCGTACTAGCTGCTTATAAAGCCTGACGATGATGTCTTTCCGCTTGTACACTATATTCCGATTGATGCAACCCAGCATTCGATTAGCACGCTTAGCAGATTCAGCACATTGAAGAGATGGTTTAAGATCATTTGATATTAAGACACCCAAATCTCTTTCTGTTGAAACAGACTCAAGAACAGTACCGTTCATTATGTATTTGGCATTGTGATTATTATAACCAAAATGAATAACACTACACTTTGACTCATTGAAGACCATCTGCCAATCCTCTGACCACTTACATAGACTATCAAGATCCTTTTGTAATATGTCTATATTTGTTTGACTTTTTACCTTACGATAAACTTTGCAGTCATCCGCAAATTTCTTCATGTAACTGAATATACTTTCATCAATGTCATTGACAAATATAATAAATAGTAATGGGCCCAATACCGAACCTTGGGGAACACCACTAGTAACGTCTGACCACACCGAAGCCGCTCCGTTAATCACAACGCGTTGTTTCCTGTTTGAGAGCCAGTTCTCTATCATACATACACAAAGACAAAATTTTGGGCGTTTTCATATGTAAATATATATAAATTATAATAATCAAACACAATGTAAAATCAACTCATTTGCAACCCATTAATTTTCTATTATAAGAAATCAAAAGTCACTTAATTTACATTTCCTACATTATTTCTGCAGAAATGTCTCATACTATATGCAGTTCTATTAAAAATAATTAAGTATGGGAACGAATTGACTATGGGTACGAATTGACCACATTCAGTGGGTACGAAATGACCAAACAGGGTACGAAATGACTTGCTATGGGTACGAATTGACCGAAGATTGGGTACGAAATTACCAAAACCGGGTACGAAATGGTGTGGGTACGAAATGGTATGGGTACGAATTGAGCAGGTACCAATTTTGAAATATACTGAAATAACCATTAAAACACCGAAATATGAACCGTTCTTCAAGAACATGTGGTCAAAATAGCCCCATAATTGCAATTGGTCAAAACGGCCCCGAAATGGATTACCGATGTTGGTTTTATTGTATAACTGTATATATTTATGCAATATGTTCGGCAGTACACTTTTGTGCATTAATACTATTAATGACTCATAATATCAAACATTAATTGTATTGTATTCATTAAGACAGAAATGCTGTGTGCTAATCAGTCAAAGCAAAACAACTTGTTGCCTTGGTAACTTACCATCAATAATAAAGATGTTAAATCTACCCATTTTATAACTGACTTAGTAGGAGAAAATAAGGGAGTGGGATATTGGTACAGTAAAAATAAAAATACGAAAAGAAAGAAAAAGAAAAGGAGACACATAAAATATGCAGATACACAAACAAAGGGATTGCACAATAAAATGCAAGGAGGGGAAACGAGACAAATAACATTTTTCATATTTCGAAGCAATCAGGCTTCTCAGCTAAACGGTATTCAGAAACGTTATATATTTCAATATATACGAAAACAGCAGAAAATATTGACGTATTATCTTCATAACACAACGCTGGATTTCCGTTCAAGAATACTTCCAGTGACAGCGTACAATATCTGGATATGTTATCAAACAGTGTTGGTATAATGTGATTATAATTATTGCAATGGAAGAAATAGTGTCGCGGGTCGTCTCTATTTGACCACAAGTACAGCTTGGTGAGTCAATTATGTTTTTGGAAAACAGATCATGAGAAAGGGAACTACAATTTGTCCTTAGTCTAACCAGAAGTACCTGATATTTACGTTCGCCAAACCAAAATTGTTTCGGTACGTTTTTATGACTAGAATTTAGCATGCTTTTAAACGATTCAACCGTGTCGATCTGTACGTTTGATATCGGCTGGAAGGACATTGAACTCTTTAACAACAAAATGTCCTAGTTTACTAAAATGTTTTAGTTATTTTACTTACCTACCCCTTGTGAAACGTAATTTGGTAATTTTATTAAGAGTGTAATATGATTAGACTGTTAAAGGAGCTGTTTAATAACAGTTCGAGCCCCACAGACGGCTTAGAAATATGAAAATTGACAAATTATATCAAATAAATAATTACTATTTCAATCCATTTTTGGAAGACAATAAAAACCTATCGGAAACGTGTTTTATTGCAACGTTTGAAAGTGAAAGAAAAATATTCCGTCTGTTCAATGTTATGGGAATCCATGCCTAAAATACGGTCAATTATCACCAGCGCTCATCACGTCATTCAGCAAGACACCGAAATGACGTACGTCAGACAGTACTGAGGAATGTCGTGCCAGTGTTGTTTCCGCAGATACGGTCACGTGAGTTGTGATGTTTTTTTTTAAATTAGATAAGTCTGTATACTTACTATTTTTCTTAGGATCCCTCGTGTTTATAGTATGCTAACAATGCATGGGCTGATTCAGGGGCGGGGGGGACCCGGCGCGCGCCCCCCCCCCCCCCGCTCCACCCCCCACCCCCCCCCCCCCCCCCCCCTAACATTAAAATTCGCTGAGTAAAGATTTTTTACAAGTTATGCAAGGCACGTTTCTACGTTCGCGTTGTGAATTTATTGTTTATTGGGGGGTGCAGCCAAAAAATAAACGTTTTCAATCAAAAATCATGTCTATCTATCTATCTATCTATCTATCTATCTATCTATCTATCTATCTATCTATCTATCTATCTATCTATCGATCGATACTTCTTGCACGCCCCTTGCGGGTATTATGAGCAGGATTGTATTCCTTTATTATATATATACATGTACATACAATGTCAAATACAATTTCAAATACAATCGATGTTCCCAGTAATTAGCCGGTACCCATTTACAGCTGGGTGAACTGAAGCAGTGTGGATAAAGTGTCTTGCTCAATGACACAACGCAACGCCTCGGGTGAGGCTCGAACCCACGACCTTTGGATCAGCAGTTTGACGCTCTAACTATCACAGCCACTGCGCTCCACATACTGTGACAGTTTCTATAGTTTTGCTCCAAAATGCGCCAGAACGTAGGAAATGCGATTTAGATTTCAAAAAAAGTTCCGGACCCCATAGCGCTATCCCGTGCTCTGCTCGGTCTACTAGCTCGTTCGATAATATAGTCAAATATTGCAAAATAGTTACGCCCCCCCCCCGCCCCCCTAGCCCGAAATCCTGGATCCGCGCCTGCAATGTATTGTTTTTGTTTCCTAATTGATAAAAGCTCAACACTCGTCAATGTGTTACTTTACTATCGTGTACATAATGTATACAGTAGTGTTTTAATGTTCACTGTCTGTAACATTTAATTGCAGTAAATTAATGAAAACGTATACAATTATAAGGGGACCGTTTCAGTAGGGGTCGTTTTGACCAAATTCCAAAACCGTTTTCGCCAAATAGGGACCGTTTTGGTATGGGGCCGTTTTGACCAGGGACCGTTTCGACCTGCTCCACCTGGACGATGTCCCATCGGATCCTGAACAGACGAAAGGAATACGCCCAATTAGGCGATGTGTGCAGTGAACGGGAACAACTGTAAGTAATTATTTACTCTTCTATAGTTTACTGTCATTTTTAAGGGTCTATCAAACATTACTTGTATGCGAGACATCATTTTCGAGGGATACACATAACCGTTGTTTTATCACCGGTCACTCGAATAAGGTTGGAAGAAGCTGACTACAGTAAATTGTTGACATAAATTCCATGACAACCCTTGCAAATTTGGGTTAAAGGCACATGCCCACTCAGTAGACACAAAATGTTCTTTATATCAGACATCATCTGACAAAATAAAAATTCATTCACCATTACCACACGTATTGATTGGCATTATTATACAGGGGTCATACCAGTTATCCGGAAAATCAGTTTATCTGACAAATGAAAATACGTGTTAATTGCTAGTCAAATAAAGACGACGCTAACCACTACGTACTATGTTACTTCGATAAGGTGAAGGGAGCGACCCAGTAAGCGGATTGAAACCATGGAATACATTGCTCTAATTAAGCGCATTCTTTTGATCCGATTTTGCAACGAATGCATCTAAGTCACGCAGGTGCTTGATTTTCCATGCTAGTGTGAATAATATATTGTCAGGGTAAACAATTTAGTACAATTTGCTGAAATCATTCCCAACTCTGTTTACAAATTGTTTACAACGTTAAAAGTTGCGCAGGGGCGCAATCATTATCAAGTGTGCCCATTACGTCATTGCAGAGTTGTTCTATATAAATACAATAAATTCTATAAATACAGTGTTTCCCAAGAAGCGAAGGGTGACTCATTTTTTTTGCAGAACTACACAATGCTGTTTACACTGGTTTACAGGCGATAAAATTATGATTTCAAGGTGAGAATAGAAGTTATAAATAATATAAAAGGATTATACGTTTGTCCGAACAATCATGCGCGGATACAGGGTGGGGGGTTCAGGGGGTCCGAACCCCCCCCCCCCCTGCTCCCGGCAAAAAAAAAGAAAAAAAGAGGAAAATCTACAATACTCAAATAGTTGGATGACTTTTTTCGTGGCCTAGGTGTCAGGAAATCGCATCTGCGGCGATCTGGCATTTAAAAATTTCCTGGGGGAGGACCCCGACTTTACGATTTCGCGCGCGCGGAGGTCGGGTACGCCAAATTTTAATTACAGACCCCCCCTGCAATTATTTCTGTATCCGCGCCTGATAACTGATTGTCAATGTTAATTTTGGGGCAATCTTACTACTGATGATCTGACCCAATTTTAAAGTGAGAAAGATGGCATATTTTGCTAAATACTTTTCATGCGTTGAGACAGCACGTACCGCTGATTGTTCTGTGAAAATGATATGCCCATAGCTGCTATTTTAAGAAAAATATTGTTAAAAAACTGCCATTTTTGTCCAATGATCTGGAGGATCCTTGTACACTTTATATCAGACGTAAATGTCAACACTGATGTCAGGGGCGATAACCGTGTTTCCTTAAAATATTAACGGACAATACTAGCTATTTATTATCTGTATTTATTTTTTGATGTGCAATGATCATACTTTATAATATGTCGAAAATATAATTTTGTCAGGTGACACATTTAATTAGTATAAATAATTAAAAAATATCATGTCTCATTTGCATATAAAAATAGCCTGATACTACCGCGCGTCACAATCTTTGTTTCTGGATCCATGGCGCAAAAATCACACAAATTGGAGCTGACAATGTTACACTTATGTAAATAATCGTTTGTAACGACAATTCTCATCAAAAATTTGTACTGAAAATTCCTAAGTTTAGAACTTATATATAAGTGTTTGTAAAATGATTTGTATAGACTATCTTCCAATTTATATTTTTATCCGCGAATTCGTCATCCCATTTTGTCTTGGCTTTATGCACAACCGGTTTCTGTTGATTAAGAAACATGTTATATAGCTTCTTATTACATTTGGTCGTGGTTTTTTATTTGTTCTATTAATAGTATGTTTGTATTACGGTAATCGTGTTTATTCTTTCATTTTTAGCTCGACTATTCGAAGAATAAGTAGAGCTTATGTTGTCACCCCGGCGTCGGCGTCGGCGTCACCGTCACGCCTTGGTTAAGGTTTTTAGTCAAGCTTGTATATGGAATACTACTGGCCCTACACCCACCATACTTGGACAACTTCATCTCCTAGTGATGTACATCAATAACCCCTGATCTATATTTGACCTTGACCTGCATTTCCTCTTGAATTACTTGGTTAATTCCCCTTGGTTAAGGTTTTTAGTCAACCTTGGTTAAGGTTTTTAGTCAGCTTGTATATGCAATACTACTGGCCCTACACCCACCATACTTGGAGGACAACTTCATCTGCTAGTGATGCACATCAATAACCCCTCATCTATATTTGACCTTGACCTACATTTCCTCTTGAATTACTTACTTAATTCCCCTTGGTTAAGGTTTTTAGTCAACCTTGGTTAAGGTTTTTTTTCAAGCTTGTACATTGAATACTATTGTGCATCCAGACACCATACTTCGACAACCTTTTCTCATAGGTATGTACATCAATAACCCCTCATCTATATTTGACCTTGACCTACATTTCCTCTTGAATTACTTACTTAATTCCCCTTGGTTAAGGTTTTTAGTCAACCTTGGTTAAGGTTTTTTTCAAGCTTGTACATTGAATACTATTGTGCATCCAGACACCATACTTCGACAACCTTTTCTCATAGGTATGTACATCAATAACCCCTGATCTATATTTGACCTTGACCTACATTTCCTCTTCAATTACTTACTTAATTCATTTTGGTTAAGGTTTTTAGTCAACCTTCCATATGGAATACTACTGGCCCTACACCCACCGTACTTGGACAACTTCATCTCCTAGTGATGTACATCAACAACCCCTGATCTATATTTGACCTTGACCTACATTTCCTCTTGAATTACTTACTTAATTCCCCTTGGTTAACGTTTTTAGTCAAGCTTGTAGATGGAATACTCCTGGCCCTACACCAACCATACTTGGACAACTTCATCTACTAGTGATGTACATCAACAACCCCTGACCTATATTTGACCTTGACCTACATTTAACTTTGAATTGCTTAGTTAATTCCCCTTGGTTAAGGTTTTTACTCGACCTTGGTTAAGCTTTTTACTCAAGCTTGTACATGGAATACTATTGTGCATACAGACACCATACTTGGACAACCTTTTGTCATAGTGATGTACATCAATAACCCCTGATATATATTTGACCTTGACCTACATTTCCTCTTGAATTACTTACTTAATTCTCTTTGGTTAAGGTTTTTAGTCAAGCTTGTAGATGGAATACTCATGGCCCTACACCAACCATACTTAGACAACTTCATCTCCTAGTGATGTACATCAATAATCCCTGACCTATATTTGACCTTGACCTACTTTTAACCTTGAATTACTTAGTTATTTCCCCTTGGGTAGGTTTTTAGTCAAGCTTGTATATGGAATACTCCTGGCCCTACACCAACCATACTTCGACAACTTCATCTCCTAGTGATGTACATCAACAACCCCTGACCTATATTTGACCTACATTTAACCTTGAATTACTTAGTTAATTCCCCTTGGTTAAGGTTTTTACTCGACCTTGGTTAAGCTTTTTACTCATGCTTGTACATGGAATACTATTGTGCATACAGACACCATACTTGGACAACCTTTTGTCATAGTGATGTACATCAATAACCCCTGATCTATATTTGACCTTGACCTACATTTCCTCTTGAATGACTTACTTAATTCTCTTTGGTTAAGGTTTTTATTCAAGCTTGTAGATGGAATACTCATGGCCCAACACCAACCATACTTGGACAACTTCATCTCCTAGTGATGTACATCAACAACCCCTGACCTATATTTGACCTAGACCTACATTTAACCTTAAATTACTTACTTAATTCCCCTTGGTTAAGGTTTTTGTCGCGCCCGCTTGCGGAAAGCGCGATATAGTCGGCACTTTGGCGTACGTACATACGTGTGTCCGGTTAAAGTTTTTGGTTAAGTTGTTTGGTTAAGTTTTTTGGTTAAAGTTTTTGGTTATGTTCTTTGGTTAAAGTTTTTGGTTAAGTTTTTTGGTTAAAGTTTTTCGTTATACCATATCTCTGCAACTGCTTTGCCCATTACCTTGAAACTTCACATGGGTGTTTATCATCGTCTATATTTTCATTTTACCTGCCCAATGTCAAGGTCAAATTACTTTGAAGTTTTTGGTTAAGTTTTTTTGGTTAAAGTTTTTGGTTAAGTTTTTTGGTTAAGTTTTTTGGTTAAAGTTTTTCGTTATACTATATCTCTGCAACTGCTTTGCCCATTACCTTGAAACTTCATATGGGTGTTTATCATCATCTATATTTTCATTGTACCCCCCTCCCGTGCGGCCCCTGTGCCCAATGTCAAGGTCAAATTACTTTGAAGTTTTTGGTTAAGTTTTTTGGTTAAAGTTTTTTGTTAAGTTTTTTGGTTAAAGTTTTTTGTTATACTATATCTCTGCAACTGCTTTACCCATTACCTTGAAAACTTCACATGGGTGTTTATCATCATCTATATTTTCATTCTACCCCCCTCCCGTGCGGCCCCTGTGCCCAATGTCAAGGTCAAATTACTTTGAAGTTTTTGGTTAAGTTTTTTGGTTAAAGTTTTTGGTTAAGTTTTTTGGTTAAACTTTTTCGTTATACTATATCTCTGCAACTGCTTTACCCATTACCTTGAAAACTTCACATGGGTGTTTATTATCATCTATATTTTCATTCTACCCCCCTCCCGTGCGGCCCCTGTGCCCAATGTCAAGGTCAAATTACTTTGAAGTTTTTGGTTAAGTTTTTTGGTTAAAAGTTTTTGGTTAAGTTTTTTGGTTAAAGTTTTTGGTTAAGTTTTTTGGTTAAAGTTTTTCGTTATACTATATCTCTGCAACTGCTTTGCCCATTACCTTGAAAACTTCACATGGGTGTTTATCATCCTCTATATTTTCATTCTACCCCTCTCCTGTGCAGCCCCTGTGCCCAATGTCAAGGTCAAATTACTTTGAAGTTTTTGGTTAAGTTTTTTGGTTAAAAGTTTTTGGTTAAGTTTTTTGGTTAAGTTTTTGGTTAAGTTTTTGGTTAAGTTTTTTGGTTAAATTTGTTCGTTATACTATATCTCTGCAACTGCTTTGCCCATTACCTTGAAACTTTACATGGGTGTTTATCATCATCTATATTTTCATTTTTCGCGCCCTCTTGCGGAAAGCGCGATATAGTCGGCACTTTGTCGTACGTACATGTGTCCGGTTAAAGTTTTTGCTTAAGTTTTTTTGTTAAAGTTTTTCGTTATACTATATCTTTTTTTTTAATGTCCATGCCTCGCCACAAGGCGCGACATGCAGGCCGCGGCCATCTAGTTACTCAACCTTGGTTAAGGTTTTTAGTCAAGCTTGTAGATGGAATACTATTGTGCATACAGACACCATACTTGGATAACTTTTTCTCATAGGGATGTACATCAATAACCCCTGACCTTTATTTTACCTTCACCTACATTTCACCTTCAATTACTTGGTTAATGTTTATAGTCAAGCTTGTATATGGAATACTTCTGGGCCTACATCAACCATACTTGGACAACTTCATCTCCTAATGGTGTACATTAATAATCCCTGACCTATATTTGACCTTGACCTACTTTTATCCTTGGATTACTTAGTTATCTCCCCTTGGTTACTGTTTTTAGTCAAGCTTGTATATGGAATACTCCTGGGCCTACAGCAACCATACTTGGAAAACTTTATCTCCTAATGACGTACATCAATAATCCCTTGGTTAATGTTTTTAGTCAACCTTGGTTAAGGTTTTTATGCAGGCCGCAGCCACCTTCTTTGTCAAGCTATGTGTACATCGACAACCCTCGTAGTCGAGCTATGCTGTTCTCCTACAGCTCTTGTTAATTTGTGTTCTCCAGTCTTGAGGAATGCACAAAATCAGTTTGAAGTATTTTAGGTAGTCGTTATTACTAACATTAAATAGTTCTTTTATTTCTGTAAAATTAAAGAATGATGTAGTTCTATAATCGTATAGTTCTTCTAAATATTTAATCCCCAATAGCCCATTCCTTGTAGTAAAACATTCTTCCATTACCTTTTATTTTCGAATTGTTCCATAAAATTTGCTTTGATATTGTTTCTGCATTATCGCAGAAATTTAGCTTGTAACATGATTTAAGAACATCTGTCAAAACATTATTTTTTATACCCCCCTCAACGAGTTGTGGGGGGGCTATACTGGAGTCAGGTTGTCCGTGCATGCGTGTGTGCGTGCGTCCGTCCGTCCATAAACTTAACATCAGAGAAATATTGTTATAATTTCTATTTCCTTCATCTAAAATGCTTAATATTTCACACACTTTCCAGTAAGGCTCTACTACCATGCTGTGCCAAATCCACGACTGTCCAACCCCGCTGATCCCAAGGTCAAGGCCAAATACTTAGTCTGTTTACAAAACTTAACATCAGAGAAATATTGTTATAACTTATATTTCCTTCATCTAAAATGCTTAATATTTCACACATGCATTCCTGTAAGGCTCTACTACCATGCTGTGCCAAATCCACGACTGTCCAACCCCCCGCTGATCCCAAGGTCAAGGCCAAATACTTAGTCTGTTTACAAAACTTAACATCAGAGAAATATTGTTATAACTTCTATGTCCTTCATCTAAAATGCTTAATATTTCACACATGCATTCATGTAAGGCTCTACTACCATGCTGTGCCAAATCCATGACCATCCAACCCCTGCTGATCCCAAGGTCAAGGTCAAATACTTAGTCTCTTTACAAAACTTAACATCAGAGAAATAAGTTATAACTTCCATTACCTTCATTGAAAATGCTTAATATTTCACTTGTGCATTCCTCTAAGGTTGTACTATCATGCTGTGACAAATCTACGGCTTTGCAACCCCCGCTGATCCCTAGGTCAAGGTCACATACTTAGTCTCTTTACAAAACTTAACATCAGAGAAATATGTTATAACTTCTATTTATTTCATCGAAAATTCTTAATATGTCATGCATGCATTCCTCTAAGGCTCTACTATCATGCCGTGACATATTCCCGCTGATCTCGAGGTCAAGGTCACATACTTAGTGTCTTTACAAAACTTAACATCAGAGAAATATTGTTATAATTTCTATGTCCTTCATCTAAAATGCTTAATATTTCACACATGCATTCATGTAAGGCTCTACTACCATGCTGTGCCAAATCCATGACCATCCAACCCCTGCTGATCCCAAGGTCAAGGTCAAATACTTAGTCTCTTTACAAAACTTAACATCAGAGAAATAAGTTATAACTTCCATTACCTTCATTGAAAATGCTTAATATTTCACTTGTGCATTCCTCTAAGGTTGTACTATCATGCTGTGACAAATCTACGGCTTTGCAACCCCCGCTGATCCCTAGGTCAAGGTCACATACTTAGTCTCTTTACAAAACTTAACATCAGAGAAATATGTTATAACTTCTATTTATTTCATCGAAAATTCTTAATATGTCATGCATGCATTCCTCTAAGGCTCTACTATCATGCCGTGACATATTCCCGCTGATCTCGAGGTCAAGGTCACATACTTAGTGTCTTTACAAAACTTAACATCAGAGCAATCGGTTATAACTTCTATTTCCTTGCTCGGATCTGCTTCACATTTCACACACACATTGCTCCAATGGACCTCTACCACCCTGTGACAAATTCACGTTCTTGCCGCTCCCACTAAGCCCAGAGTCAAGGTCACAAGCCCACACACTTGGAAATTTTTACCCACGCGGGGGGTATTCCGTAAGCCTCGCTTACTGACCAATCTAGTTATCAACTGTTTTACTATTTGGTTTACATTTCCTTCCAATATATTATGTACACCACCAAAAGGCTTCAAATAGTTTAAATATAGTACTTTCCATTTTCCGTGATTTTCAGTTTGTGCAAGTCTTTTGACCCATGTAGCCTTTAGTTCATCAATAAACGATTCTAATTCTATAATTTTTAGCCCGCCTTCGAAAGTTTTAACAATAATTTTTCTACTAATTTTATCAGGCTTTGAATCCCAGAGAAAATCAAACATACCGGTAATGCGTATAATTTGCTTTATAGTCTGTCCGTCTGTCCGTCCGTCCGTCTGTCTGTCACAAGATTTGTGTTGTGCATATCTCCGAAGGTTTTTGAGTTACAGTCGTGAAATTTTACAGGAATACTTGTCATCGTGTGAAGTTGCGCACCAGGGGTTTTAGATGCGGATTCATCCAGTATTCACAGAGTTATGGCCCTTGACTTAGTGAAAAGTGGGGATTTTCAACTTGTGTCGCGCGTATCTCCAAAAGTATTTCAGTGAGAGTCGTGAAAATTTACAGGATTACTTGTCATCGTGTGAAGTTGCGCACCTGGTGTTCTAGATGCGGATTCATCCTGTATTTACGGAGTTATGGCCCTTGACTTAGTGAAAAGTTGGGATTTTCAACTTGTGTTGCACGTATTTCAAAAATTATTTCAGTTAGAGTCGTGAAATTGTACAGGAATACTTGTCATCGTGTGAAGTTGCACACCTGGGGTTTTAGATGCGGATTCATCCAGTATTCACAGAGTTATGGCCCTTGACTTAGTGAAAAGTAAGGATTTTCAACTTGTGTCGCGCGTATCTCCAAAAGTATTTCAGTTAGTTGTGAAACTTTACAGGAATACTTGTCATCGTGTGAAGTTGCGAACCTGGGGTTTTAGATGCGGATTCATCCTGTATTTACGGAGTTATGGCCCTTGACTTAGTGAAAAGTGGTGATTTTCAACTTGTGTCGCGCGTATCTCCAAAAGTATTTCAGTTAGTCGTGAATCTTTACAGGAATACTTGTCATAGTGTGAAGTTCCGCACCTGGGGTTTTAGATAGGGATCCATCCTGTTTTCACGGAGTTATGGCCCTTGATTTAGTGAAAAGTGGGGCTTTTCAACTTGTGTCGCGCGTATCTCCAAAAGTATTTCAGTTATTAGAGTCGTGAAACTTTACAGGAATGCTTGTCATTTTAGTCAAGGGCCATGTGAAGTTGCACACCTGTGGTTTTAGATGCAGATTCATCCATTATTCACGGAGTTATGGCCCTTGACTTGTGAAAAGTGGGGATTTTCAATTTGTATCTCGAAAAGTATTTCAGTTAGAGTCGCGAAAATTTTCAAGGAATACTGGTCATCGAGTGAAGTTGCGCACCTGGTGTTTTAGATGCGGATACATCCAGTATGACTTAGTGAAAAGTGGGGATATTCAACTTGTGTCGCATGTATCTTCAAAAGTATGCAGAAAATACAAGGTAGCTACATATATGCTGTTGCTGCCTTAAATTCTACTTTTCCAAGTCCTGATAACATGCAGTGGTGGTATTGGGGGAGACATGTTTTTGTCTGAAAAACAATCCTCTAGTTTATATTATATATGGGCGAAAATGTTGGTTTTTCAAAGTAGTGTCACTATTTGGGCGGCCATTTTGATTTATTATTCTTTATTTTTAATTTGTAACTAACAATAATAGTACTACCAGCATTTAACTTGTTTCCATCTTCAACATTGATTTTATGAGTGATGGTTATACCTATATATGGCAAACATTAAGATACCTGCTATTTTTCTTGATTCAAAGGTCAAATTTGAGGGGGTATACCCACCCCTATCCGAAAGCTTACCCATCATAGATATAAACTAGCATGGGTACCCATTTGTAACAAAAAAATGCCATCAACAGTTTTTTTCATGCCCTGGCGGGCCGTCTATGTAGTAAGCATCCTGATGTGCACAGTGTATCAATTCTTCCATATCTGTCAAAAAAATCCCTATCTGTCAATCTGGATTCAGCCAATCAGCTTGGATTAGGTGTGGTCTCACGGATTCAATATACACCTGTCCCAGCATCCACTCACCTAATTAATAATCCCCGCTGTCAAGTCATCAGGTAAGTGGTTTGCTATGCCGCATTGTTGTTGACATCCGACAGGCAAGCGTTTGAACGTAGCTTCATACGTTTGTCACGGATTACGACTGATAAAAACCAATTAGCATGAAATGGGGGTGGCTTGATTTCAGAATACATCTGTCCCAAAATTCACTCACCTATTTCCCAGCGGTCAAATCAGTGGATAAGTTGTTTGCTATGCCGGACAATTAATGACATCCGGCGGCATCCGTTTGAATGTTGCTTAACTGACACATATCTGCAATACAATGCAGAATGAATCTATGAAATGTCGGAGACGTTCTGTAACAAAACAAGACAATTTGTAACAAAATACCAATTTACATTTAATTCTTCATTTTTTCGGATTCTGGATCGGCTGTCTGTTTGACCGTGAATTACAACCGACTTCCACACAGTTCGTCCTCGCTGACGATTGCAACTGGCATATAAATAATCCAAGTATAACTAGGTGAATGAGTAATCACGATTAACAAATCTATTAAACAATAAAACGAAGAAATTATGCAACAAATAAATGATGTCAGTTAAATCCACACGCTATAAGAAACCTGTATCGACCAATCAGGGAAATTGTACTACTGCTACGTCATAGCGATTATTTTTACACCGCCACCTCGCGCCAGTAGGTCGCATAAACAGGAGAGATAAGCGATGACTAATTCATTGCATGGCTCATCATAGGTGTCGGATACGGTGCGATATGAGAAATCTCAATATCACGAGCATAATTCATAGTACATGATGTTACGTAGCAGATAGGAGCCTAGTGAACTTTTCATATAGATTTTGGAAACTTGTTATTTTTTTACTTCGTTATATCATAAGGGACCCAAAACAAGTTGTTTCCAATTTTTCCATTCATGGATAGTGACAAAATCCAAGATGGCCGACGTACGGTACTAAAAATCTTAAAATCGTCATATCTTTGGCAATAAATAACTTTTTGACTGGAGAAAACTGTATTTTTGTATGTTTTCAAAGACAAGGAAGCCGTTGCAATCATCAATTATGTGAAAAAATTAACAGAAAATATAATTGGAGTCGAATATACCTAAAAATGTCGCCCTTGGACATCAGGAAAATTTTAATTTCTTATATATTTCTGAAGAAATGAAAATGACTGATTGATCTTCGATCCCTTGACGCCTAAGAATACATATGTAAACAGCTAGACGTATCTAAAACAATCATCACTTATGAGCCATCGCATGCGAAAACCTACACCTTGGCGTTTCCACCCAGCATAGCTCAAGACCAACATGCGCCTATTTCCCATTTAATTAGGAATGACCCTTACTATTAGAAGCATGTTTCGACACTGTTCAAAGGACGGCAAACAGCGCAGGCTAATCTGGGGATATGCTGGTTGCTAACGTCAAGTTGTAGATTTTCGTATGCGCTGTCTCTAATTTGACAAATTCAGTAAGTGTGTTGTTTAGTCTATTTTTGCCCTCAAAGTTGTCCTTTTCATCATTCAGGATATCACTCGTATTGCATGAAATAAACCCAATTATTTTGTATATATGCATACATGAATCGGCATTGTTTAGTCAGCTCTATCACTCTCAAATTCTCCCTCTTCATCGCTCTGGATATCACCCGTGGCAATGTTAGTGCAGGTTTCCTCGCCCCCTTCACACTTGCACAGTTCTGTACAGGCTACATTGTGGGTTTTGCAGGAGCACCTCTGACTACATTTGCTAACCACACAGGAGCACTTGACAAGTTCTACAACAGCTTCTGGTGCTGGAGGTACCTTTGACACTACAGGTACACAGCTGCCATCATCTTGAATATGCCATTCTAGAGTTCCTGGATCTAATACCTCTGGTTCAGCTACCAAATTCTGGAGCCAGATGTTGGCTTGAAGGTGTGCACGCAATATGTGCTCAATGATGGCACCTTGAGTGGGAAACAGTTTCTCTACACCTTGGTTAGATTTGAGCTGTTTGAACATATGCCATCTAACAGCCTTGGCTGTTGCAATGTTTGAATTGAAGAGTTGGCACACAAACTCTTCACAACCAGGAACTACACAGTCTGACGGCTTAGCCCCAACACCAAGCCCGGCAATTGCACTGGTAACATCTACATGTACACCAGCCCTTAGAAAGGCTTTGAAGCAAGTTGACTTTCCTTTCCAACAGATATGACCAGTATTATCAGCACAGGAAAGAGCATGAAATCCTGGCAGTGCTGCTGCCTTTGCTGGACCCAGAGAATCGTAAATTGGCTTGAGTTTTATCTTCCGTCGCTGATCTCCAGTGCCCATGATGATGGTACTATATGGGCTCAGTTCTGGTACCCTGTGTAGAGCTAACACTAACACGTCGGTGTCACATGCATAAATGTGTACAACCTTACCCAAGCGACTCACTGCCACAGCATACAGAATGAGGAGTGTATCTGCTTCTTCCTGCCTACTTACAATGTTCACCATGTCTGGTCTCGATGATTGAACTCCCTTATGTGTGTGTGTGGTGATCGGCAGTTTGCACAAATTGACAGCCTTATTAGCAAGGTACAGAACAAGGTTTGCCTTAGTTTCCTTACTGGCCAGAAATGTCTTTAAGTCCTTGATGTGTATAGTATCTTCTACTTTGTACCCTCTGCTATGTGCTCTCCCAGCTGTCCTGTGTTGTCTCGTACCGTCTTTCAATGAATTTGAAGCACTATAGTCGTCAAACATTAGGTAGGTTTCACAGTAATTGCGAGATTTGTTGTCGATGGAACATACAAAGAAGTCTGACATATGTTTGCATGTTTGAATGTTGGCTTTATGGACACTCATTTCTTGTACAAGTGCCATGCCATCGATTATAATACTGGTTGAAACCGGTGATGCCTGGTGCTCGTCTAGTGATATTTCAGTGTTTCCAGACATGGATATGTCCGCTACCATGTTCTCTAGTTCATGGATGAGTGAAGTTTTGCTTGAACTCAGTAGCAGGGAGCCATCTGGCTTCATAAGTGTGGGATTGATATATGAAAACTCGTGCTTTCCAACGATATCTTCCAAATCGACTTCTCTCGAGTTTGTTGCTTTCAAACTGATAACTTCAGATGATGATTTGAGAGAGACAGTCTTGCACCCATTACTCCAGCTCAAATACTTCAACTTGGGCATTTTATCCCACATATTTTTGTCACCATGGATCCTTTCTTCAACAAAGGTTGTGAGGGCTTTGCTACCACGTTCCTCCATATTTAATATTTCATCCTTTACCTGTTCAGGCATTATCTGTTTTGTGGTAAGGTTGACTAGCTTCATCTCAGAGCCATCATCATTTTCTGATGTCCTGAATGGATTAGCATGTACTACAACGTCCTTTAACTGCTTTATAGCTTGTTCCCGGTGGGTACTTTTAACACAATACATTTGGTGGTGCTTTTTTGTTCCACTGTCGGTGATATTAAGCATATGTTCAGTCTCTCCAGCGAGCCGTGTGAGTTCTGGTGAGCTTAGACAATACTTCAGTAAAGCCTGTGGATCTGTCATTATTCCACTGATGGCGCCATCACCCTTGTGCATTTTGTTGACTTGTGCTTGATCAATCCCTATGGATGTGAATGGAATGGAATTTGGGTTGAAAAGTTCACTAAACGACACAGTAATATATACTATCAGAGCATTTTGAAGGAAATAAGTGATATTTGATACTGTGACCTTTAAAATCTGTACAGTTTATTTGTAGTAACATGCTAACAAGAACAGAACTTTACAAATACATGTAAATCTATGGGATTTCAATGGGTGAGAAATTACTTCTGTCCAACATCTGTATATTTATATTTACATTGTCAGGTTACAATCTATGTTTTCCCCGATAGTACTTATATATAATGCAAAATTAGACGGGCAACAGAGTAGACACTTATCAGAGCTGTCAGGTACATCTAGTGCTATGCTGGTCAAACTGTCATAACATCATTCTTGTAGGCCATTGTCCACTTACAATGAAACAATGCTGTACATGGGGTCAATTAAGGATAGCTCGGGGTGACAGCAGTGGGAAAATTAGTCACTCTAATTGCCACGGGGGGTGGGGTGTTGTTTGAAGATTGTGTCAACATCCGCTGTACACTGCTACTGAGAAGGTGCAATAAGCCAAACACAACACGGGGCTTATAGGGCGTTTGCGACCAGTGTAGATCCAGTTCAGCCTGTACATCAGTCTAAACAGGATCTGCACTTTTAGACATTCCTGCAATAAAACACACTAACATGCAATCTAGATCGTATTTAGACTATAGGAGTGTTATATTTGATTAGGACCTACACTGGTCACAAATCACACAAACCCCATTTCTCCAGTCACAGCCACATATAGGACCAAGTTTCGACATAACCCCCATTTGGCAAAACAACGATTTTCTTCTGGAAAACATCTTTAGTTTTTAACATCAAGTCCAAACATTTTCTATTTATTTGAAACAAGTCAGTAGGAAAATAGATTAGAACTAGAGCAGCTTGAGCTGCATCAACGGTTTGAGCCTCAAACATTGATTTCATGTGTAACTAAGCTTTAGCCCAAGGTGTAAACTATTGGTTGCAAAAAGAATTTCTGAAGTTTTAGAATGAACAGTCCAACATTATTGTGTTCGCATCATCACACCGATGTGGGGCCGGTTAGCTTAGAGGTAGAGCGATGGACTCGGAGCGAGGGATACCGGGTTCGATCCTCAGCCAAAGTTTTAGCTAAAGGACTGAAATATCGACTACAGCAAAAACAATTGAAATCGAATGATAAATAACGAAGCTAACGTCACATCCATTTCCTCTATTTTGAAAACTTGAAAAAATATGTTCATCTTTGATATTGAATAGAGCCGTAAGTAGTCAAGATATAGCTCTGAAAATTATCATCTTTCATGCGGCTGACACTCCCCTATCACCCTGGCAAGAAATTATGTTGCTGACAGTACTGTACAAATTGGAAAACGTTTGTAAAGACCACCCGTTATCAGCCGAAATTCGGCAAAATCGTTGAAAAGTATGTACATTTTTCAACTTCAAATGCATATAGCTCTTTTATTTGAGCAGACAGCCGAAAACTGTCAGTGAATCTGAGATAGAGACTTTTGTCAGCTTTCTAATGCAAAAAGAATTCTTGAAATCGGTTGGAAAATAAGGAAGTTATAGGAAGTATGACGTCACTTCCGTTTTCGTGGAAAGTAGCATTAAAAGATATCTGAAAATCTCTGAGTCTCTGCCCACACTTGATCTGAATCGGCATGCAAATTTGAAGTCGATCCGACCAGCGGTTTGGTGTAGATGGAGGGAGCCCGTAAGTCAGCGGATGATTATTTTTCGATAGTTATCGCCCTTAAATTGCAGTTTACGCCATTTGTAAATACACCTAATAAAATTAAATATGTGCAATATTCCGCCATTGAAGTTTTCGTTTGTTTTTCACCATAGGCCTGGCACAAAGCGGGAAAGTTTTAGCTAAAGGACTGAAATATCGACCGCAGCAAGAAATTTTGAAATCTATTGATAAATAACGAAGCTGACGTCACATCCGTTTGCTCTATTTTGAAAACTTGAAAAAAAGACGTTCATCTTTGACATCCAATAGAACCGGAAGTAGTCAAGATAGAGCTCTGAAAATTATCATCTTTTATGCGCCTGACACTCCCCTATCACACTGGCAAGAAATTATGTTGCTGACATTACTGTACAAATTGGAAAACGTTTGTAAAGACCACCCGTTATCAGCCGAAATTCGACAAAAAATCGGCAAAATCGTTGAAAAGTATGTACATTTTTTCAACTTAAAATGCCTATAACTCTCTTATTTGACCAGATAGCCGAGAACTGTCACGAGTTCGAGATAGAGAATTTTGTCAGCTTTCCAATACAAAAAGAATTTTTGAAATCGGTTGGAAAATAAGGAAGTTATAGAAAGTATGACGTCACTTCCGGTTTCGTGGAAAGTGGCATTAAGAGATTTCTGAAAATCTCTGAGTCTCTGCTCACACTTGATCCGAATCGGCATGCAAAATTTGAAGTCGATCCGACCAGCGGTTTGGGCTGTAGACTGAACGGCTGAATAAAAAAAAAAAAAAAAAAAAAAAAAAAAAAAAAAAAAAAAAAAAAAAAAAAAAAACGAATACAATAGGTTTTCGGCGCAGCTGAAAGCCGCCTCAAACCTAAATAGTAAAGAATTTACTGTACATGTGAAAATTGAATATATGCTTTTAATTCTTTTTATCAAAATATGTGATTTAGTTATATTTTAATAAACAGTATTTACGGAAAAATAAGCGAGTGGACATTCAAGTTACACAATTTTAGTCCTGCAATATAACATTCATCCATGTGTAAAAAAAACATATCAAGATTGGATTTTCGGAACTGTAGAAAGCATTCTATTCGGCTTATATTTAAGGGTGGCAATTGGCTCGAACACCTTCCATACCCGGATGTAGAAAGCACCCTGATGTGCACAGTGTATCTATTCTACCATGTCTGTCAAATTGGACTCAACAAATCAGCTTGGCATAGGTGTGGCCTTACGGATTCAATATACACCTGCCGCATTATTGTTGACATCCGTTTGAACGTAGCTTCACACGTCTGTCACTGACTAGGACAGATAAACAAAATGGATTCAACCAATCAGCATAGAATAGGTGTGACAGCACCACCTCGCGCCAGTAGGTCGCAGTAACAGGAGAGATAAGTGATGACCAATTCATTGCATGGCTCTGTTTTGGTGTCAGATAAGGTGCAATATGAGAAATCTCAATATCACGAAAAATACAAACAAATTGTTAATCGGTTATTAGGGTCGCCTTTGTTGTTTTTAGAGCATTTTGAAGAAAAGAAGTGATAGTTTGTAATGTGACCTTTAATGCACTTGCCTGCCTGTTTCTTTAAATTATTCATAAAATTCATGTAAAATGGCGGCTGTGTTGGATTTCTGCACATGATATTACAGTGGGTGGTGGTCGGACGAATGAGATGGCGTAAATTAACGGTATGGGTTCCTCCTTATAGGAATCATGATTTGCCTGGTTTGGCCCTCAGGTACGTTTTTATCTTTGGCTCTTTAGTTACCTGGGAATTGAATTGGGTTATTGCCCATTATAAAAGTAGTAAGATTATTACTGATCCTACTGCTTTTGGGAGGGGCCAAGTGATTCTGGTGTGGTGAGGAACTGGCATCAGATCAGGATTATTTTGATTTCAGGGCTGAATATATAGTTTTGTTATTGTAAATATTCAGTTCTGATTTTGGGATATTCCCCCATTTGTACATGTACTTGAACATGTACATGTACTTGTACAGGTAATATATGGGATTTAGTACTAAACCCATTGACCCGGCCTTAAATGACCTTAGCTGTTGATAGGCCATTAAACCCCAACAAACAAACAAAACATGATATTCCAAATATTATTGATTGATAAACATTTAGTCGGGTATGGAGTATTAAATTAATTTTTTTTTCTCCATAATACGATATGTCCCTGCATGTACCGGTAGTAAAGTACTTTTTCATTGGCGGCCATCTTATTTATGTAAATTACTAGGCTTAAGCTACTACTTGTGAAGATTAATCATGCGGAAATATTGAGTATCTATATATGTTTAGTCACATTGGTAACAAACATCTTTGGTGTACATAGATGGTACTAAAAACACTATTTTATGTTGGTACGCCCAGGGCATATATCCATCCAGTGTCATTCCGTTGATCCAACGATCCATTTATAAAATCATTATACAGTGGAACCCCTCCAAACCGGACCCCCTCTATACCGGAATTCGCGCTATACCGAACATACGACCACGTCCCGAATATTCTGCTATATAAACACATTAGTTTCTACCCCTCTATTCCGGAACCCCTCTACTCCGTAATCCGGACGCCATTTCAAGTCCCAAAACCATATTTCAGCGTTAAAATAACCCCGGAAAACCGGAAACACGGTCACCTGTCAGGATGTCATCCAAGAAATATACCGCGCCCAATTTCAATGTTGTTGTTTCAAGCGGGTGTCAAAATCACACCGTGTTTACAATAGACTGGTTCCCAGTAGTATTGTTCAGCTCTGGTTCCCAAAATGCAGAGCCACGAGAATGAGACGATTCTAACGGACTCTCAACTTGACATTTGTGTGGAAGAAATAACAAAATTTATCAAATTACGCACATTAATTTGAGCCTTGTACAAGCGCTATCCATGCGTGTAATGCGCTAAGCGGCGTGTTTTTTTAACATTATAAGCGGCATTGCAAAGTTAAGAATCTATTCAATACATGCGACCTAAATACGAGACATGTTTGCTGTTTTACAAGCTTATTACAATAGCATGGTTCACAATTGAATTATACGCGTACGTAACAATTACGGAAATAAAATAATTATTTGTGAATCCACCGACCGATTAATTGAGATAATCTGATAATTACTTAACGAGGCTGTAAACTCGTGACTGTAGCCTGTGGGCTATTGTAGCAGCTCACAGTAACTACACAGCACACGCGAAATTTGTCATATGCTCTTTGCGACCAGTGCAGACCGTAGACTCGGATTACATTGCGAATCTGCACTATTTGCTATACCCCTTGCGAACCTGCACATATTTATTGAAAAAATGTGTACATATGCTTTCAATATGATAATAATGGTATATACATACAAATCCAAGAGTTAATGATGGAAAACATACATTTCCTTAACTGGAAATAGAAAACCCTTCTAAACTGAAAACCCCTATAAACCGAACTTTTCAGTCTCTCCCCAGGGTGTTCGGTTTGGAGGGGTTCCACTGTACAAATCAGAGAATATCGAGTCTGCGCCGGCCTTTACACCAATCCTGTCTTTGTGGTCTCTTTGTATTTGACTAGTACAAACATAGCTATAAGATTGTGAAATTTTACTGCAGAAAACGAAACTAGCAGCGCAAAAAATGATGGCAGAATAATTGATCACCATGCAATCAAACCGACAGTTTATTTACATACTATATTTATTACCGCAAATCGCCTGCGTGAGAAAAATTGGGACCTGTATAATTCGTGGACAATACGGCAATTTCTTTTTTTACAATTTTTTTTTGCGACGGGCGCAATAAAAAACTTTGGGGCGGCGTATATTTTGAGCGGCGGGCGGGGATAAAAATCAATAAATTAATTTTATGTGGCCTTAGTCGGATCATTACCAATCTTTATTAATAGCTTCCTCACATTGTGACATTGACATTGGCCTTGTTCATTAATATTTAACAGTCACCCCACCCGCCTCCCAACCCTAATACATTCCTATCTGTATATGACCTTGCTGGTGAACGAATGTTTTTCCATTTTTATCATCAAAAACATGCTTTGACAGCACTTTAGAATAATTTACAACATGCTTTGACAATGGAAATGATTCTGATTAAGTGCTGTCAAACCATATTTTTATTGAGAAATAGGGCAATATATGAAAGCAACAGCAGACGACAATTGTTGTGAGTAGCGGTCTAAGGGTTAATATGATATTTATTAAACTTGTGGACTGATTTCATTGCCTCGTTTCTTATGAAATGAATAAACATGTAAAATAAATGTGTGCGTATCATCATAGACCATCATCACTCCTGTAAGCTCCTGTAAGCTGTATTTAAACCACAACATACTCAAAATTGTTATCTGCTCTTTTTAACTTATTTCTCCACACAAAAACATGTCTTGACAGCACATGAAAATGATTCCCATGTGTTGTCAACATATTTGTTCATAAAAAAAATATTTAAACAGCGCATGATAACATCAAATTCAGTATTGTGGTTAATATGTTAATATTTCCATTTTGTCTCCCAATTGATTTTTATCGTCTATCCTGGTTGTAACGATTTCAAATCGATGTTTCAACATTCATCATAGCAACAAAGAATTTGATATCTTTGTGTCAATAAGCCATGATTTAGGGCATGATAATAGCTTGATTATTTGTTCTTGGTGTTGCGGCTTTATTAAAGATTAGAGCTCGGTGTCGTTGTATTTATGAGACAGTCAACAATGGGCAATTTATGAGGGGCATTACAGCAATATTGAGATGTCGTTTGCAAAAGAAAATTGGAAGATAGATAAAATAAAGTTTCATCTTTTACTAGTGATAGAGGATTGGACTTCAATACTAGAGATTGTGGGTTCAGTCCCATCCCGAGTCATGAAAAAAATATAGTCATAGTTATGTCCCCTATGCAATAGCAAGGAGGGCATATTGCATTGCTCTTGAGGTTCCATACGTCCGTCCGTGTACATTTACGTCAAAAAGTTTGTAAGAGTTTCTCCAACATTGTAATACCTTCAATATTACGTGAAGGATTGCTTCGATACTTGAATCACCTGAACATTTGTCACACACTCGCATCACCATTAACACGACCTTGACCTTGGTCACCTTCAAAATGTTGTTGAAATACATTTTGTTGCTTCGAAAAGTTTGTAAGAGTTTCTCCAACATGTAATATCTTCAATATTACGCGAAGGATTTCTTCGATACTTGAATCACCTGAACATTTGTCACACACTTGTGCCACCATTAATACGACCTTGACCATTGTCACCTTCGAAATGTCGCTGAAACCCTTAGCCATTTCGTTAAGTCTAAAAGTTTGTAAGAGTTTCTCGAACATGTACCGGTAATATCTTAAAGATTATGCAAACTATTGCTTCCATACCTGGACTCTTGAAACATCCGAACATTTGTCATGCACTCGTCGCGCCACCCTTAACACGACCTTGACCTTTATCACCTTTGAAATGTCTCTTAGCCATTTTGTTTTGTGGCTTTGCCTCGTTTCTTGTTCTTTTTTATGGTCAGGGGGCACACTCATGTTTTACAAACATAATCTATAGTTTTTGTTGTGCCTGCTTTAGCAGAAGGCGCGACTATAGTCGGTGCTTTTTCCATCGTCGTCGTCCAAATTTCAAAATGTTTGTACCAGCTTCGTCATCATGGTATAACATTTTAATATTACTTGACGGATTGCTTCAATATTTGGTCTCTTGATACATATGACCATTTGGAACACACTCATGCCGCCATTAAAGGTACATGCCCACTCAGTAGGCACAAAATGTTCTCTATAGGAATTAAATAAGTGTATAATTGTGTCGCTATTCCACCAGTTCTAAAAATTACAAGTGCCCGCTAAACAGACATAATGATTTAGTAATATCTATTTTACTGATAGTGACTCGCAGTGGTATCAGACTATTTACATATGCAAATGGGGCATGATATTTTTTAATTATTTTTACTCATTAAATGCGTCACATGAAAAAAATAATACTTTCGGCACATTATAAAGTATGATCATTGCACATCAAAAAATAAATACAGAGAATAAATAGTAATGTCCGTTAACATTTTAAGGAAACACATTTATCGCACCTGATATCAGTGTGCAGATGATGTTTCTGATATAAAGAACATTTTGTGCCTATTGAGTGGACATGTACCTTTAACATGACCTTGACCTTTTTTGCCATCACATTTTTGCTGAAACTCTTAGCCGTTTGTTTTGCGTCAAAAAGTTTGTACTAGCTTCTTCATCATGGTATAACTTTAATGTTACTTGACGAATTGCTGCAATATTTGGACACTTGATATGTGAGGATTTGGAACATACTCATGCGGCATGCCGCCATTAACATGACCTTGACCTTTTTTACCTTCACATTTTGCGGAAACACTTAGCATTATTTTTTGTGTCAAAATGTTCCTCAATCATATTTTGATTCCCCGCCCTACCCATGCTCCCTCCTGCCCAATGTCAAGGTCAAATAACTCAAATAATAGGTCAGTAGATGCATGCGCTTTTCTCTATTTTCTTTTCACTTTTGTAGTGTATAGGCGATTGACTTGAAACTTCTTGTGCATGATTCTCATCATTCATATTTTCATTCCCCGTCCCACCCATGCTCCCTCTGTGCCCAGTTCAATGTCAAATAACTTTGAAATTTCACATTCAGTAGATGTGTGCACATTTCTGCATTCTCCTATAACTCCTTCTTTCCTGTATGAGCGATTGGCTTACAATTGAATGTGCATGTTTATGATCCAACCACCACAGCGATGGGATTCATGCTGTAGGCGGCATTCTTGTTTTATAATTGTCTTATTCCTTAGCAACAACAATCAACATATTTTTCCAGCGTATGAGAATCGTCCGCATTGGAGAAGATTCTCGTGTACTGTCAAAACTTGCTATAATCAAGAAAAACATACAATGAAAAAATTGCAATAAAGCAGCAGATGACAAAACTCCAGTTGGCATTGTATTAAAGGGTTAACCCTTAGACAGCTACACACAACAATTGTCGTCTGCTGTTACTTTTATATCTTGCCTTATTTGTCAATAAAAACATGTTTTGACAGCACTTCAGAATCATTTCCATATCATTTCCAATGACTCTGATGTTGTAAATTATTCTAAAGTGCTGTCCTCGTAGCAGCAGATATTTGGGAATTATTTTGAGACAACTTAACATTTTCACCCCTAAGTAACTGGAATGGATTTTGATACGTTAATTTTCCGACAAATCCAATCATCCAAAAATGATTTTCAGACTAGTCCATTTATGAAAAAGGAGTGTTTTTGTTCTCAAAAAAATATGAAAATTACTTGCAAAAAGTGAATATCCTGATGAGACGGCTCGTTACGAGCCGGCTCATCTGGATCAGCACTGTTCACAAATACCACTATACAGGCATGCAGTGTTGAAACGGTTAACTGGGAAATGGACCCAGCCCTAAGGACGGCATCGTCGGTAAGGTTATATAATGACCTGGGTATACATCAATGTTTCCCCAGAAGATACTGAACATTTAGAAGCAGAAATCAGTAACACTAATCAAGGATGTAATCCCTCTAAAACTTTAATGTAAATTTCTAATTCATTCGACCTTGGCCTAGATGAACACAGGGGCTGCATGGCTGTAATGTCATCAACTCCATGTGTGTACATTGTATTTACAAATTATTGTTGGCATGGGCCAGTGGCCATTATCAAATAAATCAATTAAATTGACTGGGCCATAGAATGAAAATATGGATGATGACAAATACTGAAATAAGTATATGAAGTTTCAAGCCAATCCAACGTCAAGTTACAGAGACAGTACGCAGCCAGAAACTTACGTACAGACAGATGGACAGATTGGCGACTATACGTACCCCAAAATGTATTTCAGGGTACATACAAATTAATGTAGGTAGAAATAGGCCAAAATAACAGGTGCATTTGATATTCTTTGCCCACCGTGTAATTATTGGCTGTCTTGTTTAATTTCAGGTGAGAAAATCAATGATACCACAAGTGTTTCATGTTTCCTTGGGTCGGCAGCTGAAGTACCTACATCTTCTTACGGTAGTCAATTGGATCCCATTTATGTCGTCAGGCTGCTGTATGTGCAATATATGTTCCTGTGACACAGGCACGCACTATATGGTTGACACAGGCACACACTATATGGTTGACACAGGCACACACTATATGGTTGACACAGGCACACACTATATGGTTGACACAGGCACGCACTATATGGTTGACATATGGTTGACACAGGCACGCACTATATGGCACAGGCACACACTATATGGTTGACACAGGCACGCACTATATGGTTGACACAGGCACGCACTATATGGCACAGGCACACACTATATGGTTGACACAGGCACGCACTATATGGTTGACACACACACTATGGTTGACACAGGCACGCACTATATGGTTGACACAGGCACGCACTATATGGTTGACACAGGCACGCACTATATGGTTGACACAGGCACACACTATATGGTTGACACAGGCACGCACTATATGGTTGACACAGGCACACACTATATGGTTGACACAGGCACGCACTATATGGTTGACACAGGCACGCACTATATGGCACAGGCACACACTATATGGTTGACACAGGCACGCACTATATGGTTGACACAGGCACGCACTATATGGTTGACACAGGCACGCACTATATGGTTGACACAGGACGCACTATATGGTTGACACAGGCTCACGCACTATATGGTTGACAGGACACTATATGGTTGACACAGGCAGGCACTATATAGGCACATATTGCACAGGCACGCACTATATGGCACGGCCACACTATATGGTTGACACAGGCACGCCTATATGGCACAGGCACACATATATGGCACGGCACACTATATGGTTGATACACAGGCACATCACTATATGGTTGACACAGGCACACACTATGGATGGTTGACACACGGCACACACTATATGGTTGACACAGGCACACACTATAGGTTGACACAGGCACGCACTATATGGCAGGCACACTATATGGCACAGGCACACACTATATGGTTCGACAGGCACACACTATATGGTTGACACAGGCTGCAACTATGGCACAGGCACACACTATATGGTTGACACAGGCACACACTATATGGTTGACACAGGCACACTATATGGTTGACACAGGTTACAAGCACTATATGGACAGGCACGCACTATGGTGGCACAGGCACACATATATGGTTGACACAGGCACACATATGGTTGACACAGGCACGCACTATATGGCACAGGCACACATGGACACAGGCACACACTATATGGTTGACACAGGCACACACTATATGGTTGACACAGGCACACACAAGGACAGGCACACACTATATGGTTGACACAGGCACACACTATATGGCACAGGCACACATATATGGCACAGGCACACTATGGCACAGGACACGATATGGTTGACACAGGCACACACTATATGGCACATGGCACGCACTATATGGCAGGCACACACTATAGGTTGACAGGCACACTATATGGTTGACACAGGCACCACTATGGCACAGGCACACACTATATGGTTGACACAGGCACGCACTATATGGTTGACACAGGCACACACTATATGGTTGACACAGGCACACACTATATGGTTGACACAGGCACACACTATATGGTTGACACAGGCACGCACTATATGGCACAGGCACGCTATAGGTTGACACAGGCACACTATATGGTTGACGGACGCACATATCGGACGGCACACACTATATGGTTCGGACACAGGCACTCACTATAGGTTGACACACAACATATATGGTTGACACAGGCACACACTATATGGTTGACACAGGCACGCACTATATGGCCTCACTTGCCGAAAGCAGAACATGAATAGTGCCGTCTTTTTTTTTCTCTCCAAATTTTCTGATTTGTCAACAAAACATGTTATATCAGCACATTGGAATCATCTCCATGGGAGATGATTCTGATGTGCTGATAGAACTTATTTTTAGTTTGGAGAAAAAACAGCAGACGATAAAAATTTAATTCCTTAATGAAACGTTAAACTATTATTTGTGAAGGTGGTTTGTTATTTACTTCACCAGTGGTGGAATATGGCCATCATATTGGATACTTGTGTTTAATTAACTGCATGTGCAATTGTTTCCCTAATATTACTACCTAGTTGTTAAACTGAACGCGGCATTCATATGGAGAAAAATGCATTTCACATACAGTTGAAATTAACTTTGATTAAAATGTAGCTGTTATTTCATTAATCATTGGATGATACAACAATTAGTGCCAATTGTTTTCATTGTTATTTCTTTCAAATTTAAGAAATATTTTGTGCAGAAATTGTGGATAATACTCGGTACATGTATGAAATGTTTGTGGCAAAATAAGACAAATTATGTGAAAATTATATAGGTGCCGGTAGTTATAATACTATGTGGACTAGAATTACTCTTATTAATATTTGTGCGCGATAATTGTTGGTGAATTATGGGAAATATATTCAAACGAAAGAAGGAAGCTGACCCAGATTCTGCATGGCAGGAACAAAACAGGGAAATAGAACGGAACCCTATATACAGATTCCAAGACTACAAGGGCGGAAAACTCATAGATGCCTATAGAAAAGGTGGTGTTGTCGCAGTGCAAGAGATTGCACGGAAGGAAATTCAGCCATACTTGTATGATGGCGGGAAAGGTTCAACCATAACAAAGCTGGACTACATCAAATGGTACCGACGAAATCAACCAAAGGTGAGAACATACCTTTGTATTATCACGCATGGTATTATCATATTGTTTTATGATGTTGTCCAATGTTAAGTTTTTGTGTTTTGTCCATTTCTCTGTTACTGTACCACCTAGGACCACCATACTTACACAACTTCATAACCAACAGGTGCCCACTATGTACCACTATCCAACATATGACCTTTTTTTTTTTACCATGACCTATTTTTTCTGTGTAATCGACTAATCCATTTTCAATGTTAAGTTTTTGTGTTTAAATCTGTTTCTCACTTACTGTACCACCTAGAACCACCAAACGTGTACAACTTCATAACAAACCGGTGCCCACTATCCAATATATGACCTTTTTTTTAACGCATAATCGACTTAGAGATTTTCAATGTTAAGTTTTTAGCCAGGTTTTTATGCCCCCACTCTTGGTAGAGCTGGAGGCATATAGTGTTTGGACTGTGTGTCCGTGAGTTGAGTCAGTCCGTCCGTCCGTATGTCTAGCAAATTAAGAAGTTCGCCGGAGATTCTCAATTATGTCATAACTTATTTATCACTGTAAATATTTCAGCACAGCATACTTGTGGACAAATGTCACACATTCATGCTGCCCTTAAAGGGGTACATGCCCACTCAGTAAGCACAAAATGTTCTTTATAGGAATTAAATAAGTGTATAATTGTGTCACTATTCCACCAGTTCTAAAAATTACAAGTGCCCGGAAAACAGATATAATCATTTAGTAATATTTATTTTACTGATAGTGACGCGCGTTGGTATCAGGCTATTTTCATATGCAAATGAGGCATGAAATTGTTTACTTATTTATTCTAATGAAATGCGTCACCTGAAAAAATAATATTTTCAACAGATTATAAAGTATGATCATTGCACATCAAAAAATAAATACAGGGAATAAATAGTAATGTCCGTTAACATTTTAAGGAAACACGGTTATCGCCCCTGATATCAGTGTGAAATTTGTTGTCTAAAATATAATGCATAATAATGTCAATTAATACGTGGGGTAATGGTGAATGGATGTTTATTTTGCCAGAAAATGACATACGTACAGAATATACAAACGTATCTGTATCACTATAGCATAACCTACTGTGTGGGCATGTACCTTTAATATGACCTTCACAACTTTGAACTTTTTCACACATTAAGAATTTTGCCTGTGTTTCTCATTTCTGTCTTACCTTCTATATCCCTTGATAGATTACTTACCGGTAATATCTCATACTTGTGGACAAATGTCACACATCCATGCTGCCCTTAATATGACCTTGACCTTTCGATCTTCACAACTTTTTCACACATTAAGATGTTCGCCGCAGTTTCTTATTTCTGTCATAACTTCTATATCCTGCGATGGATTACTTTAATATTTCAATACATCATACTTGTGGACAAATGCCACACATCCACACTGCCCTTGATATGACCAAGACCTTTTAGACTTCATAAATGTGCTTGTGAATACTTATCACTTTGGTTAATTAACTTAACCACAGTTTCTCCAATATGCCACCGGGGGCATTCGTGTGTCGACAGGCCACATTTCTCGTTACCAAAGTTTATATAAGACTTGTGCAAAAATGTCACACATCCATGCTGCCCTTATAATATGACCTTGACCTTTTGACCTTCGCAACTGTGCTTATGAATAATTATCACTTTTGGTCAGTTAACTTTGCCACAGTTTCTCCAATCTGCCACCGGGGGCATTCGTATGCCGACAGGCCACATTTTCTTGTTTAAAAAAATCTCAGATATTGGATTGGCGAAAGCTGGGCCGGTGGGCAGACAGACGGGCGGACGGCGTCCAAGTCCAATGTTAAGTTTTTGTGTTTTGTCCATTTCTCTGTTACTCGACCACCTAGAACCACCACACTTGTACAACTTCATAATTCCAGCACAAAAATATTTACACAATTCCCTAACATTTGATTGGCCCGTAGCAAGTCTCTGTCCAAAATTTATATCCCAGTAAACTCCCACGCTGAACTACTTTCCATAACCGTGAGGCGCAGTTAAAATAATTCTTAAGAAAACGGAAAATAAACACATTTTCTGGATGAATTTATTTCAAATGCTGGAATTATAAGGAGTGAATGGCCTTTTTGTTGAATTTATCGGGGATATAAACTTGGAAAAGTTGCGGGAATACTGGACGAAGGCCGGAAGGCCTTCGTCCAGTATTCCCGGGACTTTTCCAAGCTTATACCACGATAAATTCAACAAAAAGGCCATTCATTCCTATAATAACCAACGGGTGCCCACCACATACCACTATCCAACATGTGACCTTTTTTGACCTTAACCTATTTTTTAACATACTACTTAACATAATTGACTTAGCAATTTGCAACATTTTGTTTTCGCGTTTAGATCCATTTCTCACTTTCTATACCACCTAGTACAGTGCGACCCCGTTAATACACGGAAGTCCGGCGACATACAACCTTCCGTGTTGCTTATCCGAACCGTACTATATCCGTTCTCGCCCAAGACGCATCATAATGTCAAAAAAAAATACATGTACACTGTACACTGCGACTGCGAATGAACGACGTCGCCAATGCCTATAATATGCCATAAGTTTTCACTGTTATCTTCGCATGTAATAAATATATTGAATCCAAGAATTGTTAACGTCATGTTTTATTTATTCATCAAGTTCATGTAGAATGTAGATCTACGCAGGTCCGTGCAATCCATTATTGTAAATGCGTGTAGAAAAAAGTGTAGTAATGATGACGCAATGACCCAATGACCGATATCCTGTTCCATCAGCTGCAACATCACGGACAAGCTCGTGCGTTGCAATCTGTGTTTACTCATATGGTGAGCACAGTTGGAAGACTCGAGACCTATGACACCAAAATAAATGCCTATTAAAAAAATCCCATTATCCCACCCACCTGGTATCGTACTGTACATGACGTTAATAATAGAACGAGATCAAGTGGGTGGGATAATGTATATTTTTGTAATGGTCATTTTCTTTTGTGTCACACGCCCGACTATTCCACCTGTGGGTTTGAGTACAGACCTGTCTAGACATGTTTTGCCAGACGTGTTATAATATTGCGCCAGTTCATGAGGTAATCAGGCTTATCACGCGAGATTTTCGACGAATATGAATCTGATAATAGTGTACATTTTCTGTAAACGATATCGAATGTTGACGAATATTAAATTAGTAATTATTACGCATTTGCTCTGAAAATGTTATCAACTTTCCGATATATTAGCAGAAAATAGTCAAATCATTCTCGGCGAAAATCTCAGTTACCGTATATAATAAAGTTGATTATCTCATGCACTGGCTCAATTATGACTAGCGAAACGAAACAAGGCCATGTACATGCGCCGGGGGCGTGGGCAGTGCTGTAAGAATTTAGTTAATCTGGGTCGAGTTAATCTGCGCGACTGATACGCGATCTCCGATTGGTCAGCCTTTACACCTAATTAATATTCCACCAATGGTGAGCGCGAACGCATGCCGGAAAAATGAAATCGAGCACATAACAATTAGCACTGCTTTGTTACGATCTTATTCCCAGTTTGCTCGGATTAATTTACGAAATGTGCAAACGTGATCAGCTGCACATTCACATCGGTGAGATAATAGGAGGCTATGCGCCCATAAAAAAAAAATCGTCCATTTTGGGTCTAATTTGGGAAAGAATCGCAAATTTAACACAATTTCTGACAATAGTCGTGTTACAAATTTAACACGATTTTGATATACAAATAGGAAAAAAATTCGGGAGCCAAGGCACAACCGTGTACTAACCGAATTCGTGTTATAGTGAAGCGTGTACTAACGGGGTCGCACTGTACCACCAAACTTGCCATTTCATAATCGACGTGTGCCCACCACATACCACTACCACTATCCATCATCTGAACTTGTTTTTACCATTACCTATGTGGGTGGCTGGTAGGAGCATGCTATGGGTAATTTCATGATCGGGATTCATCCATTTGGCCCGTCTTTGATATTCTTGTATGTAAGGGTTTAATCTGGTTTACCCCTTGTATGAGTAATACGATTATTCCTAATCCTATTACTTTTAGGGAAAGGTGCCAAGTGACTTTGGTGTTGTATGGACCGGGCACCAGGTCAGGATATTCTAATTTCAGGGCTGAATATATATTTATTTCGATGTAAATAATCCGTTCTGATTTTGGGATTTTCTCCCCAATGCAGCAGGGTACATGCTGAATTGAACCCGTTGGCCTTGCTTTAAATGACTTTAGCTGTTGATAGGCCGTTAAATACCAATAAATCAAATCATACACTGGCTTCGTTTGCTATCTTGAGCAACTTTCAATTGTGGTTATAATTACATTAATAGCCAATTATCTGTGATCTGTGGTATGTGGTACCGGGAAATTGCGTCTGAGGCGCTCTGTTTTTCCAAATTTTCTTCGTCGAGGATCCCCAAACCCCCGCCCTACGATGTGCATCAGGCTTTACGCTCGCGCGTCTTTAACCATTTTTTTATGAGGGGGCCTCGGCCCAAATGTCAGCTCCTTTCCGACATGCCTGTTTCAACTCTACAGCGGTGTTTGCAAATGGTGTAGATCTAATCTAATGTTACCTACAGTAGTAGATTTTCATATAAATTTGTAAGAAAATGGGATGTGTGATTAAGTAGTGTAAAGAATAATTTCTACATATTTTTGAAAATATATTGAAATAAATTAATAATTGTGCAATTTATTTTAGGGGCAGGTGAGGATTAGAATCTGCAAATTAATTTTCTCTGGTCTCGTAGACAAATTACAAACAACGTGATTTGTAACTACTGCCTGTTCCACGGTTTGTTGCCGACTTTTGGCTATATTGAACATATTAAATAAATAACATTTTGATGAAATTCCATCAAATATTGATTTTATTGCGAAAAAACAATTTTCCTATGGGAATTTAACATGGGGCAAAAAGGAGGAGGATGGTGACCGGGATGGAATTTCATCAAATAAATATTTTTGGGGAGGGTATCTTTTTTGTTATTGATAAAAAAGTAATTACAATTAAATATTTTTTAGATTTAATGCGTTTAATAGTCAAAAGTTTGTGGCAACAAAACATGTAGCAGACAGTAGGCCACAAGCGGAGCAGATCTGATGTGGTAAGGGGTCCAAGCACCAGATCAGGACACTGTATATCAGTCTGATAATCTCTCTAATTGACCGTGCTGTTGAACAGACATAAAACCCCAATCAATCTATATTCTGATCACCCATATATCCTAAGGGCCTTTTTGTCAGCCAAACTTGCAGACCCACTTTGCATGTTTTCCTCTGTACATGTACTTGCGTTCACAGATTGCTCATGTGGACTAAAGAATTCCCCGCCGGACCATTCCTTTGTTGTGTATTCTCTGTTTACCCTTCAACATGATGGATGTATTGACCTGTAATAAATGTGCATGGATCAATAAAAGTTCCAGTTAACCGCTTATCAACCATGTTCGTATCCAATTGAATATGTAAATCGGAAATCGCAGAAAATTTCAACAAATTCGGAATATAAATCCTGATCAACCTTCACACCCGTGAAGTCTGGTTAGAATCTGAAATGTTTCAGAATTTAACGTTATTCGTCTATAAAAATCTATTTGAAACTGTGTAGATCAATACATGAGACTGGTATCTGAAGCCGAGATGTGTGTCTATCCACGCCATGGTATAATTACTGTTGCTACATGGCTCAGTGCAGCTGGTGTAATCGAGATCTGACATTGTCACTAATTAAATAACTCGTACTAAAGTGGATTCATACACTGTAAATTTGACGCTTAGCGACCACCAAATAAAACCTAAATACAGTGGAGCCTCTCTAAGCTGGATGCCCTGGGAGGCTGTAATTCAGGTGTAACATAGCCAGAGTGTTGTTCACATTCTTTGTTCACATAACTAAACACTGAGCTATAAATATTTAAGAAATCTAATGTTCAGGTGTTTGACGTTTCTGCACATCTTGTAACATGGCCATAATCATGACTTTTTGATAGACATACAGTATTCATATACATCTTATAACCCTTTCAACACTACAGACCTATATAGCACTGTTTGATAACAGCCTAGATCCAGATGAGCCAGCTCATGACGAACCGTCACATCAGGACTTGCACTTTTTGCAAGTAATTTTCATTTTTTTTTTGGAGAAAAAAAACACCCCCTTTTCATAAATGAACTGGTCTGAAAATCATTTAGTGATGATTTGATTGGTCGGAAAATTGCCATATCAAAATCAATTCCATTTATTTAGGGTGAAGGTTCAAGCACACTAAATCATCAGATGTTCATGCGTGGTGTAGTCAAAAGTAGTACAGTAAAGAAAATACTCTTAATGGTTTATGCCATAGACAGCCTTTGCTTGCAGAAACTGGTCAATTGATGTACAAATCTACTGTATACATGTTAATGTATCATTTGCGTCAGTTTCAAGCATATGTTTTGGGATTATTTTGCCGGAGCATGTTTATTATGTGAGGCGGTTTCAATTCCAGCTGCTGACTTTTTGCGCCCACCAGGGTGGTCACGGGAGATTGAATTTATCTTTCTTAACAATAATTAAACATATATTTTAATTAGTGAGCAGAATGGGTGCAGGTTATGGGAAAATAGGTCGCACAACATCCATAAGAAAAATGTGTAGTAGTTGGTTAGTTTATATAGAAAAAGTCAATGGTGATGGCCCACCAGTAGTTAGGGGTGGCTCTATAGATCTAGGTCACGCTATATGTTTAGTCATTTTCCGCCATCTTGTTTTGAGGAGTCAATTTTTCGTGTGTGCCAGGGAGGAGCAGAAAAACCGATAGCGCCTTTGTCACGGGAAAACCCGCGGTATACCGATACGGGACCAGCGATCGATATTGCCCGCGAATACGTACGTACTACCGTGTTCGCGTACGCTGTCCGGGGTATTTTAAAAAATATCACAATGGGTTAATATTCGCATTATTGGCTAGAAACATAGTAAGCCACGTCTCTATAGAACACTTAATTACTATATGTATATATTAAATCGGTCGGTGCAGTCAAAAAACCGATAATGACGTTCACCCGTAAAATACCCGTTAATAGCAGACGACAATTTCTACCCGCGCAAACCTGTATTCGATACACGGATCGATACCGTTGATGCCGGGGTATTTAAAAAGTATCACAATGGGTTAATATTCGCGTTATTGGCTAGAAACATATTTGTATTTAGCATTAAACTGCCCATACGCGTTCCTAATTTGTATATGTGACTGGACATTTTATTACATGTTTCTTGATTAACCCGTATCACAGGGTTAACATGTACGTGTCTTTGCTATAAGACACACTTATTGTTTTATTAAACTATAGAGGTTGTCGAGCATTTGGCAATGCTATATTTATGCATGTAGCTTGTATTGTGTGTACCGTCTCATGGTAAGACTTGTCATTTGTATGGTCATATAGCGAACGTAAATATGCATATCATAAGTACTCGTGTATGTATTACATATACAAATGATTAACTTGATATTTTACATGTAACCATTCATTTCGCTTATGGATGGATTGGTGTGCATCCTGATAGTAGGATGGATTTTGTTTGTTTCTTAGTGTTTAACGGCACAGCAAGAAATAATGTCACTTTTTTGGCGGGATCAACAGGTTCCATTTCAGTATTTCACGTGCAAAGGTGTAGGGTGTTGGATCATAACATTAGAACTGAATGTTTTCATTAATACTATACATATTCAGTCTTGAAATTAAAATAATCTGATCTGGTACCAGGTCCTACCCACACAACAATCACTTAGCCCCATCCTCTAAAATTAATAGGTTTATTGCTATTCTTGCTACGTTTATAATAGGATATAACCGGATTCAACTCTCAAGTACAGACAGCAGGAATAGTACCCGAGAGCCAAACCAGGTAGATTGGAATTCTGCTAAGTTTGAACCACACTTGTCTCCAGATCTACCAACATGCACCCATGTGGAAAGGATTAAATATATATGGAGTGTATTCTACTTTTATTTACATACTAATAACATATTAATGACAACAACATAGTATACACATATTAATGAGCTATAATATACAAATCAAACGTCTGGACACCGGCCCTCAACATATATTATGTTCGTTTTCAATAACCATATGGATACGATACGTAACGTTCCCGAAGCACTCTCTTGTCGAACACAATTCTATAGTTTTATTATTCTGTGATACGGTCAGAATATTAGTCATATCTCTATCCCTGGTAATTTTGTAAGGATCAGTCACGGTCACAGAATCGGTGGACAATGTTTTCACCATATTTTTGATCACGTCATAGTTTATCTGTAGACAGTTTTTATGATTCAGCGTGGTGCCTCTTATCTTACAATGTGCTAATATTCCATTTTCATCGGGTCTGGTAGTTTGAAAATCGTAGTTCTTTGGTACTCCTGCGACACCTATGATACGACTTCTTACGTGTGTGTGTTGTCTGGACATCGGTCTTGTTATTTATGCGTTTCGCTCGTTTTTCTAACCGTACACATCTAGACGTTTGTACCACATTAACTATGCCTGTCGATATCGATTTGTTGACTGTTGTGCGGTCATAAGTGTAGGGGCCTGTTTTATTTTCTCTTTGTGTTGGTATCTTTGGCACATGTGATAGTTTGTCTATAGGGTCATGTTGTGTTGTTATATTGGTGGACATCCATTTTATTCACTCAGTGACAATATATTTAAATAGAGATTCATTATTGGATACAAACAGTTAATATGTAGTCATCCATTAATAATATACATAGCTGATATAATACATGCAATGGCTATCAATGAGTATTGAATCAGAGAGCTCCCATTTCACCCGGAGCTCTCGGAGCTCCGGAAGATATGAGACAGCCAGAAGCTCAGACGAATCAGGAATTGATTAGTATGATTAGAGGACCGACGTCGTCCGGAAAAAACATACTTCGTAACGCAACTGTTAGAACTAGCAAAGGAAAATATATCTCCAACGCCACAGAGAATTATTCAGCTTTACAAGAGATGGCAACCGTTATACGATCACATCAGACAACGTGTATATCCCAAAGTCGAGTTCATCAAGGGGATTCCATTTAACTTAGAAAAGGACGAATTCATAGATCCAGAACTCAATAACGTTATTATATTGGATGACATGGCATCCGAAGCTGCGAAGGATGAACGTGTTACAGATTTATATACGGAAGGAAGTCATCATAGAAACATGTCCGTCATCGCTGTAAACCAAAACATGTTCTATAGTAAAAAACCCAGCCATGCGAAAAATTGTCAGTATATCTGGTATTATTTAAAACTCCCTTAGACAAACAGCCAGTAATGACATTAGCCAGGCAGATGTACCCTACTAACCCACAGGTACTTCTGCGTCAGTTTGATGAAGCTGTGAATAAATCATACGGCTATCTAGTGATTGATTTAAAAGCCAGAACCCCGGAGAATTTGCGCATGCGCACAAACGTTCTAAATAGCATAGGAAGTGCCGAGACAAACAATTCCGACAACAGCATAAGAGGAAGCGAATCGCATAGCAGTGTTAAATCTACAGACCATAGTATTATAAGGAAGGCAAGGGCAAATACATATGACTACGTATTTGATATCGATAAAGGAGAATTCTTAAAGACGTACACTACATTATTGAAACGGCTAATCCCGATTACCGAAAGTGAAATACATAAGAAAATAATTGCGGAAATTGTAGATTTAGAGGATATGTCATTAAATAAGAGAATTAAAACGGTTTTGAAATACAGTCACTGGTCCAACGATCTGTTTCCTGATGGCGATGATAGCGATGCCACAGATGACGAGGAAGACACAGAAGACTAGAGTGATGATTAAATCTTAAACAACATAAGAATAACACTATTTATATGAAGAATATAACACTTGCTAGAATACCAAACTGGAACATTATGTGCACTCAATATATTTCGACCCGTCAAAGCCTGTGAGTTTCTCTGGACCAGATAAATTGTACAATTATGTCAAGAAACAAGATCAATATAAATTAAGTAAATACAAAATCCGCAAGTGGTTACAACAACAAGAACCTTACAGTTTAAGCAAACCGGTGAGAAGACGATTCATAAGAAATCACGTGATTACAGCCGGTATTGATGATTTGTGGGAAGCAGACTTGTTCGATATGTCAACATATTCTAAAGACAATGACGGCATTACTTTCATTCTACTGGTTGTAGATGTATTCTCAAAATATATATGGCTTAGACCATTGACACATAATACTGGTGCTTCTGTTAGTACGGCTTTTCGAGATATATTTGCCGAAGGACGTATCGCGAGACGACTATCCACTGATAAAGGTCAAGAATTCCGCGCTAAACTTGTCCAAGATCTAATGAAAAAAGAACAAAATTTTGTATTTTCCTACACAAAATGAAACCAAAGCGTCCGTAGTGGAGAGAACAATCAATACTATCAATATTAAACTGTACCGGTATATGAACTATAAACAAACGGACATATATCTACCAGCGTTACAAGACATAGCGACAAGTTATAATAGTACCGTACATAGAACGATAGATACGGCGCCAGCGTCGGTTAAAGTCGAAAATGAAATGGAAGTCCGAATTGTTACTTATCTATCATGTAAAGATGGAACGGTGACAAAGAAGAAACGTTTCCGGTTCAAAATCGGTGACTATGTCCGTATATCACACTTACATGCGACGTTTACCAGAGCTTACGATCAAACATACAGCGGGGAAATATTCAAAATATTCCTGCGATTTTTCCGGGGACAGATACCAATGTACCACTTGAAAGACATGGCGGATGAAGATATTACTGGAACGTTCTTTGAAAGCGAAATTCAAAAGATTTCTGTGAATCAGGACCAAATGTGGAAAGTGGAAACTATTATTACAGCGAGAGGCAAAGGAAGAAACAAACAATATTGCGTGAAATGGTTACATTTTCCTAAGAAATTCAATTCATGGATAAACGCATCTGACGTACAAGATGTATAACATTAGTGTACTGACTATATTCGTAACACTAGTTGCTATAAAGTTCTAGTATTCACATATAAATCAATTTGAGAATGACTACATGACAATATCGAAGTTAATAAATGAACAATTATGATTGTAAATACCATCAAATGTTTATAGTTGTGTGGCCGGAGTCATAGTCGACACAACAATAATCATTTATTTAATTTGTTCAAACGTTACGCGTGTTTATATTACAATCGGCAAACTACGTCTGTAACTACACAATATATATTTTTCATGGGAATAATAAAGAATAAATTCAGTATGTGTGTGTGTGTGTGTGTGTGAGAGAGAGAGAGAGAGAGAGAGGGGGTGGGGGGAGAGAGAGAGAGTGGGGGGGGGTCGTTTCTGTGTTTTGAAGTTTTATAATGTTGTATATTACTTTGTAGATGTTGTATAGTTAGTAATAAATGTATATAAATGTAATAATGTGTTCGTGTTGCGTGCAAGTCCATTACTCTGATTCAATACACATTGATAGCCATTGCATGTATTATATCAGGGTACCAAAGAACTACGATTTTCAAACTACCAGACCCGATGAAAATGGAATATTAACACATTGTAAGATAAGAGGCATCACGCTGAATCATAAAAACTGTCTACAGATAAACTATGACGTGATCAAAAATATGGTGAAAACATTGTCCACCGATTCTGTGACCGTGACTGATCCTTACAAAATTACCAGGGATAGAGATATGACTAATATTCTGACCGTATCACAGAATAATAAAACTATAGAATTGTGTTCGACAAGAGAGTGCTTCGGGAACATTACATATGTATCGTATCCATATGGTTATTGAAAACGAACATAATATATGTTGAGGGTGTCCAGACGTTTGATTTGTATATTATAGCTCATTAATATGTGTATACTATGTTGTTGTCATTAATATGTTATTAGTATGTAAATAAAAGTAGAATACACTCCATATATATTTAATCCTTTCCACATGGGTGCAGGTTGGTACAGATCTGGAGACAAGTGTGGTTCAAACTTAGCAGAATTCCAATTTACCTTGTTTGGCTCTCGGGTACTATTCCTGCTGTCTGTACTTGAGAGTTGAATCCGGTTATATCCTATTATAAACGTAGCAAGAATAGCAATAAACCTATTCATTTTAGAGGATGGGGCCTGGTACCAGATCAGATTATTTTAATTTCAAGACTGAATATGTATAGTATTAATGAAAACATTCAGTTCTAATGTTTTGATCCAACCCCCTACACCTTTGCACGTGAAATACTGAAATCGAACCTGTTGATCCCGCCAAAAAAGTGACATTATTTCTTGCTGTGCCGTTAAACACTAAGAAACAAACAAAATCCATCCTACTATCAGGATGCACACCAATCCATCCATAAGCGAAATGAATGGTTACATGTAAAATATCAAGTTAATCATTTGTATATGTAATACATACACGAGTACTTATAATATGCATATTTACGTTCGCTATATGACCATACAAATGACAAGTCTTACCATGAGACGGTACACACAATACAAGCTACATGCATAAATATAGCATTGCCAAATGCTCGACAACCTCTATAGTCTAATAAAACAATAAGTGCGTCTTATAGCAAAGACACGTACATGTTAACCCTGTGACACGGGCTAAATCAAGAAACATGTAATAAAATATCCAGTCACATATACAAATTAGGAACTCGTATGGGCAGATGTTTAATGCTAAATACAAATATGTTTCTAGCCAATAACGCGAATATTAACCCATTGTGATACTTTTTAAATACCCCGGCATCAACGGTATCGATCCGTGTATCGAATACAGGTTTGCGCGGGTAGAAATTGTTGTCTGCTATTAACGGGTATTTTACGGGTGAACGCCATTATCGGTTTTTTGACTGCACCGACCGATTTACTATATACATATAGTAATTAAGTGTTCTATAGAGACGTGGCTTACTATATTTCTAGCCAATAATGCGAATATTAACCCATTGTGATATTTTTAGCTCACCTGAGCAAAGCTCATGTGAGCTATTGTTATGGCAAAGTGTCCGTCGTCCGTCCGTCCGTGAACATTTTCAATCATCTTCTTCTCCCGAACTGCTGAGCCGATATTGGTTAAACTTCACAGGAATGATATATGGGTGATGCCATTTCAGATTTGTTAAAATGGAGGTCATCAACAATCCAAGATGGCCGCCATGGAAAAGTAGGTCAAATTCTTAAAAAATCTTCTTCTCACGAACCGCCAGGCCGATTTCGACGATACTTGGTAGGAATGATCGATAATTAGCGCTGTTTCAGATTTGTTCATATGGTGGCCCGTGGGTCAAAAATGGGCGTCGCCCGAGGGGTCAAATAGGGGTCAAATTTATTTTTAGCCGAATATAGTCATGTAATATATCAAATCGAAGGTATTGATGAGACAATCACTCTGGAACATTTTTTGTCTAAATCATATGATTACGTCATCCAAGATGGCCACCGATAGTTCAAATGGTCATTCTTTTACTAAAGATTTCAAACGTCTTTTTCTTGTAAACTGCTTGGCCGATATTGGCCAAACTTAACTATAATGGTCTGTGGTTGAAGCCTGTTCATTTTTTGTTAAAATGGAGGTCATCACCAATTCCAAGATGGCCACCGTTGAGAAGTAGGTCAAATTCTTAAAAAATCTTCTTCTCACGAACCGCCAGGCCGATTTCTACGATACTGGGTATGAATGATCGATAGTTAGCGCTGTTTCAGATTTGTTCATATGGTGGCCCCTGGGTCAAAAATGGGCCTCGCCCGAGGGGTCAAATAGGGGTAAATTTTATTTTTAACCGAATATAGTCATATAATATATCAAAGATTTCAAACGTCTTTTTCTTGTGAACTGCTTGGCCGATATTGACCAAACTTAACTGTAATGGTCTGTGGGTGAAGCCTGTTCATTTTTGTTAAAATGGAGGTCATCACCAAATCCAAGATGTCCGCCGTTGAAAAGTAGGTCAGATTGTCAAAAAATCTTCTTCTCATAAACCTCCAGGCCGATTTCGACGAAACTTGGTGTGAATGATTGATAGTTAACGCTGTTTCAGATTTGTTCATATGGTGGCCCTTGGGTCAAAAATGGGCGTGGCCCAAGGGGTCAACTAGGGGTCAAATTATATTTTTGCCCGAATATGGTCATATAATACAGTCAGAATTCGTTACAACGGCATAGTTCGTCAGAGATGAATCTGCCGTTATAACGAATATGCCGTTATAACGAATATGCCGGTATAAAGAATCGGCAATTTTCTCCTCGCTATCAGACTGTCGTGATAATTCCGGTAATTGGTAACCACGCATTGTATCGACGCTATTTGTTGTCATTTTACATTAGCATTATGGGCGAGATATATACTTATTTGTCACCACATTGATAAAGCAGTGCATATATACGAATTTATATCAAGGAAACAAACAAAATTCAAAGCTAATCCGGTATTTGACAAAGTCTAGGTTGCAGGCGAACCTGTTGTTAATTGTAGAGCGCGTGGTGAATACCGGATTATCTGTGAAATTGTTTCTTTATTGTTAGCAATTCGCAAACATGTGCATTTATAAAAGAAACACATATTTTAATAAACAGTTTGTTTTAATTTACATGCTAAAATTTATAAAATTGCAAAGCAAAAACATGTAGAGTGGTTTCCCTTTAAATATTTACATGACGATTCGTCCCTATCTGAACTCGCCCCAGAGGCAATGCTACACGATAATTATTTAAATTGTTCACGATTATGATATTTTTTTATTTACAATCTATCAGTCCTTGCTGGATTTAATCACTTGTAAATTTAGTTGCTAACTGTTCGTTTCCGGCACGTAATGCCGGATAACAGAGCTGGTACCAGCGACGCTGGGTACCAGCGATGCCGGGTACCGGCGCCGTTATCATGGTTATGACGCACATTATATGGTCAGTGACTGGTTCCCGAATATCGGTTTCCGTAATGCCGGATAACAGAGCTGGGTCACAGCGCTGGTACCAGCGACGCCGGGTACCGACGCCGTTATAACGCACATTAAATAAGACTTAAACTGTGTATTCGTTTGCGGGAATTCCCTGCCGGTGCCGGAAGCCGAATTTGCCGGTATATCGAGCAGATTAAAGAGCATGCCGATTGGTTTGGCGGCTTATTGTGCCGGTAGGCGAATATGCCGCTATAACGTGTGCCGCTGTAACGAATTCTGACTGTATATCAAATCGAAGATATCGACTAGTCGATCACTCTGGAGCATTTTATGTCTAAATCAGATGATTTTGTCATCCAAGATGGCCACCGAAAGGTAAAAAAGTTGTTCTTTTACTAAAGATTTCAAACGTATTCTTCTTGTCCATTTTTGTTAAAATGGAGGTCGTCACCAAATCCAAGATGTCCGCCGTTGAAAAGTAGGTCAAATTGTCAAAAAAATCTTCTCACAAACCTCCAGGCTGATTTCGACGAAACTTGGTGTGAATGATTGATATTTAACGCTGTTTCAGATTTGTTCATATGGTGGCACCTGGGTCAAAAATGGGCGTGGCCCGAGGGGTCAACTAGGGGTCAAATTATATTTTTGACTGAATATGGTCATATAATATGTCCAATCCAAGGTATCGACGAGACGATCACTCTGGAGCATGTTTTGCCAAAATCAGATGATTACGTCATCCAAGATGGCCACCGACAGGTCAAAAGGTTGTTCTTTTACTAAAGATTTTGAAGGACTTCTTCTTGTGAACTGCTTGGCCGATATTGACCAAACTTAACTGAAATGGTTTGTTGGTGAAGCCTGTTCATTTTTGTCAAAATGGAGGTCATCACCAAATCCAAGATGTTCGCCGTTGAAAAGTAGGTCAAATTGTCAAAAAATCTTCCTCTCACAAACCGCCAGGCCGATTTCGACGAAACTTTGTATGAATGATCGATAGTTAACGCTGATTCAGATTTGTTCATATGGTGGCCTCTGGGTCAAAAATGTTCATGGCCCGAGGGGTCAAATATGGGTCAAATTTTATTTTTGACCGAATATGGTCATTTTATAAAATCAAATCGAAGGTATAGCAGTAAATCACATGCACATTCGCAATATATGTTAGATCAGAAGGTACCAACAAATTCTGTGGAACATTTGAAGTTGTAAGTGAAGAGTCTTTGTGAAATCAAGATGACTACTATGGAGGCTTTTAGGTGAGCGATACAGGCCCATTTGGGCCTCTTGTTTAAAATACCCCGGACAGCGTACGTGAACACGGTAGTACGTACGTATTCGCGGGCAATATCGATCGCTGGTCCCGTATTGGTATACCGCGGGTTTTCCCGTGACATAGGCGCTATCGGTTTTTCTGCTCCTCCCTGGCACACACGAAAAATTGACTCCTCAAAACAAGATGGCGGAAAATGATTAAACATATAGCGTGACCTAGATCTATAGAGCCGCCCCTAACTACTACTCTCACCTGTAAACATCAAAAAGGCCCATAGTGCATTCAGCTCTCTGGAGAATAATTAGTTCAGGGATATGATTTCATAAATATGTTGATAAAGTGAGAATATAATCGCATCAACATAAACTTGCAGCAAAAGTTCGCGTCACAGAAAATATTGCTCATTAAGCTTTGCTGGACGACATTTTTCTGAACCGCTTGCTTAAAAATTGGAAAAGTCTCAATTATCACTACAGTATTTGCTGACAAGTGTCATTTTTGTCTCGTCTGTTTTAGCAGAAGGCTCACCTATATAGTCCGCGTCAACAATGTCAAAAAGTTTGTACAAGTTTCTTCATCTTATAACTTTAATATTACTTGATGGATTGCTTCAATATTTGGAAGCTTGATACATGTGCATTTGAAGCACACTCTTGGCGCCATTAACATGAACTTGACCTTTTTTACCTTCACATTTTTGCAGAAACACATAGCCATTTTTTTTAGTCAAAAAGTTTGTACAAGTTTCTCCAACATGATATACAGTGAAATCGCGATGGCTCGAAATCCCACGGGACCGCACATTTTGTTCGAGTGATCGCATCTTTCGAGCCATCATATCTTTCGATTTTGTTATATTTCCGACTACTGTACCCGTCGGATTTAGGAAATAAAGAAAGCACAATAGGCATCACGGGACGGTTGAAAATAGCCAAAATTGACTGCTTTTCTGAGGGCGGCGGGTGACTTATAAAAATCACCGCCTCTCACAATCAGTTAAGGAGTCTCTTGCGACAAATGTTGAAATATACTCGCAAATGAAGTACAAATCGCGCGCCACAATAAAAATTCAGTAACCGCATCAGATGTGTTCAATTAATTTTTTACAAAGTTACCCCACCCACCTATTTTTGGCCAGAAATTTCAACACGACTGAATTTATCGGAATTGTTTTCATGAAAATATGAGGCACAGATACTTTGTTATGTCTTGTTCCATCACTTGTAACACCACACCATTTTCTGAAAATGATTTCAAAGCGGGGTCATAACCAGCTCAAATTTTCGCTACAAATGCACGAAAAACACCTTAAATTCTGACGCGAAACCGTACCGGCGAGACAGCATAGCATGCGCCATTTTCCAAGATGTCAAAATCAACCGGAGCTAACATTCAGTTTCGTAGAATTATGAAATACTCTAAAAAATACACCTAGTCAAGCCTCCCAAAGTCAAGAAATATTCATAAACCTGTTTTACTAGACACACTGGTGTAACTTACAGGGTCGGTAGTGAAGTATATAGAAAATCGTCCACCCCCTTTTTAAAGCTAGCTGCCCACTGTCCCGTGAGACCTTAAGGGGAAATATTGTTTCCCCGAAACGGCTCGTCTCGCTCTATATTGCTAATTTCATCAATTTTACGTAAAACGCAAACAAAGAAAAATGTACAAACTGAAAGCTGATGTCGAAATGGAGCGCGGATATCGCCCACCCCCAAAATGGCGAAACACGAAGTTTCATTTCGGTGTATCGACAGCAAAATACCATGCTTACCTCCAGCCCTGCTGAACCCTGCATATTTGAGAGCAGTAAACTAAAACTGCTGGATGTTATCTTGGGACATGTTCTTCTGTCAAACAATACTGGTTAGAGGTGGAATATGACACCTTGAAATATCAGACTTTTCCCTTAAGGCATCACGGGACGGTTGAAAACAGCCAAAATTGACTGCTTTTCTGAGGGCGGCGGGTGACTTATAAAAATCACCGCCTCTCACAATCAGTTAAGGAGGCTCTTGCGACAAGTGTTGAAAAATACTCGCAAATGAAGTACAAATCGCGCACCACAATAAAAATTCAGTAACCACATCTGCAGATGTGTTCAATTAATTTTTTACAAAGTTACCCCACCCACCTTTTTTTGGCCAGAAATTTCAACACGACTGAATTTATCGGAATTGTTTTCATGAAAATATGAGGCACAGATACTTTGTTATGTCTTGTTCTATCACTTGTAACACCACACCATTTTCTGAAAATGATTTCAAAGCGGGGTCATAACCAGCTCAAATTTTCGCTACAAATGCACGAAAAACACCTTAAATTCTGACGCGAAACCGTACCGGCGAGACAGCATAGCATGCGCCATATTCCAAGATGTCAAAATCAACTGGAGCTAACATTCAGTTTCGTAGAATTATGAAATACTCTAAAAAATACACCTAGTCAAGCCTCCCAAAGTCAAGAAATATTCATAAACCTATTTTTCTAGACACACTGGTGTAACTTACAGGGTCGGTAGTGAAGTATATAGAAAATCGTCCACCCCCTTTTTAAAGCTAGCTGCCCACTGTCCCATGAGACCATAGACTGTATCCATGTTTTAGATGATTATAATATTTATTCGCAGATTAGTTATCATGTGAAATTAAATAAACTACATATATTTACAAAACTGTCTTTATATTTCAATTATTATCAAAGTGAAAAGGAGAAAAGGTCCAGTTTTCACTATAAATAGCGGCGCACATAATTAATGCAGCAGGTGTGATGTCACTCGAAACAGTGGTCTTTTCAATGGGCGTTTTTCGTTGTAACTCCCGGGTAGCCTCTCGAATAACACGGGAGTTAAAATGAAAAACGACCAATGACTTTATTAAATACTCCGAGTGGACGAAACCCAGAATATTTAATAAATCGCCGTATGCCGTTGAGCTGTTATGGGACACAAAACAACAACAACAAATTAAGAATACAATAACTTTTGTTCACAAATAATGTACAAGCATAACAATAAATAGAGTTTCCAAAAATTATGTTGAAAGTTTCCGAATAATCTAATATAGAATTCACAAAATGATTGCCATCAACAACGTTAACGATCAAATTGCGAGTCATCGTATATCAAAATAGCGAGAAATTTGTCCGCGGGACTTGAGAATTGTTTTGAGCGATCTTATATTTCGAGGAGTTGCATTTCGAGCCATCGCATGTAAAATACATTAAACATATAGGGAAAATTATCGGGACCGCGACGCCATTTCGAGCGAGCCCGACATTACGAGCCATCGCATTTCGAGCCATCGCGATTTCACTGTAGCTTGAATATTTCTTGACAGATTGCTTCCATATTTGGACACTTTATACATGTGAGCATCCCGAATTGAAAAAAAATGTCCATTGCAGATATCACGGTATGTAGCTAACTATGGGCAGCAGAGGCTCGTTTCACTAAACTTTGTACGACTAAAATGTTCGTAAGTGCAAATTTAGGATCAGTAGTATATAAGAGTCACAATGATACCACCACCCTCTGGAAGGCACCGGCTATGTGCGGTGCCCCCCACCGCATGGTGGTATCATTGTGGACTCTTATATACTACTTGGATTTCCCCCCACTGTTCGGCGGGTATGTATGAGAAGAATGGAACATATTTTTCATCAACCGCGAGACCATATATTTATGACATGAGAAGATACACACTATTAGAGATAAGAATCCCTATGTTATACTCAGTATATATATATAACATAATGGTTCTAGTTAAGTGTGCGTGGTTGAAGACAGGTAGTCACGAGAGGTGTCATCGCACCGGTATTTACGAATATTGCAAACATCACCGTGCATGGATGCGAAGAGGTTCTGTTTCGCCTCGCCCATGTCGGCATTGTGGGGTAGGGACCAAAGCCGAGTCATTGCTATGTCCACCATGCGGTGGCACTCAGGCTACTCATCGAATGGTTAACAAGGGATTGTGACATGCTCGCAAGTATTATCGTTTAGTAATAATTAAAATCGGAAAGTCAGTTAGAAAGATAGAATCGATCTGATGTGTAGTTTTTGATAAGTCACGGTGTTTCTACAGCATTAAAACACTGTAAAAAAACATTATCAAACTAATTTTATAAAATTGGAAATTGAACAGAAAAAACAACTACCAATATTATTAGAGAAAATGGATAATAAAATACAATGGGAATTGAAAGCTTTTAATGCCTGTGTTGGAAGAAGTTTACGAAGAATACGGGGGTTATAGTCCTATATATAAATTCTATAAAATGAAAACACCAGGCGATATCGAATACATGAAATATCAGCGTAATTTATTACGCTCCGATAAAAACGTTGCATTTACAATATTATACCGACAATTAACTATACAAGAGGCAAATACAAACATTAAGACGGATAATGTGTATCGGATATGAAACTTAGGTGTATTATATAAAATTGTTAAAACCCAACGATTCGTTTACGAATATACATTTCTACGATATCACTTATAAAGAAATTGAAAAAATTATTATTGAACAGAACTAATTAATTTATGTTGTAATCACAACACCAAGCAGACGACAATGTTCCAATTACACGCGTTATGAACATGTAAATTAGGTGTCCCACCTTACACACATATTAAGTGTCCATTTTAGAGAGATTTACACGATTACATCTTCCAGAATGGAAAATAAACACACTGTAGTATATACTACACACACGGTTATTTATAGCCGAGTATATTTTTCCTTATTGATGGTATGTAAACGGGATATCGAATTACACAGGTAGTGTGAACGGGATATCGAATTACACAGGTGGTGTAAACGGGATATCGAATTAAACAGGTAGTGTGAACGGGATATCGAATTACACAGGTGGTGAGTAGAACAGGGTGTCGCCCTAGGTACCATCGTAGAACAGGGTGTCACCCTAGGTACCATCTCCCCCATGTTAAAGGTTTTGCCAGGGAGGAGCAACGAATCGATAGCGCCTATGTCACGGGAAAACCCACGGTATACCGATACGGGACCAGCGATCAGTAGTAAGGAGGGTGGGAGCCCAGTGTCCAAGGTGTAGCATGTAGCATGACCTACTTTTTTTTTTTTCCGCCAAAAATTCAAATTTTCCCGCCAAAATTCAAATTTGATTGGATGTGCCTTTGTTTACTGCACCAATATAATTAATTTTATAATTATATTGGTGCTGTAACATTTCCTCCGACTTTATCTCCAAGTTTTACCCTAAATTTATCCCAATCAGTACACTCAAGCTAGGGCATGGCGCTTTGATTCTAATATCATTTTTTAATTTTTCATATCTCCCCATTTCTTTCACAATGGATTCAAACTCTAAATTTGATATTTTCTTATCGGCCAACGCTTTGGACACTATAATGTCGATGCTATTTTTCTTAGACCTGGCGAGAACGGATATACTATCATGTTTTCTACATTTTTTCTCGAGTTTTCCACCCGACACCCTAATTACCATACAAAGTATTCCAGATAAAACGGTATCCTGCATAGCGACGATATTATTCAACCTAAAATCTGAACTTCTTTCGTTAATTGGATACAGTATTGATGGAGTGGTATTGACAATTGGATACAGTGTTGGTGGATTGGTATTGACAATTGGAAGCGGTGATTCGTTCATGATTTTCAATATATTAGTATTTTACAAATTAATTTCAATTAACAATGAGACAATAGTGGAAGAACTCGCTGGGTCAGCGATTTTCGTAACAAAGTTAATAACACTACCTTCGGAAAGTCTAATTAGATCATCACCGGCGAACGAAACCACCGATGAAATATCTCCAGCGAGTTTATTGACTCCAATTGCCCGTTCTTCCCCATGCAGTACGAGATTTATCATGACCGCACCCACAGGTTTACCATTAGCATTAACCAAGCAGACCGCCATTCGGAGAAGTGTACCTGGAGCTGTCATGGCGTATCCCCCACATTTATTACTCGCTTTGGCGCCGAACGAATATTCAGAGAGCCCCTCAACCAATGGGCCCCGCTTCTCAGCCCAAACTGTTATGACACGTTTTTGCGTTTTCATTGTTTTCAACAGTCCGGCAAGCCCCCCGATAGAGGTATGGGCCTCAGCACGAATCTTTACAGAGGCCTCCTCAAGCGCTTTGTTCGCGGCTCTACGAACATGTTTCAGTTTATCGGAAACTTCGGTTATTTTCCCGTCTAGTTTGGTAAGTGCCGCTTCTCTGCTGAGAGAGTCCTCTAAGCGCAACGCATCATAAGCCTCCGTAATGGTCGCCTGGTGGTCTTCTAGGGCTTTTTCAATACCCAACCGGGCCTCTTTTTGAAATTCAGTTATTTTTTCGTCTGGTTCAGCAACTGCCGCTTCTCTGATGAGAGAGTCCTCTAAGCGCAACACCCCATAAGCCTCCGCAAGGGCCGCCTTGTGGTCTTCTCGGACTTTATCAATACCCGTTCGGACCCCCTCAACCCCCAACCTGGCCTCCTTTCGAAATTCGGTTATTTTTACGTCTAGTTCAGTAAGTGCCGCTTCTCGGATGAGAGAGTCCTCTGAGTGCAACACCCCATAAGCCTCCGCAAGGGCCACCTTGTGGTCTTCTCGGACCCCCTCAACCCCCAACCGGGTCTCTTTTCGAAATTCAGCTATTTTTCCGTCTAGTTCAGTAAGTGTCGCTTCTCTAAGTCTTCTAAGCGCAACGCATCATAAGCCTCCGTAAGGTCCACCTGGTGGTCTTCTTGGACTTTATCAATACCCAACCGGGTCTCTTTTCGAAATTTGGTTATTTTCCCGTCTAGTTCAGTAAGTGCCGCTTCTCCGATGAGAGAGTCCTTTAAGCGCAACGCATCATAAGTCTCCGTAAGGTCCGCCTGGTGGTCTTCTCGGACTTTATCAATACCCAACCTGGCCTCTTTTCGAATTTGGTTATTTGTTTTCCTAGTTCAGTAAGTGCCGCTTCTCTGATGAGAGAGTCCTTTAAGCGCAACGCATCATAAGCCTCCGTAAGGTCCGCCTGGTGGTCTTCTCGGACTTTATCAACACCCGTTCGGACTCCCTCAATCCCCAACCGGGCCTCTTTTCGAAATTCGGTTATTTTTTCACCTAGTTCGTTTAGTTCCGTATGCGTTTCTTCACGACTTTGTGTATTCACAGCCAGGGCATATTCTCTAAGTTGTGATAGTAGACTCTTGTGAATCTCGTCCGTGGCCACCGATATAGTTCTATTGATCAAGGCCTTTGTTTTTTGGGTAGTTAAAAAGTCGCCCTCTGTTGGGATGAATCCCCCTTCTGCCGGTTCCAAATTCTTTGAATTTGTCACCCAATCGGAAGAACTACCTGGTCCGTATATACTCATTTTCAATAATGTTGATAATATATATACAGTCAGAATTCGTTACAGCGGCACACGTTATAGCGGCATATTCGCCTACCGGCACAATAAGCCGCCAAACCAATCGGCATGCTCTTTAATCTGCTCGATATACCGGCAAATTCGGCTTCCGGCACCGGCAGGGAATTCCCGCAAACGAATACACAGTTTAAGTCTTATTTAATGTGCGTTATAACGGCGTCGGTACCCGCGTCGCTGGTACCAAAAGACCAGCGCTGTGACCCAGCTCTGTCCGCATTATTACGGAAACCGATATTCGGGAACCAGTCACTGACCATAATGTGCGTCATAACCATGATAACGGCGCCGGTACCCGGCATCGCTGGTACCCAGCGTCGCTGGTACCAGCTCTGTTATCCGGCATTACGTGCCGGAAACCGATATTCGGGAACCAGTCACTGACCATATCTAAACAATTTCACAGCTGATTAACCCCGACCTGCTGTCATAAATCGCGGCAATTGTGTCGGTACCTTGTCACTTGCTGTGATGTACTATTTTGCAAACATCAATTAAGAAATGAACAGTTAGCAACTAAATTTACAAGTGATTAAATCCAGCAAGGACCGATAGATTGTAAATAAAAAAATATCATAATCGTGAACAATTTAAATAATTATCGTGTAGCATTGCCTCTGGGGCGAGTTCAGATAGGGACGAATCGTCATGTAAATATTTAAAGGGAAACCACTCTACATGTTTTTGCTTTGCAATTTTATAAATTTTAGCATGTAAATTAAAACAAACTTTTTATTAAAATATGTGTTTCTTTTATAAATGCACATGTTTGCGAATTGCTAACAATAAAGAAACAATTTCACAGATAATCCGGTATTCACCACGCGCTCTACAATTAACAACAGGTTCGCCTGCAACCTAGACTTTGTCAAATAACGGATTAGCTTTGAATTTTGTTTGTTTCCTTGATATAAATTCGTATATATGCACTGCTTTATCAATGTGGTGACAAATAAGTATATATCTCGCCGATAATGCTAATGTAAAATGACAACAAATAGCATCGATACAATGCGTGGTTACCAATTACCGACATGTTCCAATTACCGGAATTATCACGACAGTCTGATAGCGAGGAGAAAATCGCCGATTCTTTATACCGGCATATTCGTTATAACGGCATATTCGTTATAACGGCAGATTCATCTCTGACGAACTATGCCGTTGTAACGAATTCTGACTGTATATATATAAATTACGAACATGCGTTTAATTCTAATTTTCTTAAAATTAATTAATTTGAAATTTCTAGGACGACGGAAATCGGGTAATCGTTCTTCAACTCTCGCCCTTTATCATCAAGAATAGAAATCTTCAACTCGTGGATGTGTCCCGATTCCAAAACTTTCATGTCGGGGTGTGGGAAGTCTAAGGTCACAGTCTCCCCAAAGAAACAGTCGCTGGCGGGCACGGTTTTCAGTAATGTGCTGGGGGATCCGTCTACCATGTTGTACGATGTGTTCACCCGATCCAGGTGCACCCCGAGAGTTTTCATGATGGCGAAGTTTACTGGGGTCGTGCCGACATGCTCGCCCGGATCAAACATCCCATCATCGTTGGCAGGGTGTGTTATTTTAAATCCTAACAGTGAGCCCAACCCCGGTGAGACCCTTAAAATTTTATCAACGGTCAATGTCGCAAGCCCCGTGGCTTTCGAGATTGTGAGAGTGACTACACCAGGAATCTTCGACGCGACAAAAGCTTGGAGATCTCCGAAACTCCAAAGGCCATGAGGTACTATGGCACTCTCGCCAACATCTCCTAAGAAAAACTCGAGCGTTTCAATGTTTTTCCACCCGACCGTGAACGTGATCGATCTGAGGCCTACCCTACGTTTTCCGCAGCAGTTGTCGATTGCTTTTTGAAGTTCACAACTCTCTTTTTGAACATTAGTGATAGTAGCAAACATAATAATATCTTTCAATGGATACCAAAGCATTTAGCTTTAATTCTAATGCAAAGTACGCGGTCGGAGGTAAATACACACAAAAAGACGTTGTTAACCACCTTGTACACCCAACCGTAACAGTTAGACCGGACAGTGGCTTTACCACCAATTTCCCTAACACGTTTGAGAAATATGTAGTTACAAAGACTACTAGTCAAGATGTAATACTAAGATGGGATTTTTCCCATATGAACTTCTGGCAGAACCAGCTAAATTTCGCTGTATGGTGAGCAACGGCCGGATGTGGAGTTTCGCATCAAGACCATCTGACATCCAAGAATGTCATGCTCCGAAGTGTCTACAACTTTCACGTGTATTACACCATTAGGAGGATTCTCAAAGAACTAGGTATTCCACTACCTCAAGACGACGGCTGGGATCCCATTTCCAGCGCATACGACCGTAAGGCGTTCAAAAGATTGTGTAACGAATTTGGGGTACCAAAAGACGCGGACTGGAGACAGAAAGTATACACCCCAACCAACAGTTTAGGGTTAGTTCACCTTAAAGGCTTAGTTAGTGGTGGGCATCTTGATAAAGTTCCCGCATATTTCTCAGGGTTGTCGAGTGCCCGCGGAGCTACCCCACCACCAGTTAGAAAAATAGCAACATGGACTAAATATAATTATAAATTGAATAAGATGACGTTCGGCGATGAAGTGCTTGGTGGGCTTGCGTGTAAAGACGGTTATTGTCATTGGCTACCTACTAAAGTAGCCCACGTGGAATACCTAGACCTGGGTGATACTCCACAGATGCGAAATGCGTGGACCACATTTATGTTAGATAAAAGTAGATTTACGCAGGGTGGTGTTATTCGCCTAAACGAATCCATTCGCATAAACGAATCCATTCGCATATACGTATGGGCAATCCTCGCCTCACAGAAGCAAACGCGCAGCGCTATACTGGGCATGGGAACGGCCTTTGACGCACAAAAACAGTTCTTGGCACTTGTCGAGGATGCCATCTCAGCTAAGGTGGACCTCCAGAAGGTGATCCAGAATTATCAAGACGTTTTACAGACTGCCCGCACCCCGGTAGACTACGCATTTGGAATAGGTCTTTATATGGCGCCGAGTAATATGATACTACGAGACGACCCGGTTGACGGTTACAATAATCACATCGTAGTTGCCACCGCCAATCAAAAAATCGGCCGCAACGGGAACGTGAACACGGGTATCATCAAGCTCCCACCCAAGATGATCGGGAGCGGAGTTGTAAGTGGAACCGATTTCATAAAACCCCCAATCGTGGCTGGATTGGATACACCCACCCCAATTCGTAAATTGAATACACCATCGAGTCCCCCTAATCCAATCGTAATTGGAACAGGAGTGGAAACACCAATCGAGATTGGAAGCACAACACACGAGGAGGAGAAATTAGCGCTCATCGTTGCCCTCGTGGTGGTCGGACTATTTGCGCTTTGGTTTTAGGAACTCTCTGGCGGAGAATAGTAGGAGTTCGGCGATCGCCACAATTAAAGCCCAAGCATCCTCGGCGAGCGATCCGACCGTTTTTGATAATATAGATAACAAGAAGGAGAGGAGACCTCCTATCAACCCAGGCAGCGCGGCAGCCACCTTTCCTGCTAATTTAGCCAGGAGACTGGCGAGGGCTTTTAGTTGTTTTTTTATCCACTCCTTGGCTCCGCCGGATGGCGCGGGTGCTGGTGCGGGTGCTGGTGCGGCACCAGCATTGACAGATACAAATAGAGACGATATAGATAGAATTAGGGTCGATATAATCATGCTGAAAGCTGCGATGATGGTTACTATCGTGACGCCCTTCTCTCTGAACAGAGTGCGAAGATGCTCACCGAGTGTCGTGTCCTCGTGTAGGACCCTTGAGATTGTTTCGTGGCTCCGACTTAATTGGCCGGAAAGTGCCTCACGGTTAGTCGAGACAACCTCCAAGCGAGCTTCTCTTTCATCCCGCAACGACCGCAGGAGTTTGTTGATCCGCTCGGTAGATTCTCTATCACCATGGGCCTCCCCAAGTTTTCTTTCTTCTAGCGCGATATGTTTGTCCAGCACCGTGAGTTTGGAGAGGTTATTGACCAGTTCGCCCCGGACCGTTTGCAGAACCTTATCGAGTCCCAGGAGTTCGCGAAGAGGTAATGGTGGGTCATACTTAGTGCCGTTTATTTCGTTGACCGTGGTTTCCACTGTGTTAATAGCTTCGGTGGCTATACGAGGGACCTCGCTGATATCGCTCGTTTCTATAGCGGCGGCCGTCTTCACCAGCGTTTCGTCGGTAGACTGTACGGTTTTTACCATTTGTTGAGGCAGCTGCGACCGATCATCGACCACTCCGAGAGCTCGAGCGAAGAGTACTCCATATCGGTTCAAGGAAGAGGCCCCGAGGAACCGGGTCGGGTCGTTCTTGTACGTCAGCAACTTCCAGCTCTTGCCCCATTTAACCCACAAGTCTCCTCTTTTAGTGCTGCGGAACTCCAACGTGGCCTTGATGCCATGTTTAGACACCTCACTCTCTCAACGTTTCACCCGAGACTCCTTTTCCGTGAGGCGCCAGCTCATCCTTGGAGATCCCCGCAGGAATCTCGGCACCGCCCGCCCATGCCGGAGTTGCGGGTGGGGCCTCCTAGGGAAATGTACTCGCTGGTGAAGTTGCCATTGGTATGGCTGTTAAGGGCGTAATTCGGGGGTCGACAAACCTAGGATCTTTATTTAATGGTGTCTCTATGAAGGTCGTTTCGTCATAGTTATCGATGTCATCATCGATGTCATCATCATCGCGGAAATCGTCTCTGCCGATTTCATCCATGTCAATATCGTAATTAGCCATTATTTATAATTTTTCTTAAAATTAATTATGTATTAAAGACAAAACCATACGGGTTTAATATAGTAACTTAGTTTCACTAAATTATGTCTTCGAGTCAATACGGTCGCAAACTCAATCCATACCGCAGACTGCGTGAGCCCCTCGGGGCAAAAGGTGTGAGACAGAGCGTCGTTATTACGAACAACCCATCGACGATCGACCAGAACCAGCAGCTCTTGGTCCACTTCCCCAACCTCAGAGCTAACGACGTCATTGTGCCGGGGACTGTTCGCCTCGCTTTCACTATTTCGCTGACGTCGACGGACGCGGACCGAACCGTCGTTCAGAACCTGGGTCGCGCCATCGTCAAGAAGACCATGATAAAGATTTTTGGTAATGAGGTGATGTCGATCGATGACAGCGACGTCTACCATTGCTATCAGGACCTGTGGAAGACGGCGCAAGAGCGCGAAAACGCGGTCTATCAGGGTATTGACACCAGCCGAAGTAAGATCGTAACCAAACTTAGAATCGGGACTGGTAACAAGGTAGATAACGTCGCGAGTGACAATGCGATCGTGGCCGCTTACGGCAACCGCTTCTACATCCCGCTCGACTTTGAGTTGCTGGAGAGTCACATGCCCTACTATCAGAGTGCTTTGGCTGACCGCCTCGAATACGAACTAACGTTCAACGACTACGGCCGTGTTCTCATAGCCACAGACATAGCATCGACGTATACGATCGACAATGTTTCGCTGGAGTACGACATGGTCACGATGCCCGAACTCGCACGATTAATCAGATCACAGTATGCCGGGCACGTTGCCATACTTTATGACCGAGTTCTTCGCCATCGCAAGATGACGAAAGACAAAAGCGACACATTGTGGAATATAAATGTCAACGTACCCGCCCACTCGATGAAAGGTATACTGATGCTGTTCGAGGAGGCTCGGTTAGCGCTCAGTGCTAGAAAAACCGACAAATTCTATAACCCCAAAATCACAAAGGTAGAGGTGACGATCGAGGGAGTACCCAATCAACTCTACAGCGCGGGTCTTCGCGCGCACCAGCAGTGGGACGAAGTAAGAAAGCAGTTTGCTGCCGGCTCTAAGCGCTCTCCGGAGGTTGCCGCAGTTGCCAAAGACCTGCAGCTCTCGGCCGTCTCCCTCGCGGAGTTCCTGAATACCAAATACGCCTTATGGCTAGGCATGCGAGCCAGCGACGACGACCAAATACACGGCAGCGGACGCCAAGTTGAGAACGCTAGTGAGGGTGTGACAATCCAGATAACCAAAGAGGCGGATGGAAATGGGCCATTGAACGTGTACTTATATATAATTACAGACGCACAACTCAACATCGAAGATGGTCGATACGTCTGAGCACTCTACTAAATCTAACGATTTATTAATTAATTTTAAGAAAATTAGCAATCATTCTAACGATTTATTAATTAATAATTTTGAAAAAAATAAGAAAATTAGCAATCAATACCAATTCACGATTGGAGATGCTCACTCTGCCATAATATGTGGGCAGACAGGATGTGGAAAAACGGTTTTCATCCTCGACTTGCTCGAGGGGTCCTACCGCGATGCCTTTCATCACATTGTGATCCTGTGTCCCACTGTGCGGCACAACGATACTTATCAGCGGCGCCCGTGGATATGGACCGACCCTGAGGCATACGTTATTGACCCCGGTGATAGGCTTCACGATTGGTTGCGTGGTTTATACCAACGATTCCAGGGTGAGCCCACCCTATATGTGATTGACGATTGCTCGGCCAAGGCGGCGATGACCAAAAAGAAGGACATGCTCTCTGAGCTCGCATTTTCTGGCCGCCATGCTAGGCAAAGCATATGGATATCCACTCAAAAGTACAACGCCGTCCTCAAGGATCTGCGCGAGCAAACGAAATGGGTCGCCCTCTTTCACTGCAAGGACCGAGACTCATTCGATGACTGTCTTCGAGAGAATGACGTTATCCCAATGCGTGAGGAGCGCCTGGAGGTTCGACAGATGCTTTCGGAAACTAAGCACGCCAAGCTTCTACTAAAGACTGATCAACCAACTGCTTATAAAGTTATCAATTAATTAATTTTATAATTAATTTTAAGAAAATTATAAAATTAATTAGCAATTGCTTTGCAATTGCTGAACAATGCTTAACAAATGTTGAACAAATGCTGAACAATGGTTAACAATTGTTGCGAGCATAACGGTGATCATAAGTATCGGGTGGTACGCTTGGCAATATGTTAAAGTGATGAGACTTGTTAGTTAAATTAATTTTAAGAAAATTAGCAATAATGAACTGCGACAAACTTCTCGATCAGCTAATGGAAGAAACCTCAACTCCGACTGCCGACACGGTATCTTTCCTGAAAGATAATGAAACATCAACTCCGACAGAGCAATCGGGATCAACTCCAATTTCGATTGGGTTGAGTGCAACGACTCCGAATGAAAATGAAAATGCGGCGCGACGAGAGCGGCTAGCTGCGCTGGTTGCTGGGGGACAATCGGAGCATTATCTTGGTAGGCGTCTTTCAGTTTGTCAGGTGGATAAGATGTCAGATGCGGAGATCGATAAAATGTACGCGCGATACGAATCTAGGTTAGGTGCGGAGATGACAAAAACTCTTGGATCGGCGGCTATTCATTTGTACGCCACCGCCGTTAGTATGCTTCTCCCTATACCAAACACCGCGGGATTGATTGGCGATCTAGAGACTGACCCTTTTGTAGGACACACTCTTAGAACAGCCTGCTGCTCAATTTATCACAAGTTTGGAATGTACTTAGCTCCGCTGACAACCGCGTTGACCACGGCGAAGCACTGTCAATTTGGACATATATGCCCACAAACTATAAGCTCTAATATTAATATTATAAATGATGACACAAGACACACCTGCGAGAGTGACGGAACCACAATCTCCAACGGCGTTGGGGATTGCTCCAACCCAATCGAACCCGATTGCAGCACTTCCAACTCCGATTGATCCTCCAACCCAATCGCGATTGGAGTTGGGGGTTGCACGACATAAAAACCCAAAAAGACAGGCAGCTGGGCGGGCCACCCGAAAAGTTAAACAAGATAAAATACTCGCCGAGCTTCGAGAGGCCAAACAGTCGTTGCAATCGGGGACGGACACAGCAAAACATCTGAAGACAGCAATCGGGTTCAACAGTGTTGAGTGCAACAACACCCCCAATTCACGAATTGGAAGCACACTCAACCCAATCGAAATTGGAGTTGAATCCGATTGAACCCCAATTCACGAATTGGAGTTGGGTTGTTGGTGGTGGTCTGGCAGTTGTTGGTGCCCTGTGCGTGTGGAAATACCCCCTATTACACCAATCCTTATCGAGAAAACAACCCCCATCAATTCATCCAAAAACAGTTACGAAACACCAATCGCAATTGGATGCGCCCCATTTAAACATTGATAGTGATCCCTTTTATATGCAATAATTATAATTATCAACAATGGCCGAACAAGATGGTAAAATGAACGCGCTTTATAACGGTGTGGTGATATCGGGTTTAAGTATCGGGTATGCTCAACTATTTAAGTCGATCGACCCGCGGAGTAGGTACTGAAGGGAAGCACCGGGCAGAGACACAGCATCCTTGAGTATGTCCACGCCTCTTCCCCTGTAGAACTCAGTCATTTTAGTCAGAGCCTCCAGGAACGGTCCTACATCCAAGTCGTTGTAGTGTTGCAACCATTCCTTGAACGTCTTCATCCCACCTTCTTACACTCTTTCCACTCGGACAACGACAGTAGGAACTCACCCTTCAACTTCGAGTACCACTCGGGATAGTCGGGCAATCCCGGATGGTCGAGCTTGTCCGCGCTATCGAACCACTCGTACGGAAAGTGAGACTTTACCGTTTTACAGTCGTACGCCTTAACCCACCGGTCGTACCGGGTCCCAGAGTAGTATATAAGAGTCCACAATGATACCACCATGCGGTGGGGGGCACCGCACGTAGCCGGTGCCTTCCAGAGGGTGGTGGTATCATTGTGACTCTTATATACTACTGGATCATCTGGAAATTTTGATTGATGGATTTACATTTATTGAGCATATAGACTGCATATGTAAATCCATATAAATGTAAATCCACTAATTGTTTACAAGATAACTTTGTTAATGTGGAATTTACATATCATAATTGTGCACTTACGAACATTTTAGTCATACAAAGTTTAGTGAAACGGCCCCCAGGTGTGTATCCAAATTGACTGGATAGCTCAAGCTGTAGTAGACAAACCACCTTGTATGCAAGAGGCCCTGTGTTTCAGTCACAGACCAGGGGCCCGTTTCACTAAACTGTAAATTTCAATTGATGGATTTAAATTTGTTGAGCATACAGTACAGCTCAGATGGAAACAGCAAATGTCGTTTTCCGCTAGCGGAATTCCGTTTTTATTCGGCACGAATGTCCGTCACGAATGAAAACGGACAGAGATTGACGAAAACAGATAAAGACGAACCACTTACATGCCTGGGGCAAATAAAAGTACTCCTGCAGCTCAGCAGGCGGTCTTACGCGCCCGATAGTTTAATGTTCGTGGCGATCCGTGCCAACTGGAGAATATTCGAGAGGATACCTGTTGTCTAAAGTGGATTTATCCTTTACATCTGTATCGTAACATCGGCCTATGCACATGCATGACATTGCCGATGTCACATTCTAATATATAATATTATAGTTTTCCGATCAAAATTTGCAGACATCGTAAATATGTTATAAGTATCAATTTCCAACAGATCGGTAAATGGAAAGTGCGATTATTACTTTAGAGGTAATTAGAAATCGTATCGGTCCTGTTATTTTTCGTTGATTTTACGACCGACCTCCATTTCGCCCTTCGACCAACTCGTCCGTCAGCCAACTCAAAATAATGTAGCGGGGGGTGGGGGGGTGGCGGATGACTGCGTACTCAAAACACATATTTCTCAACAACAAAACATTGATAATCGTCTCGCGTTTTCGCGATCTCGCCTTCCGCTTTTTCTGTCTGTGACTTTGGGTGACTATGTCGGCATTACAGAGAGAAAATTCGGGTTTGTTTTGCTCATGCATGTGTCGAAAGCATGCATGTTGAAATCGCGCTTTGCACATGTGTGTGGGTAGACTGTACTTCCAATACGTATGCGAGATCGCGAAGCAAAAACGCGAGATAGCGTTGAGAGGTTGCGAAAATGCGAGATTGAATATGATAGAATCTCGCGTTTTCGCGATCTCAACTTATGCGAGAAATCACGAAAACACGAGGTTGTCACATATCCTTAACAGGACACCATACACATTGTCTGAGGAGACGATTCTCGTGTGCTGCCAAAACATGTTTTTATTAAGAAATAGAACAAATGTGGACAAACATCAGTATTTCTTGACAACAAAAACATAATTTGACAAAACATGATAATCGTCTTAGGAGACGATTCTAATGTACTGCCAATACATCTTTATTGGAGAAAAAAACCTATTTCGATACGTTATTGGTTACTGCATCGCATCGTCGATCTATACACAAGATTGCGAAAACTCGAGACCAAATCGCTTGACTGCGAAATCGCGAGGCAAAAACGTGATATTCTAATTTCTATGCATGTACGTACGAAGAACGCAATTCCATAGTACGCAATTCCATGGTCATTACATTTTGTCAGCTTATTTTGTCAACACACAGATAGGGATACCCTATTTTGTCAAAACTACGAACACGATACATGTATTATGATATAATATTGTACTATCGCTATCGTCATCGTGATATCGTCTTCTGGATGGACATGCACGATGACGATAAAATCGACGGTACAATGATGATGGTACGATATCACGACGGTACGATGAGCGATGCTACGATGACGATGCTAGGGTATAATATCTTATCACATTGTTGACACATTTCCGGGTGTTGTTCCTGTTTTAACACAGCTCGTGCGCAAGGTATGTGCATGCGGATGTGATAAATAAGTTCTGATCACGTTTGTCCGCTTGTACGAGTGATAATCCACTCGCTAAAGCTCGCGGATTATCTCCTCGTACATGCGGTTGAACCGTGATCTAACTTATACACAGTATCGTCATCGTGATATTGCGTCATCGTGGCTTCGTGTTTTGGTCATATCGTAGTATCGTACATGTAATATCGTAGTATCGACTCCATAGCGATATTACGATGGCCTGAATGGAACACCGTAGTGGAGGGTAGAAGATTGGGTGTGTCAATGCCTATGCTGTGATACAGCTTAAAATTATATCTAAAATCCATTGTCGGTTCGCCCCACCCAACTGGAACCCGAGACAATGTCGCTGCCCTTGACATGCAGTGGGCGTCACTATCGTGCCCGAGAGTCGTCCACCGCCCATACAGCGTGGATACATAATACTCCCATTTTCAAAAGGGCGTATGAAAAAATATGCCGCCGTACCCACCCATCCCCAACTAGCACATTTGCGACATATCATTTTCTGTCTATCTGCACACCTGATGGTGTTTACAATCATCAGTAGTTTCACGTGCAAAGTGTGACCGACATTTAGAGTTCGGCGGAAACAAACATATCAAAACCACGGTATGTAGTCGCTCACGTCATCGCAGATAAATTGATAATTACGCATTAGCTTGACATAGTGCATTTTCACATTTGTTTGATTTCTTGATAAAGCAAGATTCGGCGGCACATGAGAATCGTCTCCAAAGACGATTCTCCTATTTTGTCAAAATATGTTTTGTAAAGAAATACCAATGTAATCATGTTTTCTTTTCACATTTGTTGATTTCTTAATAAAGCAAGATTTTGCAGCACATGATTCTCCTATTTGGTCAAAATATGTTTTGTAAAGAAATACCAATGTAATCATGTTTTATTTTCACATTTGTTGATTTCTTAATAAAGCAAGATTTTGCAGCACATGAGAATCGTCTCCTAAGACGATTCTCCTATTTGGTCAAAATATGTTTTGTAAAGAAATACCAATGTAATCATGTTTTCTTTTCACATTTGTTGATTTCGTAATAAAATAGGTTTGGCAACACATGAGAATCGTCTCCCTAAGAAGATTCTCCTATTTTTTCAAAATATGTTTTGTAAAGAAATACCAATGTAATCATGTTTTCTTTTCACATTTGTTGATTTATTAATAAAGCAAGATTTGGCAGCACATGAGAATCGTCTCCTAAGATGATTCTCCTCTTTTGTCAAAATATTTTTTGTAAAGAAATGCTAGTGTAATCATGTTTTCTTTTCACATTTGTTGATTTCTTAATAAAATAGGTTTGGCAACACATGAGAATCGTCTGCTTAGACGATTCTAATGTTTTGTCCAAAAAAAAATATTGATGCTTTTTGTCACATTTGATTGAGTTCTTAATAATAACACAGTTTTGGCAGCACATGAGAATAGTCTCCTAAGACAACACCATTTATATTTTGTACGAATAATAGCATTATTGTTGAACCCGCTTGCGAAAGCGAGACATAGTGAACACAATGGCGTCCGTCTGTATTTTTAATTGTTGACAGTATTATCACTGAAAACCGGCGATGAGACATGGAATGAAATGTCGAACCTATCCCATAGTCATTGGGGAAACTGTTAGACCGGGCAAACAATTGACACATTAAAAAATAAATGATTTAATTTGTGTTTATCGAGTCGGGTTCCATATGGTGGAGAGGAAATACGATCGATTACACACCGTGAAAATCTTGTTGGAATGTAAATGTCAATTGTCACGTACACCATTTCAGTTTACCGCCGTTACGTCAGCTCTAAGTACATTGTATGTATGGTCGCTCGTTAGGGGCATTTCTTTCCTTCATTTATAAGGGATGGGTTGTGGCTAGGGGTTAGAACATCTGACTTCCAATCTGGAGGTTGTGGGTTCAAACATCGTCTTATGCATCAAAAATACTTTCATAGACTAATAGCAACTTTCAAGAGGAGGTCCGTGGTCGTCCAAAGGAAATGATGAAAGGTCCGAAGACCTATTGTATGTATAAAATACTGAAGTGTAAAGGTCCGAAGTTGAAAATGGAAGGTCCCGGACCTTGGACTCGCCCTATTTTCAGACTATATTCATAGTATTTCCGTCTCACTGGTCTTTAGGATGAGACTAACTGTGTTCCTGCCTCTATATGAAACAATAATTAAGAACCTTAAATTTCGTAAATTTATTCCTCTAAATATTTGTTTCTTTGCCTGTCGACGCGACGTAGTTGAACATAGTTATCTAAAATACGTCACAACGCGCGAAATGCGACGTAAATTTGCAAAACAAAATCAAGTGGAGTGGGGATGCCCAGGACCCCATACCACGCTCCGCCAGATTCCGTCTTCAGTATCGACCAGCTCGACGCGCGGATTTTGATTTTTCCACCTGAGCTGCCCCGTGCAGGCACCGGGGCGGGATCAACTGATCCTGAGAATAGTGCTGCAGTAGCCATTGCTTGTCGTAAAAGGCGACTAAACTGGCTTAACGATTGGGTTCATACTTTCCGGAACCCACTATACCGGATTTGGCCCTCATGTGCATTTTTGGCTTTCTTGTATGTGAGAGTTGAGTCGGGCTATGCCCCATATATAAAAGTAAGATTAGCGCTAATCCTATTACTTTTAGGGGATGGGATAAATGATGCTGGTGTGGCAAGGGCCTGGCACCAGATCAGGTTGTTCTAATTTCAGGACTGAATATATATTTTGATTGTAAATATTGAGTTCTGAAGTTGGGATTTACCCCCCTTGGACAGGTGGATACGGGACTCGACCCCGTTGACCCGTCTGCGTGTAGACTCCCTGAGGCTTGTACCTCTATGTCAGAAAAGCGGACGTTAAACCCTATTCACTCACTCACTCACTCCACCTGAGCTGTACTGTATGCAGCCTATGCTCAATAAATGTAAATCCAATAATTGTTTACAAGAAAAAATTATAAATGTGAAATTTGCAGACTATCATAAGTTTTTACTTACTAACATTTTAGTCATACGATGTTTAGTGAAACGGCCCCCTGACTACACATTTTTCTTGCCCTGTGATACAAATAAACAAACAACCGTTTTTTTTTCAATATACATGTATATACATTTCAGCGGCCATAACTTTATAACACTATCGTTCCTACTTTCCTGCTATAATTGTAGTTGAACAGGACACTAAATTGCCCAAATGTCCTAATCTCTGACTGTTTCCCCAGGCCCCGGAAACAGAAGAGTTCATTTTTCATGATTTCAGGATTTCCATGATCCAATGACTAATACAATTAACCCTTAGACCGCTACTCACAACAATTGTCGTCTGCTGTTGCTTTTATATATTGCCTTATTTCTCAATAAAAAACATGGTTTGCCAGCACTTCAGAATTTCCAATGGAGTCAAAGTTCCAAGTGCTGTCAAAGCATGTTGTAAATTATTCTAAAGTACTGTCAAAGCATGTTTTTGATGATCAAAATGAAAAATAGAAAATAAACAGCAGACAACAACAAAATAAGATAGCGGTGTAAGGGTTAAGAATGTAATGTGTTAATTTAAACAAAATGTATTACAATATATATAATAAATTGTAAAAGTACATTGTATTAGCAAACAAGTGTACCAATTGTTGCTTTAATACATGTACAAATAATATAGGTAAATTACATGTATATTTATACGTTTTTGCAGTTAGGTAAGTGCCCATACTTTACTTACTATTGCAACGTTATTGATTACCAATTGATTGCACAATTATCAAAATGTTCAGTTCAACTAAGCTTGTACTTTATATTATATTGAATAGATCAGTGTGGTACTGAAAGGCTTGTGGAAATTCATTATTGGAAATAGATCCAATTTATTAGTTACATTTGTATTATACAGGGTTCGATTGGGTCATGGAAATCCTGAAGTCATGAAAAATGAACTCTTCTGTTTCCGAAGCCTGGGGACAATGGTTCCTTTTGCTCATGGGTCATATATGACTCTCAGGGAAAAACAGAAATTGTTGTCTCACAAAACTAGCAAGTGGGCTGCCTGCAGAATTTTTGACGTAGCCAAATTCCCCATATCTCTTGACCCGTTAGTCATATCATTACCAAATTTCATCAATAGCTTTCTCACATTGATGCATGACTATCCACCCACTGTCATTTGGGTGATCTCGACTTTTACATCTGGCACCAGATCACGACATTGTCTTTGAGTGTTAAATGACTTTTGTCGGCCTGCTTTAGCAGAAATTAGGCGCGACTGTAGTCACCGCTTTTTTCGTCGTCGTCGCCGTAGTCCGAAATGTCAAAATGTTTGTACAAGCTTTGTCATCATGGTATAACTTTAATATTTCTTGACGGATTGCTTCAATATTTGGACACTTGATACATGTGAACATTCGGAGTACACTCATGCTGCTATTAACATGACCTTGACCTTTTTTTATCTTCATATGTTTGTAGAAACATAATACAGTACAGGCTTCAGCCATTTTTTTTAGTCAAAAAGTTTGTACAAGTTTCTTCATCATCGTATAAGATTAATGTTACTTGATGTTTGGACATTTGATATGTGCAAGCATTTGGAACACACTCATTCTTTAACATGACCTTGACCTTTTTTACCTTTACATTTTTGCGGAAACTCTTAGCCAATTTTTTGTGACAGAACTTTTGTACAAGTTTCTTCATCATATAACATTTATGTTACATGATGGATTGCTTCAATATGTGGTCACTTGATACATGTCAGCATTTGGAACACACTCGTGCCGCCATTAACATGACGATGACCTTTTTTACCTTCACATGGTTGTGGAAACACACAGCTATTTTTTTATGTCAAAAAGTTTCTTCAACCTTGACCTTTTTCGTGTTTTAAGCATGCAATTCTCTGACGGTTTTGTGATGCTTACTTAAGCACATGCCCATGATCATGTTATGGTCAAATACTTCGGCAGGCGCAACACCGCTTCCGTGGCGGAATTCTTGTATCGTAATTTTAGTGCTGTATATTCAATGCTCCCCCCATTCCCGTCTGTATACAACTTTGTTGTAGAAAAATAAACCCCAATCAATCAATATAAATCAATGAACTATTTAATCAATCAATTCATCAATCAATCAATCATACCATACTTTCAATATAACAAAATGTAATATGTATTTAGGGCTCTTGATTCATGCATATGTGACATACTCATCATCATGGCATAATAAACAGTTTTAGACGAGTTATTATAATTTATCATGGTTAGTGCATGCGTCGTATGGAAGTTATTATCCGCCATAATTCTATGTGGCTTGATGCTTATGTGCTTGTGGCATTACAACTTATAGTGTATACTGTTAAGTAGATTTGCATTTTTTTGGCTACATTCTTTTAACCAATGTTTTTTGTCATCTTTAGATCACGAAGAACAAAACTGGGGTTGGTTCCATTTTTTTCGACAATACCTTTGGCCGCCATCTTGGATTTCAAAATGGCCGCACTGAAATGCTGTATTCATTATATATACACTTCTAATACAGGTAGAATATTTATTCTTTTTTTTTTATGATAATCATATTTTGACCACACACAACAAAACCTGTGTTATTTTAATTTTTATCAAGTCCCATGGCGGCCATCTTAGATTTAAAAATGGCCCCCCTCAAATCTTATACAATATATTGTAATATTCCACTTTTTCTGATAACTGGTATGGTGGACATTTTGTTTTCAAAATGGCCTCCATGTAAATAATATTTCTTGTGTCTTCACTGCGTACTGTATTTAGTAAAGTGTATTTATAGTTCGGTTGTGTTGAATGTTTTGCTACGTTCTTGGAACAAAAGTTCTTTGTATCATCAAAGAAAACATAAGTTGTTCCTATTGTGTTCTAATTTTCATCATGGTTTCCTTGAAAATCATATAATTCTGATATAATCATGAACAAATCATTTGAACTGATGTTTCCCAGACTATAATCCTTATTAAAAGTAAAATATATATGACTAATGTCAATTCAAGTTGTCACTGTTTATGACTAGATTTCAAAATGGCCACTGTGTGTATGCAGGAATTTTCTTAATTATGGATATAGTGCTTTCAATTAGTTCCATCACCATCTGCATTAAAGTCTACAACTTGTTGGTGTTCCTGAAAGGCAGTGCTAGCACAATCACATTCAAAATTACTTTTACGGCATTAAAACGCCATGTGCACATGTTCAGTATGTGTAGACGATGTGTGTAAAATGTCAGATTGATTGCCAAAACACAGTTGGAGAGGTTGAATACACTCTATACCTAATACAGAATTGTATGCAGGACTGTAGTAAATAGTTACGTTGAAAAGGCAGTATTGTTCCATGGTCATTATCATTATTTACGATTGCCATATGGTCTTAAGAGACCACAACTTCTGTGTCAATATAAATGTGATCAGTGCCTCGATTGCCCAAATTGCGTTTCATTTGTTGAAATTGTCATATTATGACTTGACAAATCCAGAGACATGTTGACCTACGCATGTAGGTCTGCATTATGGTGTGCCACAAAGGCAAGCCAATGGCTAATGCCTTGATATCATTGATTCTCGCAGAAAACTAATATGCTCTGATTGAACATGAATTATGAGGTATGTTATTTGGCCAGAAATGGTTTTGTTATGTGTACGGACTGACTGTTCAAGTGGAGTAAGATCACTTGCCTCTCATGTCCATAATATAAATCATGTACTCTATTCATGTCGTCACAGATTACAGGATAGTTTACTGCTGTTGCAGCAATATGGTCTGTCAATGAATTACGTTTCTGGCAAAAACATACTAGTTACTGATATGCTATATCCCACGAGTCAGTAACATACATATATTCTTATTTTATTAAGGGTATGAATGCACAGGTACATGTTGTATTCGCGAACTTACCTGATCAGTGATTACGAGTTGCAAGAAATTGCTAACTTGTAATAAGATGCACAATTGATCCTGCTAGAAAAACGAGTCTAAAGGAATAACTCAATTTCAGAACAAAATGTCCGCAGAAAATAGTGGCGTTATGGGAATACGGAGATAAGCTGAAGGGATCTAAACACATAAGTCTGACTCCACTCGAGTTTAAAATGTTGCAAGCCGTGCACAATGGCCATCTTGGCATTCATACATGCTTTAGACGAGCGCAACATATTATGTTCTGGTAAAATGGTAGGAAGATAGAAACTGAAATGCCAAAGAAACTCTTATATCACACTATGTACCAGGCCACCCATGACAAACTGCTGCTATAAACATTTCCACATGGAATGAAAATTAATTTCTGGTAACTGTTTACAACAACAGTCACACAGCATGAATTCTAAAATGGCCATTGGACTGTTGAAAGAGATTTACAGTAAGCATGGTATACCAAGTACACATGTGTCAGATGTCTGCAATTTGCCTACTAGGTATTTGCTGATTTTGCAAAAAAATTATATTCCTTAATGTCACATGCTCTATGTAGCCAATGTCCGGTGGGTTAGCTGAGCGAACAGTGTGAAGCACAATTTTTTAAACACAAAAGATGAATGTACAGACCTATATTTGGATATACTGGAATACCGAAACTCGGCACGGAATGGTCACCTACACAGTTATCGATGGGACAGCGGCTTCTATCCAGTTACTGACCACTTGTGAGCAGGTATTGCCAATAAATGTTTTGATTTGTGACAAAACCAGATCCAGTCATCAACAGAGCAAGAAACGATATGATAAAAGCATAGTAGATTTAAAATTAAAAGAGTTAAACATTGACACCAAGCTGGACTCCATAAAGACAGCAACTTGTTGAGACCAGTTGCAGTCTGCTTGCACAATGCCAGATATTAAATTGTACAGACTGCAGATGGTGCATCATATCTCTGTAACAGACGCTTTCCCATGATAGCTAGGGAGAATATGAGTAGTTACCTTTGCAATGCAATACAAGACATTAATATACACATTATCGGATAAAATAGATGATTTGCCATGTTTTTATCTTATTTTAAAGGAAAACACATGTGCTGACCAAGATATCATTTGGAGAAACATAACTATAAGCCACAACAATACTTAATATGTAATACATGTAAATATGTAATACAACAATACATAATAGATGTAAATCCTTTAAATGGCAAAGTATGTGACACACTTATTTCCAGCGGCCATTTTGAAGATAATGGTGCCTGGTACTACATTACTCGCCATTTCAAAATATACTGAAATGATTATGCCAATATTTCTTATCCATAATAATAAATAATAACTAGAAAAAGTCGATGGCGCGCCATCGCAATATACCCACTTTCCCCAAATGCTAAGTCCGAAAGGGGGAAGTAATCCATGATGGAGGGTCGGATAAAAAATCCGAATTCACTTTGCGCATGTGCACATGATAACGAAGCTACATAGCAAATATGAGGCGCGTAGGTATGAAGGTGAAAAAGTTTTTCGAGTTACAAGGAAAAAGGAAAAAATGGGAAATTCTGAGTCGGAAAGGGGGAGGTAATCGATGATGGAGGGTCGGATCAAAAATGGGAATTCACTTTGCGCATCTGCACATAACGAAGGTACATACTAAATATCAGGCGCGTAGGTATGAAGGTGAAAAAGTTTTTCGAGTTACGAGGGAAAAATGGGAAATTCTGAGTCCGAAAGGGGGAGATAATCCATGATGGAGGGTCGGATGAAAAATCCAAATTCACTTTGCGCATCTGCACATGATAACGAAGCTACATACCAAATATGAGGCGCGTAGGTATGAAGGTGAAAAAGTTTTTCGAGTTACGAGGAGAAAATGGGAAATTGTGAGTCCGAAAGGGGGAGATAATCCATGATGGAGGGTCGGATGAAAAATCCAAATTCACTTTGCGCATCTGCACATGATAACGAAGCTACATACCAAATATCAGGCGCGTAGGTATGAAGGTGAAAAAGTTTTTCGAGTTACGAGGAAAAAATGGGAAATTCTGAGTCCGAAAGGGGGAGATAATCCATGATGGAGGGTCGGATGAAAATCCAAATTCACTTTGCGCATCTGCACATGATAACGAAGCTACATACCAAATATCAGGCGCGTAGGTATGAAGGTGAAAAAGTTTTTCGAGTTACGAGGAAAAAATGGGAAATTAAATTCTGAGTCCGAAAGGGGAGATAATCCATGATGGAGGGTCGGATGAAAAATCCAAATTCACTTTGCGCATCTGCACATGATAACGAAGCTACATACCAAATACAGGCGTAGGTATGAAGGTAAAAAAGCGACGTAGGTATGAAGGTGAAAAAGTTTTTCGAGTTACAAGAAACGTGACGGACGTACGGACGGACGTACGGACGTACGGACGTACGGACGGACGGACACCCGTGACGAAAACAATATACCCGTTTTTTTTTACAAAAAAAGTGGGTATAATAAAAAACACCACATATAATGACCATGATGTTAAATATAAATTAATTTCAGTGGCGGCCATTTTGAAATTCAAAATGGCGGCCATGCGGCTCTTAAGAAATGGAACAAACTTCAGTTTTGTTATATGTTTTATTTAGAACTGTTTTCAAGCAAACACACACGTTCCAATAACAATCATTTTAAAGAAGATAACTACAGCCACAGAAATACTAGAATGTGTAACAAATCTTTGATGTGGCGATGTACATAAAACACTTAGTTTCTGCGGCCATTTTGAAGATAAATTTTACTCGTAGCACAATACCAGTTCGCAATAATCTAAGCAGACTGTGTTCAAAGAAATACGAGTATAACCAGAAGGAAAATACAAAATGTTACCACGACATTCAAAAATGTACAATGAATACTGGATTTCCAAGTTTGAAATGGCGGCCATTTTGAAAACCAAAATGGCTGGTGTCTCAAAATGTATTAAAACTCATTCTGCCAATATTTCTTGTCCATAATACTGTGTTTTTCGCTGTAAAAACACCACACATAATGACTGACCTCAAAATATACATTTCAATGGCAGCCATTTTGAATTTCAAGATGGCGGCCATATAGCATATAGAAAAAAATGGAACTAATCCCAGTTTTGTTGTATGTGGTCTATAGATGAATTATTTTTTTCACAAGACCTAAAATAACGACATAACAGTATACACTATTATATTCATGTTAATTTATTCATCATTTGAATGTATTACATTTGAAATCTGCTTGTTGTAATTGTATTTGTCTTACATGTCTATTCTGCTGGTTGCTTTGTTCATTCGTCTTTTTATGCCCCTCCCCCCCCCCCGCCCCCCCCCCCCCCCCCCCCCCCCCCCCCCCCCCCCGCCACCCCGAATGGTGAGGGGGGCATATAGTGTTACCGGTGTCCGTTCGTACGTACGTCCCGAAACCTTAATGCTCAGGTAAATGGCTTGTAATTTCTTTTCCCTTGCTCGGATCTGCTTCATATTTCACACACGCATTGCTCCAATGGTCCTCTACCGCCCTGTGACAAATCCACATTCGTCCCGCACCCGCCAAGCCCAGGGTCAAGGTCACAGACTTGGTGCGTTCGAAACCTTAACGCTCGGGTAAATGGCTTATAATTTCTGTTTCCTTGCTTGGATCTGCTTCACATTTCACACACGCATTGCTCCAATGGTCCTCTACCGCCCTGTGACAAATCCACATTCGTCCCGCCCCCGCCAAGCCCAGGGTCAAGGTCACAGACTTGGTGCGTTCGAAACCTTAACGCTCGGGGTAAATGGCTTAATTTCTGTTTTGTTTCCTTGCTTGATCTGCTTCACATTTCACACACGCATTGCTCCAATGGTCCTCTACTGCCCTGTGACAAATCCACGTTCGTCCCGCCCCCGCTAAGCCCAGGGTCAAGGTCACAGACTTGGTGCGTTTGAAACCTTAACGCTCGGGTAAATGGCTTATGCCCCCGCCACCGAATGGTGAGGGGGGCATATAGTGTTACCGGCGTCCGTACGTACGTACGTCCCGAAACCTTAACGCTCGGGTAAATGGCTTATAATTTCTGTTTCCTTTCTCCTATCTGCTTCACATTTCACACACGCATTTCTCCAATGCTCCTCTACCGCACTGTGACAAATCCACATTCGTCCCGCCCCCGCTAAGCCCAGGGTCAAGGTCACAGACTTGGTGCGTTCGAAACCTTAACGCTCGGGTAAATGGCTTATAATTTCTGTTTCCTTGCTCCGATCTGCTTCACATTTCACACACGCATTGCTCCAATGCTCCTCTACCGCCCTGTGACAAATCCACATTCATCTCGCCCCCGCTAAGCCCAGGGTCAAGGTAACAGACTTGGTGCATTCAAAACCTTAACGCTCGGGTAAATGGCTTATAATCAAATATGCCTCGTTTTCTTTGGCTGCCAGCGGGGGCATTCGTGTGCCGACAGGCCACATTTCTAGTTGATATATACAGTTTTCGTAATTTCGTCCGTCCTTCCGTCCGTCTGTCCGTCCGTCCACGTTAAAGTTTTTGGGTATCCAATATCTCTGTAACGTTAAGTCGGATTGACCTCAAACTTCATGTACTTCCTTATCATCATCCATATTTTTATTCCATACCACACCCATGCAGCCTTCATGTCTAAGGTCAAGGTCAAATTACTTAGAAAGATTTGCGTTAAAGTTTTTGGGTATCCAATACATTGTATCTCTGTAACGGTAAGTCAGATTGACCTCAAACTTCATATACTTCCTTATCATCATCCATATTTTCATTCCATACCACATCCATGTGGCCTTCATGTCCAAGGTCATGGTCAAATTACTGAGAAGTTTGCGTCTGTAAGATTTGCTTTAAAGTTTTCGGGTATCCATTATCTGTCCAATGTTAAGTCAGATTGACCTCAAACTTCATATACTTCCTTATCATCATCCATATTTTCATTCCATACCACATCCATGTGGCCTTCATGTCCAAGGTAATGGTCAAATTACTTAGAAATTTGCGTCTGTAAGATTTGCATTAAAGTTTTTCGGGTATCCATTATTTCTCCAAGTTAAGTTGGATTGTCTTCAAACTTCATATACTTCCTTATCATCATCCATATTTTCATTCCATACCACACCTATGTGGCCTTCTTGTCCAAGGTCAAGGTCAAATTACTTAGAAATCTGTTTTAAAGTTTTTTAAATATTTGCGTTAATTTTTTATTTATCGATCCCAGCGGTGGCCGAGGGTATACGTGATCCCCTGCTCACTTTCTCTAGTTATACCCCCCGCAACGTGTTGTGAGGGGGGTATACTGGAGTCAGGTTGTCCGTGCGTCTGTGCATCCGTGCGTCCGCATGCGTCCGTCCGTCACTAAACTTAACATCAGAGAAATATTGTTATAACTTCTATTTCCTTCATCTAAAATGCTTAACATTTCACACATGCATTCCTGTAAGGCTCTACTACCATGCTGTGCCAAATCTATGACCGTCCAACCCTCACTGATCCCAAGGTCAAGGTCAAATACTTAGTCCCTTTACAAAACTTAACATCAGAGAAATATTGTTATAACTTCTGTTTCCTTCATCTAAAATGCTTAATATTTCACACATGCATTCCTGTAAGGCTCTACTACCATGCTGTGCGAAATCCATGACCGTCCAACCCCCGCTGATCCCAAGGTCAAGGTCAAATACTTAGTCTCTTTACAAAACTTAACATCAGAGAAATATTGTTATAACTTCTGTTTCCTTCATCTAAAATGCTTAATATTTCACACATGCATTCCTGTAAGGCTCTACTACCATGCTGTGCCAAATCCATGACCGTCCAACCCCCGCTGATCCCAAGGTCAAATACTTAGTCTCTTTACAAAACTGAACATCAGAGAAATATTGTTATAACTTCTATTTCCTTAATCTAAAATGCTTCATATTTCACACATGCATTCCTGTAAGGTTCTACTACCATGCTGTGCCAAATCCATGACCGTCCAACCCCCGCTGATCCCAAGGTCAAGGTCAAATATTTGGTCTCTTAACATCAGAGAAATAAGTTATAACTGCTATTTCCTTCATTGAAAATTCTTAATATTTCACTTGTGCATTCCTCTAAGGTTGTACTATCATGCTGTGACAAACATACAACCGTCCAACCCCCCCCCGCACGCTGATCCCAAGGTCAAGGTGACATACTTAGTCTCTTTAGAAAACTTAACATGAGAGAAATTGGTTTATTACTTCTATTTCCTTGCTCGGATCTGCTTCACATTTCACACACACATTGGTCCAATGGACCTCTACCACTGTGTGACAAATTCACGTTCGTGCCCAGAGTCAAAGTCACAAGCCCATAGACTTGGAATTTTGTTTCCATATTTAGGGGTACCTGGGTCCACGCGGGGGGTATTCCGTAAGCCTCACTTACTGACCAATCTAGTTCAATTCTGATTTTGTGATTTTGTGTACAGGTAAAATGCAGAATTCAGCCTTGTTGACCTGGCCTAAAATGACCTATGGTGTTGACAGGTTGTTAACTCTTACAATACTGATTTAAGTTTTGTCATCTGCTGTTTAGGTATTATTATACCCCCGGCATACGAAGTATGTCAAGGGGTATATAGTTTTCGTAATTCCGTCCATCCTTCCGTCCGTTCGTCCGTCCGTTAAAGATTTTGAGTACCCATTATCTCTGTAACGGTAAGTCGGATTCACCTCAAACTTCATATACTTCCGTATCATCATTTGCGTCCGTAAGATATGCGTTAAAAGTTTTTGGGTACCCATTATGTCTGCAACAGTAAGGCGGATTGACTTTAAACTTATGTACTTCCTTATCATCATCCATATTTTCATTCCATATCACACCCATGCGGCCTTCATGTCCACTGTCAAGGTCAAATTACTTTGCATTAACGTTTTTTGAATATTTGCATTAAACTTTTTATTTGTTGGTCCAGGCGGCGGCCTGGTATATACGTGAGCCCCTGCTCACTTTCTCTAGTTTTCCTGTTTCTTGATGGAAACCTGGTTTGACAGTGTATGAGAATCATCTCCAGTGGAGACAATTCTCATGCACTATCCAACTATGTCTTTGATTTGGAATACAACAATATGACAAAAATAGCAGACGCCAATTTTCGGTTCCCGTCTTTTAAGGGTTCAATGTCCATAAATAAACAATACACATGTTTCAGGGATCGGCAGTGCTCGAGACAAAGACAGATGACGAGTTACTGGCGGAGTGGAGTGAGGCAGAGAGGTCCAGCTTCAATAAGGTGTTTGAGCATGAGGCGTGCTGGGACCTGAACAAGCGGGGCGGGGTTGGGGAGACCCCGCTGCACCTGCTGTATCTCATGGACAGTGCCGAGTACACAGAAGTGGCCAAAATCCTACTCAATATGTTTCCAAAGCTGGCTTTGGATTTCTACTGTGCTGATGAATACTATGGTACGTTCACATGTGTTCGATGGAGGTTGGGACAATACGTGTATCTTATACCCCTTTCAACACCGCAGGCCTGTATAGTGGTATTGGCAAACAGTGTAGTTCCAGATGAGCCGGCTCATCTCAACAGAATCTTCACTTTTTGCAAGTAATTTTCATATTTTTGAGAACAAAAGCACCCTCTTTTCATAAATGGCTAGTCTGAAAATCATTCTGTGGTGATTGGATGGTTGGAAAATTAACGTATCACAGTCCATTCCAGTTACTTAGGGTTGAAAGGGTTAATAATGAATCCAGCAAATATATAAGGATTCAACATACTGTAACGGTTAATCTTTGAGGTATTCACACTTGGGGCCTAGTGATCCAGTATAGTAAAGGTGCCTGCTACCAGATCAGGACACTGTTTTAAAGGTACATGCCCACTCAGTAGGCATAAACTGTTCTTTATAGTAATTAATGTATAATTGTGTCACTATTCCACTAGTTATAAAAATTACAAGTACCCGCTATACAGATAAAATCATTTAGTAAAATGTATTTTACTAATAGTGACGCGCGGTGGTATCAGGCTATTTTCATATGCAAATGAGGCATGATATTTTTTAATTATTTATACTAATTAAATGCGTCCACTGAAAAAATAATATTTTCGACATATTATAAAGTATGATCATTGCACATCATATATAAATACAGAGAATAAATAGTAATGTTTGTTATAACATTTTAAGGAAACCCGGTTATCGCCCCTGATATTAGTGTGGAAATTTATGTCTGATATAAAATGCCAATCAATACGTGGGCTAATACCTGACCACTGTCAGTCACTTGCAGAACTTAGTACAATTATTATACCCCCGGTATACGTAGAGTATGTTTAGGGGTACATGTATATAGTTTTAATAATTCCGTCCGTCCGTTTGTCCGTTCGTCCGTCCGTCCGTTCGTACGTCCGTCCGTCCACATTAAAGTTTTTGAATGCCCATTATCTCTGTAATGTAAGTCGGATTGACCTCAAACTTCATATACTTCCTTATCATCATCCATATTTTCATTCCATACCACACCCATTTGGCCTTCATTTCCAAGGTCAAGGTCAAATTACTTACAAATTTGCATCTGTAAGATTTGCGTTAATGTTTTCGGGTACCCATTATCTCTGCAATGATGAGCCGAATTGACTTCAAACTTCATATACTTCCTTAACATCATCCATATTTTCAATCCATGCGACACTCATGCGGCCTTCATGTCCAAGGTCAAGGTCAAATTTGCGTTAACGTTTTTATTTGTCGGTCCAGGTGGCGGCCGGAGGTATACGTGAGCCCCTGCTCACTTTCTCTAGTTTTAAATATTTGTGTTAAAGTTTTTAAGTGCACAATATCCCTGCAATTGCATGTCAGATTGACTTGAAACTTCATATATTTCTTTATCATCATTCATATTTTCATTCTATAGCCCGCCCACACAGCTTTCATGCCCAAGGTCAAGGCCAAATGACTTAGAAAATATTTGGTGGTCGGACCAGTTGGCGGCCGGGGGTATCCTTGAGCCCCTGCTCACTTGCTCTAGTTAATAGTGACTTCACGGTGGGTGTTGAATCAATTCTGGTTAATGTATGTTTGACCTCGATGACAAACCAATCCCAGATCTTTAAAGGTACAAAATAGGCACAAAATGTTCTTTACATCTGAGACATTTTCTAGCCAAAAAACATTCATTCACCATTAGTCCACGCATTGATTGGCATTATTATACATTTTATATCAGATGTAAAATTTCCACACTGATATCAGGGGCGATAACCGTGTTTCCTTAAAATGTTAATGGACATTACTATTTATTGTCCCGCCTGCTTTAGCAGAAGTGGGACATAGGCATAGCTTTTCCGTCGATGTCGTCGGCGGCGGCGTCAGCGGCGGCGTCAACATTTCACGTTAAGTTTTTGCGTTTAGCTCAGTTTCCAGAAAACTATAACTCCTACGACCTCCATACTTGGTATACATCAACACTGTGGTGTAACCATCTCACACAGAGGGAACCCATGTGACCTTCACCTACTTTTCACGGTTCATTGACCTACTTTTCACATGCATTCAACGTTAAGTTTTTGCGTTTAGCTCTGTTTCTAAAACTTAACACTCAGGTTAATTCATTGTAACTTCTGTTTCCCTCAATGGAATGCTTTAATATTACATACATGCATTTGTAACAACATCTCGCATCATTCTACAGAAATCCCATTGTGCCCGCTAACCCCAGAGGTCAAGGTCACTGACTTAGAAATTTCCGTGTTTGGAAAAGTTAACGCTTGGTTTAATGTATTACAACTTCTGTTTCCCTTGATGGAATGCTTCGGTATACATCAACACTGTGGTGTAACCATCTCACACAGAGGGAGCCCATGTGACCTTGACCTAGTTTTCATGGTTCATTGACCTACTTTTCACATGCATTCAACGTTAAGTTTTTGCGTTTAGCTCTGTTTCTAAAACTTAACGCTCAGGTTAATTCATTGTATCTTCTATTTCCCTCAATGGAATGCTTTAATATGCAATACATGCATTTGTAACAACATCCCGCATCATTCTACAGAAAGCCCATGGTGCCCGCTAACCCCAAAGGTCAAGGTCGCTGACTAAAAAATTTTCCGTGTTTGGAAAAGTTAACGCTCAGTTTATGCTTTGATATTCCATACATGCATTTGTAACAACATCCCGCCTCATTCTACATAAAGCCCATGTTGCCCGCTAACCCCAAAGGTCAAGGTCACTGAATTAGAAATTTCCGTGTTTGGAAAAGTTAACGCTCAGTTTATGCTTTAATATTCCATACATGCATTTGTAACAACATCCCGCATCATTCTACAGAAAGCCCATGTTGCCCGCTAACCCCAAAGGTCAAGGTCACTGAATTAGAGATTTCCGTATTTGGAAAAGTTAACGCTCAGTTTATGCTTTAATATTCCATACATGCATTTGTAACAACATCCCGCATCATTCTACAGAAAGCCCAAGATGCCTGCTAACGCCAAAGGTCAAGGTCACTGACTTAGATAAATGTTCGTGTTTGGAAAAGTTAACGCTCAGTTTATGCTTTAATATTCCATACCTGCATTTGTAACAACATCCCGCATCATTCTACAGAAAGCCCATGGTGCCCGCTAACCCCAAAGGTCAAGGTCACTGACATAGAAATTTCCGTATTTGGAAAAGTTAACGCTCAGTTTATGCTTTAATATTCCATACATGCATTTGTAACAACATCCCGCATCATTCTACAGAAAGCCCATGGTGCCCGCAAACCCCAAAGGTCAAGGTCACTGACTTAGAAATTTCCGTGTTTGGAAAAATTAACGCTCAGTTTATGCTTTTATATTCCATACCTGCATTTGTAACAACATCCCGCATCATTCTACAGAAAGACCATAGTGCCCGCTAACCCCAAAGGTCAAGGTCACTGACTTAGCAATTTCCGTGTTTGGAAAAGTTAACGCTCAGTTTATGCTTTAATATTCCATACATGCATTTGTAACAACATCCCGCATCATTCTACAGAAAGCCCATGTTGCCTGCTAACCCCAAAGGTCAAGGTTGCTGACTTAGAGAAATTTCCGTGTTTGGAAAAGTTAACGTTCAGTTTATGCTTTAATATTCCATACATGCATTTGTAACAATATCCCGCATCATTGAAAGCCCATGATGCCCGCTAATGCCAAAGGTCAAGGTCACTGACTTAGATAAATTTTCGCGTTTGGAAAAGTTAGCGCTCAGTTTATGCTTTAATATTCCATACATGCATTTGTAACAACATCCCGCATCATTCTACAGAAAGCCCATGGTGCCCGCTAACCCCAAAGGTCAATGTCACTGACTTAGAAATTTCCGTATTTGGAAAAGTTAACGCTCAGTTTATGCTTTAATATTCCATACATGCATTTGTAACAACATCCCGCATCATTCTACAGAAAGCCCATGTTGCCCGCTAACCCCACAGGTCAAGGTTGCTGACTTAGTGAAATTTCCGTGTTTGGAAAAGTTAACGTTCAGTTTATGCTTTAATATTCCATACATGCATTTGTAACAACATCCCGCATCATTCTACAGAAAGCCCATGATACCTGCTAACGCCAAAGGTCAATGACTTAGATGAATGTTCGTGTTTGGAAAAGTTAACGCTTAGTTTATGCTTTAATATTCCATACATGCATTTGTAACAACATCCCGCATCATTCTACAGAAAGCCCATGGTTCCCGCTAACCCCAAAGGTCAAGGTCACTGACTTAGATAAATGTTCGTGTTTGGAAAAGTTAACGCTCAGTTTATGCTTTAATATTCCATACCTGCATTTGTAACAACATCCCGCATCATTCTACAGAAAGCCCATGGTGCTCGCTACCCCAAAGGTCAAGGTCACTGACTTAGAAATTTCCGTATTTGGAAAAAGTTAACGATCAGTTTATGCTTTAATATTCCATACATGCATTTGTAACAACATCCTGCATCATTCTACAGAAAGCCCATGGTGCCCGCTAACCCCAAGCAAGGTCACTGACTTATAAATTTCCGTATTTGGAAAAAAGTTAACGCTCAGTTTATGCTTTAATATTCCATACATGCATTTGTAACAACATCCCGCATCATTCTACAGAAAGCCCATGGTGCCCGCAAACCCCAAAGGTCAAGGTCACTGACTTAGAAATTTCCGTGTTTGGAAAAATTAATCGCTCAGTTTATGCTTTTATATTCCATAACTGCATTTGTAACAACATCCCGCCTCATTCTACATAAAGCCCATGTTGCCCGCTAACCCCAAAGGTCAAGGTCACTGAATTAGAAATTTCCGTGTTTGGAAAAGTTAACGCTCAGTTTATGCTTTAATATTCCATACATGCATTTGTAACAACATCCCGCATCATTCTACAGAAAGCCCATGTTGCCCGCTAACCCCAAAGGTCAAGGTCACTGAATTAGAGATTTCCGTATTTGGAAAAGTTAACGCTCAGTTTATGCTTTAATATTACCATACATGCATTTGTAACCCATCCCGCATCCACTCAACAGAAAGCCCAAGATGCCCTGCTAACGGCCAAAGGTCAAGGGCACTTGACTTAGAATTTAAATAAATGTTCGTGTTTGGACCAAAGTTTAACGCTCAGTTTATGCTTTAGTATTCCATACCACTGCATTTGTAACAACATCCCGCATCATTCTACAGAAAGCCCATTGGTGCCCGCTAACCCCAAATTGGTCAAGGTGCTGACTTAGAGGAATTTCCGTGTTTGAAAAAGGTTAACGTTCAGTTTATGCTTAATATTCCATACATAGTAACAAATCCCGTGAAATTTTGTAACAATAATCCAACGAAATCATTTGAAAGCCCCAATGATGCCGCTAATGCCAAAGGTTCCAGGTTCACGACTTAGCCCATAAATTTTGCGCCGTTTGGAAAAAAGTTAGCGCTTTCAAGTTTATTGCTTTATAATTCAGTACAAGCATTTGTCACCAATATTCCATACATTCATTTGTAACACATCCCGCATCATACAGAAAGCCCATGGTGCCCGCTAACCCCAAAGGTCAATGTCACTGACTTAGTTTTATTTCTCGTACAATTTGGAAAAGTTAACGCTTTCCAGTTTATGGCTTTAATATTCCATACTTGCATTTGTAACAATATCCCGGCATCATTCTACAGAAAGAACATGTTGCCGCTCACCCCAAAGGTCAAGGTTGTGGATAGTGAAAATTTCGTGTTTGGAAAAGTTAACGTTCAGTTTTTTAAATGCTTTATATTCCATACATGCATTTGTAACAACATCCCCCCCGCATCATTCTACTGAAAGAAAGGCCCATCCCGATACTGAAACTAAACCGCCCAAAGGATCATTGACTTAGATGAATGTTCGTTTTGGAAAAAGTTAACGCCAGTTTAAGCGTTTAAGTATTGCCTTTTAATATTCTTGGCAATACATGCATTTGTAACAAATCATCCTTTGCAATCATTCTTACAGAAACCCAGCCCAATGGTGCCCGCTTAAACCCCAAAGGGTCAAGGTCACTGAATTAGAAATTTCCGTATTTGGACAAAGTTTAACGCTCAGTTTATGCTTTAATATTCCATACATGCATGTTTTTAAACAACATCCGCATCATTCTCACAGAAAGCCCATGGTGCCCGCAAACCCCAAAGGTCAAGGTTCACCTGACTTAGAAATTTCCGTGTTTGGAAAATTAACGCTCAGTTTATGCGTTTATATTCCATACTGCATTTGTAACAACATCCGGCATCAAGGGTTTCTACAGAAAAGACCATAGTGCGCTAATTCCCCCAAAGGTCCAGGTCACTGACTTAGCAAATTTCCGTGTTTGGAAAAGTTAACGCTCTGTTTATGCTTTAATATTAACCATACATTGCATTTGTAACAACATCCACGCATCATTCTACAGAAAGCCCATGTTGCCCGCTAACCCCAAAGGTCAAGGTTGCTAACTTAGTTTAGAATTTTCCGTGTTTGGAGTTAACGTTCAAGGTTTCAGTATGCTTTAATTAACTCATTTTACATGCATTTGTAACAACATCCCGCATCATTCTACAGAAAGCCATGTGCCCGAAACTAACCCCAAAGGTCAAGTTTCGCTGACTTAGAAATTTCCGTGTTTGGAAAAAGGTTAACGCTTCCAGTTTATTTGCTTTAATATTCCATACATGCATTTGTAACAATATCCCGAACTCTTAAATTTTAAAAACAGAAGCATGATTAAGCGCCTACCGCCAAAGGGTCAGGTCACGACTTGCCCATTTGAAAAATTAAATTTTCAGCGTGCCCAGTAACGCTCAGTTTAATGGTTTAATTATTTCCAAAAGGTAACATTTGCATTTGGTAACAACATCCCGCATCATTCTACAGAAAGCCCATGTTGCCCGCTAACCCCCAAAGGTCAAGTTTTCATTGAAACTAAAAGAATTTCGGTTTAAAAATTTGAAAAGTTAACGCTCAGTTTATGCAATTTAAGGTATTCCATAACATGCAGTTTGTAACAACATCCATGCATCATTCTCACTGAAAGCCCATGGTGCCCAAACCCCAAAGGTCAAGGTCAACTGACTTAGAAATTTCCGTGTTTGGAAAAATTTAAGCAAATCCAATTTATGGCTAATAATTCAATTAACTGCCAAATGGTAACACATCCGCATTTCATTCCTACAGAAAGAAACCATAGTGCCGCCCTAACCCCAAAGGAACAGGTTCAACCTGGAAAATTAAGCAATTTTCAAGTTTGTTTGGAAAAGGTAACGCTTCAGTTTATGCTTTAACTATTCCATACAGCATTTGTAACACATCCCGCATTCATTCTACAGAAACGCCCATGGTGCCCGCAAACCCCAAAGGTCAAGGTCACTGACTTAGAAATTTCCGTGTTTGGAAAAATTAACGCTCAGTTTATGCTTTTATATTCCATAACTGCATTTGTAACAACATCCCGCATCATTCTACAGAAAGACCATAGTGCCCGCTAACCCCAAAGGTCAAGGTCACTGACTTAGCAATTTCCGTGTTTGGAAAAGTTAACGCTCAGTTTATGCTTTAATATTCCATACATGCATTTGTAACAACATCCCGCATCATTCTACAGAAAGCCCATGTTGCCCGCTAACCCCAAAGGTCAAGGTTGCTAACTTAGAGAAATTTCCGTGTTTGGAAAAGTTAATTAGCGTTCAGTTTATGCTTTAATAATTCCTACATGCATTTGTAACAACATCCTGCATCATTCTACAGAAAGCCCATGTTGCCCGCTAACCCCAAAGGTCAAGTTTGCTGACTTAGAAATTTCCGTGTTTGGAAAAGTTAACGCTCAGTTTATGCTTTAATATTCCATACATGCATTTGTAACAATATCCCGCATCATTTTACAGAAAGCCCATGATGCCCGCTAACGCCAAAGGTCAAGATCACTGACTTAGATAAATTTTCGCGTTTGGAAAAAGTTACGCTCAGTTTATGCTTAATATTCCATACATGCATTTTTTGTAACAACATCCGGCATCATTCTACAGAAAGCCCATGTGCCCGCTAACCCCAAAGGTCAAGGTCACTGACTTAGAAAATTTCCGCTAGTTTATTTGGTTTAAAAGTTAACGCTCAGTTTATGCTTTAATATTCCATTACATGCATTTGTAACAACATCCCCGCATCATCATACTAACCCCAAAGAAAGCCCATGTGCCCAACCCGCTAACCCCCAAAGTGGTCAAGGTCACTGACTTAGCAATTTCCGTGTGTTAAAAGTTAACGCTCAGTTTATGCTTTAATATTCCATACATGCATTTAAGTAACAACATCCCCGCAATCATTCTACAGAAAGCCCATGATTGCCCGCTAACCCCAAGGTCAGGTTGACTTGACTTAGAGAAATTTCCGTGTTTGCAAAAGTTAACGGTGCAGTTTATGCTTTATATTCCATAACATGCATTTGTAACAACATCCCGCCTCGCCCATTCCCTACATAAGCCCACTGTTGCCCGCTAACAAACCCCAAAGGTCAAGGTCACTGAATTAGAAATTTCCGTGTTTGGAAAAGAAAAGTTAACGCTCAGTTTATGCTTTATTCCTTACCATACATGCTTTTAACCCCCGTAACACAATCCGCATATCTTCCATCGGACATGTTGCCATGTTGCCCCGCGTAACCCAAAGGTCAAGGTCACTGAATTAGAGATTTCCGTATTTGAAAAGTAACGCTCAGTTTATGCTTTAATATTCCATAAACATGCATTTGTATTCAACATCCCGCATCATTTCTACAGAAAGCCCAAGATGCCTGCTAACGCCAAAGGTCAAGGTCACTGACTTAGATAAATGTTCGTGTTTGGAAAAGTTAACGCTCAGTTTATGCTTTAATATTCCATACCTGCATTTGTAACAACATCCCGCATCATTCTACAGAAAGCCCATGGTGCTACGCTAACCGCAGAAAAGGTCCAAGGTCACTGACTTAGAAATTTTTTCGTATTTGGAAAAAGTTAACGCTCAGTTTATGCTTTATTATTCCATACATGCATTTGTAAAAAACATCCTGCATCATTCTACAGAAAGCCCATGGTGCCCGCTAACCCCAAAGGTCAAGGTCACTGACTTAGAAATTTCCGTATTTGGAAAAGTTAACGCTCAGTTTATGCTTTAATATTCCATACATGCATTTGTAACAACATCCCGCATCATTCTACAGAAAGCCCATGGTGCCCGCAAACCCCAAGGTCAAGGTCACTGACTTAGAAATTTTTTCCAGTGTTTGGAAAAATTAACGCTCAGTTTATGCTTTTATATTCCATAACTGCATTTGTAACAACATCCCGCATCATTCTACAGAAAGACCATAGTGCCCGCTAACCCCAAAGGTCAAGGTCACTGACTTAGCAATTTCCGTGTTTTAGGAAAAGTTACGCTCAGTTTATGCTTTAATATTCCATACATGCATTTGTAACAACATCCCGCATCATTCTACAAAAAGCCCATGTTGCCCGCTAACCCCAAAGGTCAAGGTTGCTAACTTAGAGAAATTTCCGTGTTTGGAAAAGTTAACGTTCAGTTTATGCTTTAATATTCCATACATGCATTTGTAACAACATCCCGCATCATTCTACAGAAAGCCCATGTTGCCCGCTAACCCCAAAGGTCAAGTTTGCTGACTTAGAAATTTCCGTGTTTGGTTTAAAAAGTTAACGCTCAGTTATGCTTTATATTATTCCATACATGCATTTGTAACAATATCCCGCATCATTTTACAGAAAGCCCATGATGCCCGCTAACGCCAAAGGTCAAGGTCACTGACTTAGATAAATTTTCGCGTTTGGAAAAGTTAACGCTCAGTTTATGCTTTAATATTCCATACATGCATTTGTAACAACATCCGGCATCATTCTACAGAAAGCCCATGGTGCCCGCTAACCCCAAAGGTCAAGGTCACTGACTTAGAAATTTCCGTATTTGGAAAAGTTAACGCTCAGTTTATGCTTTAATATTCCATACATGCATTTGTAACAACATCCCGCAATCAATTCTACAGAAAGAAACCCATGGTGCCCGCAAACCCCAAAGGTCAAGGTCACTGACTTAGAAATTTCCGTGTTTGGAAAAATTAACGCTCAGTTTATGCTTTTATATTCCATAACTGCATTTGTAACAACATCCCGCATCATTCTACAGAAAGACCATAGTGCCCGCTAACCCCAAAGGTCAAGGTCACTGACTTAGCAATTTCCGTGTTTGGAAAAGTTAACGCTCAGTTTATGCTTTAATATTCCATACATGCATTTGTAACAACATCCCGCATCATTCTACAGAAAGCCCATGTTGCCCGCTAACCCCAAAGGTCAAGGTTGCTAACTTAGAGAAATTTCCGTGTTTGGAAAAGTTAACGTTCAGTTTATGCTTTAATATTCCATACATGCATTTGTAACAACATCCCGCATCATTCTACAGAAAGCCCATGTTGCCCGCTAACCCCAAAGGTCAAGTTTGCTGACTTAGAAATTTCCGTGTTTGGAAAAGTTAACGCTCAGTTTATGCTTTAATATTCCATACATGCATTTGTAACAATATCCCGCATCATTTTACAGAAAGCCCATGATGCCCGCTAACGCCAAAGGTCAAGGTCACTGACTTAGATAAATTTTCGCGTTTGGAAAAGTTAACGCTCAGTTTATGCTTTAATATTCCATACATGCATTTGTAACAACATCCGGCATCATTCTACAGAAAGCCCATTGTGCCCGCTAACCCCAAAGGTCAAGGTCACTGACTTAGAAATTTCCGTATTTGGAAAAGTTAACGCTCAGTTTATGCTTTAATATTCCATACATGCATTTGTAACAACATCCCGCATCATTCTACAGAAAGCCCATGGTGCCCGCTAACCCCAAAGGTCAAGGTCACTGACTTAGCAATTTCCGTGTTTGTAAAAGTTAACGCTCAGTTATGCTTTAATATTCCATTACATGCATTTGTAACAACATCCCGCATCATTCTACAGAAAGCCCATGTTGCCCGCTAACCCCAAAGGTCAAGGTTGCTGACTTAGAGAAATTTCCGTGTTTGGAAAAGTTAACGTGCAGTTTAGCTAAAATTATTCCATTACATGCATTTGTAACAAAATCCCGCATTTCAACAATAGCCCTTGTTGCCACCTAACAAAGGTCAAGGTCACTGAATTAGAAATTTCCGTGTTTGGAAAAGTTAACCCGCCTCAGTTTAGCTTTAATATTCCATACATGCATTTGTAAAACATCCGCATCAATTCTAAAGGTGCAATGTTGCGTATCAAAGGCAAGGTACTGAATTAGAAAGATTTCCGTATTTGGAAAAGAAAAAGTTAACGCTCAGTTTATGCTTTAATATTCCATACATGCATTTGTAACAACATCCCGCATCATTCTACAGAAAGCCCAAGATGCCCTGCTAACCCGCCAGGTCAAGTTCATGACTTGATAAATGTTCGTGTTTTTGGAAAAGGTTAACGCTCAGTTTTTTCTTTAAAGGTATTCCAATACCGTGCATTTTTGTAACAACATCCCGCAATTCATTCTACAGAGCCCATGGTGGCCTCGCTACCGCAAAGGCAAGGTTCATGGAAAATTAGAAATTCCGGTAATTTTGGAAAAGTTTAACGCTCAGTTTATGCTTTAATATTCCATACAATGCATTGTAACAACATCCCTGCATCATTCTACAGAAAGCCCATGGTGCCCGCCTAACCCCAAAGGTCAAGGTCTGCACTTAAGAAAAATTTCCGTATTTGGAAAAGGTTAACGCTCCAAGTGTTTCTTTATATTCCATGACATTGCATTTGTTAATCAAACCCAAATCCCCGCCATTCATAACTCAGAAAGCCCATGGTTTGCCCGGCAAAACCCCAAAGGTCAAGGTCGCTGACTTAGAAAATTTCCGGTTTGGATAACGCTCAGTTTATTGCCTTTTTATATTCCATAACTGCATTTGTAAACAACATCCCGCATCATTCTACAGAAAGACCCATGGTGCTCGCGCTAACCCCAAAGGTCAAAGGTCAACTGGACTTAGCAATTTCCGTGTTTGGAAAATAGTTAATTTGCCTTAGTATTTGGCTTTAATTTTAATTACTATTTGCTAACAACAACCCCGCATCATTCTACAGAAAGCCCATGTTTGCGTTAACCCCTAAAGTTCCAAGGTTGCTTACTTAAGATTTCCGTGTTTGGAGTTTAACGTTCAAAGGTTTTATGCTTTAATATTCCATACATGCATAACAACCATTCGCACTCTACAGAAAGCCCATGGTTGCCCGCTAACCCCAAAGGTCAAGTGCTGAACCCCTTTAAAGGAAATTTCGTGTTTGGAAGGTTAACGCTGCATTTATGGCCCCCTTAACGCCCAAAGGTCAAGGTCACTGACTTAGTTAAAATTTTTCGCGTTTGGGAAGTTAACGCTCAGTTTTATGCTTTAAATATTCCATACATGCATTTGTAACAACATCCGCATACATTCTACAGAAAGCCCATGCCCGCTAACCCCAAAGGTCAAGGTCAAACTGACTTTAAAGGAAATTTCGTAATTTTGGAAAAGTTACGCTCAGTTTTTGCTTTAATATTCCATTACATGCATTTGTAAAAACAATCCCCGATCATTCTTAACAGAAAGCCCATTTGGTGCCCCAAAAACCCCAAAAGGTCAAGGTCACTGACTTAGAAATTTCCGTGTTTTGGAAAAATTAAACCGTTTATTTATGCTTTTATATTCCATAACTGCATTTGTAACAAACATCCCCCGCATCATTCTATCAGCTAAACAGATAACCAATAGTGCCCGCTAACCCCAAAGGTCAAGGTCACGACTTAGCAATTTCTGTTTGGAAAAGTTAACGCTCAAGTTTATGCTTTAAATATTCCATACATGCTTTGTTAACAACATCCCGCATCATTCTCAGCCCATGTTGCCCGCTAACCCCAAAGCAAGGTTGCTAACTTAGAGAAATTTCCGTGAAAAGTTAACTTCAGTTTATGCTTTAATATTCCATACATCATTTGTAACAACATCCCGCATCAATTTCACAGAAAGCCCATGTTGCCCGCTAACCCCCAAAGGTCAGTTTGCTGACTTATTTCCGTTTTGTTTAAAAGTTAACGCTCAGTTTGCTTTGTATATTCCCATCTGCATTTGTAACAATAATCCCGGCATCATTTTACAGAAGCCCATGATGCCCGCTAACGCCAAAGGTCAAGTCACTGATTTCTTAGATAAATTTTTGCGTTTGGAAAAGTTAACGCATCAGTTTATGCAATATCATTCCATAACATGCATTTGTAACAACATCCGCATTTCATTCTACAGAAAGCCCAGGTGCCCGCTAACAAAGGTCAAGGTCACTGACTAGAATTTCCGTAAAAGTTAAACGCTCATTTTTATGTTTTAATATCCATACATTTGCAATTTGTAAACAACATCCCGCATCATTCAGAAAGCCCATGTGCCCCGATCAAAAAACCCAAAGCAAAGGTGCTGACTTGAGATTTCGTGTTTGGAAAAATTAACGCTCAGTTTATGCGTTAATATTCCATACTGCATTTGTAACAACATCCCGGCTCCTTCTAACTAGAAAAGATGTTTGCCGCTAACCCCCAAAGTCAAGTCACTGAATTAGAATTTCCGTGTTTGGAAAAGTTAACGCTCAGTTTATGCTTTATATTCCATACATGCATTTGTAACAACATCCCGCATCATTCTACAGAAAGCCCATGGTGCCCGCTAAACCCCAAAGGTCAAGGTCACTTGAGTTAGAGAAATTTCCGTAGTTGAAAAGTTAACGCTTCAGTTTATGCTTTAATATTCCTACATGGCCATTTATGTAACAACAATCCGGCATCCCATTCTACAGAATGCCATTGTGCCCGCTAACCCCAAAAGGTTCAAGGTCAATGACTTAAGAAATTTCCGTATTTGTGAAAAGTTAACCCGTCAGTGGTATGCCTTTAATATTCCATACATGCATTTGTAACAAACAGTCCCGCATCTTTAACCCCAAAGGAAAGCCCATGGTGCCGCTAACCCCATAGGTCAAGTGTCATGACTTAGCAAGTTTCCGTGTTTGTAAAAGTTAAACGCTCAGTTTATTGCTTTAATATTCCATACATGCATTTGTAAAACAACATACCCGCATCATTCTACAAAAGAAAGCCCATGTTGCCCGCTAACCAAAGGTAAAGGTCAAGGTTGCCTGACTTAGAGAAATTTATTTCCCTTGTTTTGGAAAAAGTTAATGAACAGTGCAGTTTATGCTTTAATATTCCATAAACATGCATTTGTAACAACATGCCCGGCCTCCATTCTACATAAAGCCCATGTGCCCGTCTAATCCCCAAAGGTCAAGGTCACTGAATTTTAGAAATTTACCGTGTATGGAAAAGTTAATACGGCTCAGTTTATGCTTTAATTTGCATTCCATACATGCCATTTGTAAAAAACAACATCCCGCATCATTTCTACAGAAAGCCCATGTTAGCCCGCTAACCCCAAAGGTCAAGGTCACTGAATTAGAAGATTTCGTTTTTTGGAAAGTTAACGCTCTTTTCGGAAATAAGTTAACGCTCAGTTTAAATGCTTTAATATTCCATACATGGCATTTGTAACAACATCCCCGCATTCATTTCTACAGTAAAGCCCAGATGCCTGCTAAACACACGCCAAAGGTTCAAGGTCTCTGACTTAGATAAATGTTCGTGTTTTGGAAAAGTTAACGCTCAGTTTATGCTTTAGGTATTCCCATACCTGCATTTTGTAACAACATCCCGCATCATTCTACAGTAAAGCCCATGGTGCTCCGCTAACCGCAAAGGTCAAGGTCACTGACATTAGAAATTTGCCGTATTTGGAAAAGTTTAACGCTCAGTTTATTGCTTTAAATCTTCCATACATTGCATTTTGTAACAACATTCCTGCATGCAATTCTTACAAAAGAAAGCCCATGGTGCCCGCTAACCCCAAAGGTCAAGGTCACTGGACTTAGAAATTTCCGTATTTGGGAAAAGAAGTTAACGCTCAGATTTATGCTTTAATATTCCATACATGCATTTGTAACAAAACAATCCCGCAGCATTCATCTTAAGAAAGCCCATGGTGCCCCGGCAAACCTCCACCAAAGGTTCAAGGTCACTGACATTAGAAATTTTCCGTGTTTTGGAAAAATTAACGCTCAGTTTATGCTTTTAATATTCCATTAACTGCATTTTGTAAACCAACAATCCCCGCATCATTTCCTACAGAAAGACCATAGTGCCCGTGCCACCCCCCCGCCTGCCCCCGCAAACCCCAAAGGTCAAGGTCACTGACTTAGCAATTTCCCGTGTTTGGAAAAGTTAACGCTCAGTTTATGCTTTAATATTCCATACATTGCATTTGTAACAAATCCCGTCCCATCATTCTACAGAAAGCCCATGGTTGCCACGCTAACCCCAAAGGTCAAGGTTGCTAAATTTCTTAGAGAAATTTCCGTGTTTGGAAAAGTTAACGTTCACGTTTATGCTTTAATATTCCATAAGATCATTTGTAAAACAACATACCCGCATCATTCTACAGAAAAGCCCATGTTGCCCCCCGCCTAACCCCAAAGGTCAAAGTTTGGGCTGACTTAGAAATTTCCGTGTTTGAAAGTTAATAACGCTCAGTTTATGCGTTTAAATATTCCATACATGCATTTGTAACAATAATCCCGCATCCAATTTTACAGAAAGCCCATGATTGACCCCCCGCTAACCACCGCCAAAAGGTCAAGGTCACTGACAATTAGGAATAAAATATTTTCGCGTTGGAAAACGTTAACGCTCAGGTTTTATAGCTTTAATATTCCATACAGGCATTTGTAAACAACATCCGCATCAATTCTACAGAAAGCCCATGGTGCCCGCTAACCCCAAAGGTCAAGGTCACTGACTTCTAGAAACAATTTTCCGTATTTGGGAAAATAAGTTAACGCTTCGAGTTTTATGCTTTTAATATTCCATACATGACATTTGTAACAACAATCCCGCATCATTCTACAGAAAGCCCATGGTGCCCGCAAACCCAAAGGTCAAGGTCACTGACTTAGGAAAATTTCCTCCGTGTTTGGAAAAATTAAACAGCTCAGTTTATGCTTTTTATATTCCATAACCTGCATTTGTAACAACATCCCCCCCGCCATCTATTCTACAGAAACAGACCATAGTGGCCCGCTAACCCCAAACCCAAACGGTTACAAGGTCAACTGACTTAGCAATTTCCGTGTTTGGAAAAGTAACGCTCTGTTTTATGCTTTAATCAGTTCCCTATTCATGCATTTTGTTGTAACAAATCATCCCGCATCATTCTACAGAAAGCCCACATGTTGGCCCCTAACTAACCCCAAAGGTCAAAGGTTGCTAACTTAGAGAAATTTCCGGTTTGGTTTGGAAAAGTTAACGTTCATTGTTTTGCTTTAATATTCCATACATGCATTTGTAAACAATCCAACCGCATCATTCTACAGAAAGGCCCCATGTTGCCCGCTAACCCCCAAAGGTCCAAGTTTGCTCGACTTAGAAACTTTACCGTGTTTGGAAAAAATTAAACGATCAGGTTTTGTTATGCCTTTGTAATATTTCCATACATTGCATTTTGTAAACAATATCCCACCGCATCATTTTACAGAAATAGAGGCCCATGATGCCCGCTAAACTGCCAAAGGGTCAAAGGTCACTGACTTAGATAAATTTTTCGCGTTTTTGGAAAAGTTAACGCCTTCGTTTTATGCTTTAATATTCCAATACATCATTTTGTAACAACATCCGGCATCCATTCTACAAAAGAAAGGCCCATTGGTGCCCGCTAACCTCCAAAGGGTCAAGGTCACTGACTTTAGAAATTTCCGTATTTGGAAATAGTTAACCGCTCAGTTTTATGCTTTAATATTTCCATACACGTGCATTTGTGTAAAAACATCCCGCATCATTCTACTGAAAGCCCATGGTGCCCGCTAACCCAAAGGTCAAGGTCACCTGAGTTAGCAATTTCCGTGTTTGTAAAAGTGAAACGATCAGTTTTATGCTTTAAATTTTCATTCCATACATTGCATTTGTAACAACATCCCGCCATCATTCTACAGAAAGCCCCATGTTGCCCACCAACACCTACCCGCCCGCTAACCCCCCAAAGGTCAAGGATTGCTGACTTAGAGAAATTTCCGTGTTTGAAAAGTTAACGTGACAGTTTATGCTTTAATATTCCATACATGCAATTTGTAACAACATCCCGCCTCATTCTACATAATGCCCCATGTTGTCCCGTAACCCTGGTACAACCCCCAAAGGTTACAAGGTGAACTTAGAATTAAAATTTCCGTGTTTGGAAAATTTGTTAACTCTCAGTTTATATGCATTTTAATATTTCCCATAACATGCATTTGTAAACAACATCCCCTCATCATTCTACAGAAAGCCCCATGTTGCCCAGCTAACCCCAAATAAGGGTCCAAGGTCACTTGAATTAGAACGAATTTCCCCGTTATTTGGAAAAGTTTAAACACGCTCAGCTTTATGCTTTAATTTTATTCCATACATGGCATTTGTAACAACATCCCGCATCATTCTCTACAGAAAGCCCAAAGATGCCATGCTAACGCCAAAGGTCAATGGTCACTGACTTAGATAAAATGTTCGTGTTTGGAAAAGTTAACGCTCAGTTTTATGCTTTCGTATTCCATACCTGCATTTGTAACAAAAACATCCCGCATCATTCTACAGAAAGCCCATGGATGCTCGCTAACCGCAAAGGTCAAGGTCACTGACTTAGAAATTTCCGTATTTTGGAAAAAGTTAACGCTCAGTTTATGCTTTAAATATTTTCCATACATGCATTTGTAACTAAACATCCTGCAATCAATTCTACAGAAAAGCCCATGGTGCCCGCTAACCCTCCCCCCCAAAGGTCAAGGTCACTGGACTTAGAAATTTCCGTATTTGGAAAAGTTTAAAAACGCTGCAGTTTATGCTTTAATTTTTATTCCATACATGCATTTGTCAACAATCATTCCCGCATCTATTCTACAGAAAGCCCATGGTTGCCCGCAAAACCCCAAAGGCTTCAAGGTCACTGACTTAGAAAATTTCCGTGTTTGGAAAAATTAACGCTCAGTTTATGCTTTTATTATTATTCCATAACCTGCAATTGTAACAAACTCCCGCATCATTCTGTACAGAAAAGACCATAAGTGCCCCGCTAACCCCAAAGGTCAAGGTCCACTGACTTTAGCAATTTCCGTGGGTTTGGAAAAGTTAACGCTTAGTTTATGCTTTAATAATTCCATACATGCATTTGTAACAACCATTCCCCGCATCATTCTACAGAAAGCCCATGTTGCCCGGCTAACCCCAAAAGGTCAAGGTTGTAAACTTAGAGAAATTTTCCGTGTTTGGAAAAGTTTAACGTTTCAGTTTAATGCGTTTAATAATTCCATACGTGCATTTGTAACAACATCCCGCATCATTCTACAGAAAGCCCATGTTGCCCGCTAACCCCTAAATGGATCAAGTTTGCTGACTTAGGAAATTTCTGTGATTTGGAAAAGTTAACGCTCAGTTTATGCCCCGCTAACGCCAAAGGTCCAAGGTCACTGACTTAGCTAAATTTTCGCGTTTGGAAAAGTTAACGCTCATTTATTTGCTTTAATAATTCCATACATGCATTTGGTAACAACATCCACGGCCATCATTCTACAGAAATAGGCCCATGGTGCCCGCTAATACCCAAAGGTCTAAGGTCAACTGACTTATTAAGAAATTTCCGTAGTTTGGAAAAGTTAAAACGCTCGTTTTATGCTTTTAATAGTTCCATAAACATGCATTTTGTAAAACAATCCCGCATCCCGCATTCTTTTACAGAAAGCCCATTGGTGCCCCCCCGCAAAATACCCCCCCCAAAGGTCAAAGGTCACTGACTTAGAAATTTCCGTGATTTGGAAAAATTAAACGCTCAGTTTATGCTTTTATATTCCATAACTTGCATTTGTAACAACATCCCGCATCATTCTACAGAAAGACCATAGTGGTCCTTTAATGCCCGCTAACCCCAAAAGGTCAAGGTCACTGACTTAGCAATTTTCCGTGTTTGGAAAAGTTTAAAACGCTCAGTTGTTTAATGCTTTAATATTCCATACATGCATTTGTAACAACAACATCCCGCATCATTCTAACAGAATAAGCCCATGTTGCCCGCTAACCCCAAAGGGTTCAAGGTTGCTAACTTAAGAGAAAACTTTCCGTGTTTGGGAAAACAGTTAACCGATTCAGTTTATGCTTTTAATTATTTCCATAAACATGCATTTAGTAATCAACCTCCCGCATCATTCTACAAAGAAAGCCCATGTTGCCCGCTAACCCCTCCCAAAGGTCAAGTTTTGCTGACTTAGAAATTTTTCCGTTTGGTTGGAAAAGTTAACGCTCAGTTTTATGCTTTAATATTTCCATACCATTGCATTTTGTAACAATATCCCCGCATCATTTTTTAACAGAAAGCCCATGATGGCCCGCTAACGCCAAACAAGGTCAAGGTCACTGACTTTAGATAAAATTTTCTTTCTTTTCGCGTTTTGGAAAAGTTTAACGCTCAGTTTATTATGCTTTAATATTCCATACATGCATTTTGTAACAAACATCCGGCCATCATTTCTACAGAAAGCCCCCATTGGTGGCCCGCTAACACCTCAAAGGTCAAGGTTCACTGACTTAGGAAAATTTCCGTATTTGGAAAAAGTTAACGCTCAGTTTATGCTTTAATTAATTATTCCATTAACATGCATTTGTAACAAACATCCCGCATCATTTCTACAATGAAAAGACCCATGGTGCCCCGCTAACCCCAAAGGTCAAGGTCACTGACTTAGCAATTTCCGTGTTTGTAAAAGTTTAACGCTCAGTTTATGCTTTAAATATTCCATACATGCATTTTGTCAACAAATCCCGCATTCATTCTACTGAAAGCCCATGTCTGCCTTGCCCGCTTAAACCCCAAAGGTGTCAAGGTTTGCTGTCTTAGAGAACATTTCCTTCCGTGTTTGGAAAAGTTAAACGTGCCAGTTTATGCTTAATTAATTTCCATTACATGCAGTTGTAAAAACATCCCATCCCGCCTCATTTCTACATAAAAAAAGCCCATGTTGCCCGGCTTAACCCCAAAGGTCAAGGTCACTGAATTAGAAATTTCCGTAGTTTTGGAAAAGTTTAACGCTCAGTTTTATGCTTTAAATATTCCATAACATGCATTTGTAACAACATCCCGCATCATTCCTACAGAAATAGCCCATTGTTGCCCTGGCCCAGCTAACCCCAAAGGGTCAAGGTCACTGAAATTAGAGATTTTCCGAATTTGGAAAGTTTTTTTTTTTTTTTTTTTGGTTTTTTGTTTTAGTTTTAACGCTCAAGTTTTATTGCTTTAATATTCCATACATGCATTTGTAACAACATCCCGCATCATTCTTTACTAAGAAAAGCCCAAGATGCCTGCTAAACGCCAAAGGTTCAAGGTCACTCTGAACTTAGATAAATGTTCGTGCTTTGGAAAAGTTTTAACGCTCAGTTTATGCTTTAGTATTCCATACCTTGCATTTGTAACAACATCCCGCATCATTCTTACAGAAAGCCCATGGTGCTCAGCTAACCGCAAAGGTCAAGGTCACTTGACTTAGAAAATTTCCAGTAATTTGGGAAAAGTTAACGCTCAGTTTATGCTTTAATATTCCATTACATTGCATTTGTAAACAAAACATCCTGCATCATTCTACAGAAAGCCCATGGTGCCCGCTAACCCCCAAATGGTCAAGGTCACTGACTTAGAAATTTCCGTATTGGAAAAGTTAACGCCTCAGGTTTATGCTTTAATATTCCATACATGCATTTGTTAACAACATCCCGCTCATTCATTTACAGGAAAGCCCTTGGTTTGACCGCAAACCCCAAATAGGTCAAGGTCCCAACTGACTTAAGAAAATTTCCGTGGTTTGGAAAAAATTAACGGCTCTGTTTTATGTTTTATATTCCAAATAACTGCATTTTGTAACAACATCCAGCATCATTTCTACAGAAACGACCATAGTGCCCCGCCCGCCTAACCCCCAAAGGTCAAGGTCACTGGACTTTAGCAATTTCCGTGTTTTGGAAAAGTTAACGCTCAGTTTTGTAATGCTTCTTAATATTTCCATACATGCATTTGTAACTAACCATCCCGCATCATTCTACAGAAAGCCCATGTTGCCCCTCCACCCTCCCGTCCTCCCCCCCCCCCCGCCGCTAACCCTCCCCCAAAGGTCAATGGTTGCTAACTTAGAGAAATTTACCGTGTTTGGAAAACAGTTAACAGTTCCAGTTTTTAATGCTTTTAATATTCCATACATGCATTTGTAACAAAACATCCCGCATCATTCCTACAGAAAAAGCCCATGTTGCCCGCTAAACCCCAAAGGTCAAGTTTGCTGACTTCAGAAATTTCCCGTGTTTGGAAAAGTTAACCGCTCAGTTTTATGCTTTAATTTTATTCCATACATGCATTTTTGTAACAATATCCCGCATCATTTTGACAGAAAGCCCATGGATGCCCGCTAACCGGCCAAAGGTCAAGGTCACTGACTTAGATAAATTTTCCGGGTTTGGAATTTGGAAAAGTTAACAGCTAACTCAGTTTATGCATTAACTATTTTTTTTTTTTCCATACATGCATTTGTAACAACACATCCGGCATCATTCTACAGAAAGCCCATGGTGCCCCGCTAACCCCAAAGGTCCAAAGGTCACTGACTTAGAAATTTCCACGTATTTGGAAAACAAGTTAACGCTCAGTTTATGCTTTAATATTCCATACATGCATTTGTTAACAACATCCCGCATCATTCTAACAGAAAGCCCATGGGGTGCCCCGCAAACCCCAAAGGTCAAGGTCACTGGACTTAGAAAATTTCCGGTTTTGGAAAAATTAAGCGCTCAGTTTTAATGCTTTTATTTTATTCCATTAAACTGCAATTTGTAACAACATCCCCCGCTTCATTCTAAACAGAAAGACCAAAATTAGTGCCCGCTAACCCCAAAGGGTCAAGGTCACTGAACTTAGTCAATTTATTTCCGTGTTTGGGAAAAGTTAACCGCTTCAACGTTTATATGCTTTAATATTCCATACATGCATTTGTAACAACATCCCCGCATCATTCTACAGAAAAGCCCATGGTGCCACGCAAAACCCCAAACCCAAAGGTCAAGGTCACTGAACTTAGAAATTTCCGTGTTTTGGAAAAAAATTGAACGCTCAGTTTTATGCTTTTATTTTACCTTCCATAAACTGCATTTGTAAAACAACATCCCGCATCATTTCTACCAGAAAAGACCAATAGTGCCCCGCTAAACCCCAAAGGTCAAGGTCACTGACTTTAGCAAATTTCCGTGTTTGGAAAAGTTAAACGTCTCTAGTTTATGCTTTAAAATTATTCCCATACATGCATTTGTAACAATCATCCCCCGCATCATTCTACAGGCGGAACGGAGCCCATGTTGTGCCAGGGCGGGCCGCGCTAACCCGGCCCTAAAGGTCAAGGGTTGCTAACTTATAGAAAATTTTTCCTCCGTGTTTGGGAAAAGATTAAAACGTTCAGGTTTAATTGCCTTTAAATATTCCATACATGCATTTGTAAACAAACATCCCGCATCAATTCTACAGAAAGCCCCATGTTGCCCGCTAACCCCAAAGGTCCAGTTTGCTTGAACTTAGAAACATTTCCGTTTGTTTGGAAAAGTTAACGCTCGAGTTTTATGCTTTAAATTATTCCATACATGGCATTTGTAACAATATCCCCCCAATCCCGCAATCATTTTACCACGGGGGGAAAGCCCATGATGCCCGCTAACGCCTCAAAGGTTCAAGGTCACTTGTCTTAGATAAATTTTCCCGCGTTTGGAAAAGTTAAAACGGCTACAGTTTAATGCTTTAAATATTACCATACATTGCATTTGTAACAACAGTCCGGCATCAATTCTACAGAAAGCCCATGGTGCCCGCTAACCCCCAAAGGTCAGGGTCACTGACTTAGAAATTTCCGTATTTGGAAAATGTTAAACGCTCAGATTTATATGCTTTAACTATTCCATACATGCAATTTGTAACAACATCCCGCATCATTCCTACTCGGAAAGCCCATTGGTGCCCCCGCAAAAACCCCAAAGGTCAAGGTCACTGATTAAGAAATTTTTCCGTGTTTGGAAAAATTAACCGCTCAGTTTTTATATTATGCTTTTATATTCCATAACTGCATTTGTAATACAAACATCCCCGCATCATTCTACAGAAACAAAGACCATAGTGCCCCTCCGCTAACCCCAAAGGTCAAGGTCACTGACCCTTAGCAATTTTCCGTGTTTGGAAAAGTTAACGCTCAGTTATGCTTTAATATTCCATACATGCATTTTGTAAACCAACATCCCAGCTTCATTCTACCAGAAAGCCCATGGTGCCCACACCGCAAACCCCAAAGGTCAAGGTCAACTGACTTAGAAATTTCCGTGTTTGGAAAAATTAACGCTCATTTATTTAATGGCTTTTATATTCCATAACTGCATTTGTAACAAACATCCCTCATCATTCTACACGAAAGACCATAGTGCCCACGCTAACCCCAAACAGGTCAAAGGTCATTGATCTTAGCAATTTCCCGTGTTTGGAAAAGTTAATCAGCTGCAGTTTATCGCTTTTAATATTCCATACATGCATTTTGTAACAACATCCCGCATCATTCTACAGAAATAAGCCCATTTGTGCCCGCTAACCCGCCCCTAAGGTCAAGGTTGCTAACTTAGGAAAGAAATTTCCGTGTTTGGGAAAAGTTAAACGTTCAGTTATATGCTTTAAAATTCCATTCCATAAATGCATTTGTAACCAATAACATCCCGCATCATTCTACAGAAATAGCCCATGTTGCCCGCTAACCCCGTCCCAAAGGTCAAGTTTGCGAACTTTAGAAAATTTTCCGGTTTGGTTTGGTTTAAAACGCCTTAACGCCCTCAGTTTATCTTTAATATTCCATACAATGCATTTGTAACAATATCACATCCCCGCATCATTTTACCAGAAAGCCCATGATGCCCGCTTAACAGCCCAAAGGTCAAGGTCACTGACTTAGATAAATTTTCGCGTTTTTGGAAAAGTTAACGCTCAGTTTTATGCCTTTAAATTATTCCATACATGCCTTTGTAACAACATCCGGCATCATTCTACAGGAAAGGCCCCATTGTGCCCGCTAACCCCAAAGGTCAAGGTCACCTGGACTTAGAAATTTAATATTTCCGTATTTGGAAAAGTTAAACCAGCTCAGTTTATATGCTTTAATATTCCATTTAACATGGCCAATTTTGTAACAAACTATCCCCGCATCATTCTACAGAAAGCCCATGGTGCCCCGCTAACCCCAAAGGTTCAAGGTTCATCTGAACTTAGCAATTTCCGTGTTTGGTAAAAAGTTAAACGCTCAGTTTATGCTTTAATATTCCATACGTGCATTTTGTAACAACATCCCTCCCGATCATTCTACAGAAAGCCTTAGCCCATGTTTGCCCCCGCTAACCCCCAAAGGTCAAGGAATCTGCACTTAGAGAAATTTTTGCCGTGTTTATGGTAAAGTTAACGTGCAGTTTATTATGCTTTAATAATTCCTTAAACATGCATTTGTAACAACATCCCCCGTCAATCATTCTACAGAAAGCCCAATGATTAAAACCACTGGCTAATGCCAAAGGTCAATGACTTAGATGAATGTTCGTGTTTGGAAAAGTTAACGCTTAGTTTATGCTTTAATATTCCATACATGCATTTGTAACAACATCCCGCATCATTCTACAGAAAGCCCATGGTTCCCGCTAACCCCAAAGGTCAAGGTCACTGACTTAGATAAATTTTTGTGTTTGGAAAAGTTAACGCTCAGTTTATGCTTTAATATTCCATACCTGCATTTGTAACAACATCCCGCATCATTCTACAGAAAGCCCATGGTGCCCGCTAACCCCAATGGTCAAGGTCACTGACTTAGAAATTTCCGTATTTGGAAAAGTTAACGCTCAGTTTATGCTTTAATATTCCATACATGCATTTGTAACAACATCCTGCATCATTCTACAGAAAGCCCATGGTGCCCGCTAACCCCAAAGGTCAAGGTCACTGACATAGAAATTTCCGTATTTGGAAAAGTTAACGCTCAGTTTATGCTTTAATATTCCATACATGCATTTGTAACAACATCCCGCATCATTCTACAGAAAGCCCATGGTGCCCGCAAACCCCAAAGGTCAAGGTCACTGACTTAGCAATTTCCGTGTTTGGAAAAGTTAACGCTCAGTTTATGCTTTAATATTCCATACATGCATTTGTAACAACATCCCGCATCATTCTACAGAAAGCCCATGTTGCCCGCTAACCCCAAAGGTCAAGGTTGCTGACTTAGAGAAATTTCCGTGTTTGGAAAAGGTAACGTTCAGTTTATGCTTTAATATTCCATACATGCATTTGTAACAATATCCCGCATCATTGAAAGCCCATGATGCCCGCTAATGCCAAAGGTCAAGGTCACTGACTTAGATAAATTTTCGCGTTTGGAAAAGTTAGCGCTCAGTTTATGCTTTAATATTCCATACATGCATTTGTAACAACATCCCGCATCATTCTACAGAAAGCCCATGGTGCCCGCTAACCCCAAAGGTCAATGTCACTGACTTAGAAATTTCCGTATTTGGAAAAGTTAACGCTCAGTTTATGCTTTAATATTCCATACTTGCATTTGTAACAACATCCCGCATCATTCTACAGAAAGCCCATGTTGCCCGCTAACCCCAAAGGTCAAGGTTGCTGACTTAGTGAAATTTCCGTGTTTGGAAAAGTTAACGTTCAGTTTATGCTTTAATATTCCATACATGCATTTGTAACAACATCCCGCATCATTCTACAGAAAGCCCATGATACCTGCTAACGCCAAAGGTCAATGACTTAGATGAATGTTCGTGTTTGGAAAAGTTAACGCTTAGTTTATGCTTTAATATTCCATACATGCATTTGTAACAACATCCCGCATCATTCTACAGAAAGCCCATGGTTCGCGCTAACCCCAAAGGTCAAGGTCACTGACTTAGATAAATTTTCGTGTTTGGAAAAATTAACGCTCAGTTTATGCTTTAATATTCCATACATGCATTTGTAACAACATCCCGCATCATTCTACAGAAAGCCCATGGTGCCCGCTAACCCCAAAGGTCAAGGTCACTGACTTAGAAATTTCCGTATTTGGAAAAGTTAATGCTCAGTTTATGCTTTAATATTCCATACATGCATTTGTAACAACATCCCGCATCATTCTACAGAAAACCCATAGTGCCCGCTAACCCCAAAGTGTCAGGTCAACTTGACTAGCACTGACTTAGGCCCAAACCTTTACGTGTTTGGAAAAGTTAACGCTCTGGTTTATGCTTTAAATATTCCATACATGCATTTAGTAACAAACATCCCGGCTATCATTCTACAGAAAGCCACATGTTTGCCCGCTGAACCCCAACGGTCAAGGTCGCTGACTTATTTTGAAATTTCCGTGTTTGGAAAAGTTAACGCTCGGTTTATGCTTTAATATTCCATACATGCATTTGTAACAACATCCCGATTCATTCTACAGAAAGCCCATGTTGTCCGCTAACCCCAAAGGTCAAGGTCGCTGACTTAGAAATTTCCGTGTTTGGAAAAGTTAACGCTCAGTTTATGCTTTAATATTCCATACATGCATTTGTAACAACATCCCGCATCATTTTACAGAAAGCCCATGATGCCCGCTAACGCCAAAGGTCAAGGTCACTGACTTAGATAAATTTTCGCGTTTGGAAAAGTTAGCGCTCAGTTTATGCTTTAATATTCCATACATGCATTTGTAACAACATCCCGCATCATTCTACAGAAAGCCCATGGTGCCCGCTAACCCCAAAGGTCAATGTCACTGACTTAGAAATTTCCGTATTTGGAAAAGTTAACGCTCAGTTTATGCTTTAATATTCCATATATGCATTTGTAACAACATCCCGCATCATTCTACAGAAAGCCCATGGTGCCCACTAACCCCAAGGTTATTACAAGCTCCTTATATACTATCAAACTGCGCCAGGCGGGACATTTTGCTCCGCGGAGCTCTTGTTTTTTGATGTGCAATGATCATACTTTATAATCTGTCTATAATATTATTTTGTCATGTGACGCATTTAATTAGTATAAATAACTAAAAAATATCATGCCTCATTTGCATATGAAAATAGCCTGATACCACCGCGCGTCACTATCAGTAAAATAAATATTACTAAATGATTATCTGTATAGCGGGCACTCGTAATTTTTAGAACTGGTGGAATAGTGACACAATTATACACTTATTTAATTCCTATAAAGAAGATTTTGGGCATGTACCTTTAATAATCAGCCAGCATTTTTGATCTGAACACATGTTGCTAGAGCGTGATATTACATAATAAATTTGAGCTTAAATGCCCACTCAGTAGGCACAACATGTTCTTTATATCATTCAATTTCGTGTTGGTAGTGGTGATCACAAGTGCATGTACATGTGAAGAATTTAATTATTTAAATAAATTATGTGTATAAACTTAATTACGACTGCTGTCAATATCTTATAAGTATAATTATTGTACACCAGAAAATGCATTGTACAAATTGATTTCCGTTGAATAAATATTGATTTTTGTTAACAATTTGAGAAAACGCAGTTATCTCCCCTGACCTCAAAATTATTAAAACCCGTCTTTGAAATAAGGCAAAATAATGCCATTAAGTGTACCAGGTAATACAAATTAATTGCTATGTGTGTATATTCATGACATATCTAATGGTTGACACACCTTTTGTTTTTCAATAACTTGTGAACAGCTTCACCGATTTTTATAATATTTGGCCACAATGTGTGTCTAGGGATGGTGCTTTGTTTTGCATACAACCCACATTCGATCGCCCAAGGTCAAGGTCACTGGGGACTTGTGTTCACCTTGTTTGTACGGCAAATGCGTTAAACTTATGAACCTCTTCACAGCAATTTCGTTTCCTGCTTTCTAAGGGTTAAATTATGAATCCATCCTCACTTTGATCTTACTGGCATTCACACCTGGGGCCCGTTTCACTAAACTTCATAAGACTAAAATGTTCGTAAGGCGTAAAAAAAAAAAAAGGTTTGTTTCCGGTTACCCGACCGACCGTCTAGTTTTACCCCCGACTGTAATTTTTTTATTGGCAATTTTACATCGGTCCCGGAAAATGTTGTCGTGACCGCGTTTTTTACCTGTCCCGTTTCCAACATGGCCGGCGAGAGCAACAGTTCGATTGCTCTGCGATGTTTTTTGTGCAAGGTCAACGAGATTCGGGTGGTAGACCATGGCTCGTCGATAAATGGCATTTACATCATGGTCCACAAATCTACGCCATTTAAAGCCACTTGCTCTGCATTAAAGTATTGGCGATTTACAGCGTTAGAATTGTGTGTCATGTGTTTTCGTGGCATGAAATTTTTGAAGGGAAAATAAGTTATTTCCCAATATGATATGAAATTTAAAAAAAAATAGCTGTTACAGTTGTGTAATTTTTTACTTCAGTGTGTCTAACAATTGATTCTAGATACACTATGACTTTTGAATATTTTTCCTGTCAAATATTAATGCTTCAATATTGGACTATTCCAAGAAACATACATACTCCCCTGTGGAAGAGATATTCATGTGACACAGTCCATCCCCTACATTTCTTTTGTTCGTCACCCTCCCTACATTTTGTGGTGATCACGCCCCCACCCACCCACCTACATTTTGTTCTCTTCCACAGGGCAGTAGGTATATTAGCAGCGGTGTCAAAAATTGATTCACCCGACCCTGTCGGACTAAATTACAATGATACATACAGTAAAAAGTAAAAAAAAAAAAAAATCCGTACCTACCGACCCTATCTTTTTCAGGCCCGTAACAGGAAACAAACCTTTTTTTTTTTATGCCTAAGTGCAAATTTTCGATGTCTGAAAATTTCAATTGATGGATTTACATTTATTTATCAATAATTGTAAATCCAATAATAGTTTACAAGAAAACATTGTTAATGTGAAATTTACAGACTATCATAATTTTGCACTTACAAACATTTTAATCGTACAAAGTTTAGTGAAACGGGCCTGGTCGCATGTGATTCCATGCAGTAAGGGTGCCTGCTACTTTCTTTCAGTACTGAAAGATTTAATGCTGATTTCGTGCCTATATATGGCCTTGTTATTAACCCTAGGACCGCTACACACAACAAATGTCATCTGCTTTTGCTTTTATATCTTGCCTAATTTATCAATAAAAACATGTTTTGACAGCACTTCAGAATCAATTTCAATGGAAATGATTCTGAAGTGCTGTCAAAGCATGTTATAAATCATTCTGAAGTGCTGTCAAATCATGTTTTTGATGATAAAAATGCAAAATAGAAAATAAACAGCATACAACAAAAAATTAAGATAGCGGTGTAAGGGTTAAAGTAGCCGTAACACCCCTATGCATCAATCATGTTTCTCCACAGGCGAGAGTTCTCTACATTTAGCGACAGTGTATGGTGACTTTGAGTCCGTGAAACTGTTGGTCTCCAATGGTGCTTGTGTCAATCAGCGGTCAACAGGGCGATTCTTTCTCCCAGAGGATCAGAAGAATGGGCGAACAAAAAACACAAACTATGAAGGTAAGGCTAAACTTCTATGAACATCATGGCATGTCGCTATAACCACATGCCCTGTGCAACAACAAATAATGTTTTATCCTAAATTACCTATATTGCATAAAATTGGTTTTCACAGTGTAATCATGGTAATAATAAGATTAGTACTAATCCTATTTTAGCAAGTGGTGCTATATGACTGATGTGGTGAGGACCTGGCATCACTGATTGTATGTTTTTGTTGTAAGTTTATTAAGCCTTTCGACACTACAGTGTGTCTATAGTGGTGTTTGCAAACAGTGTTGATCCAGATGAGCCATCTTGTCATGATCTATACTTTTTTCATGTAATTTTCATTTGTTATGCCTGTTTTAGCACAAGGCTGTAGTCACCGCTTTTTCCGTCATCATCCACGTCAACAATGACAAAAAGTTTGTACAAGTTTCTTCGTCATGATATAACTTTAATATTACTTGACGGATTGCTTCAATATTTGGACACTTGATACATGTGAGCATTTAGAACACACTCATGCCGCTATTAACATGACCTGGACCTTGATGTGGTTGTGGAAACAATTAGCCATTCTTTATGTCAAAAAGTTTGTACAAGTTTCTTCAACCTTGACCTGTTGCATGTTTAAAGCATGTACATCTCTGATGTTTTTTGTGATGCTTACTTCAGCACATGCCCCAGATCATGTTATGGTCAAATGCCTCGGCAGGCGCAACACCGCTTCCATGGCAGAATTCTTGTTTATAAAAAAAATAAAAAAATTCATAAATGGACTAGTCCGAAAATCAATTAGCAGAAGGCGCGACTATAGTCACCGCTTTTTCCGTTGTCGTCGTCGTCCGAAATGTTCAAAAGTTTGTACGAGCTTCGTCATCCTGGTATAAATTTAATATTACTTGACAAATTGCTTCAATATTTGGACACTTGATACATGTGAGCATTTGGAACACACTCATGCCACCATTAACATGACCTTGACCTTTTTAACCTTCACATTTTTGCGGAAACACTTAGCCATTTTTTTGCATCAAAAAGTTTGTACAAGTTTCTTCGTTATGATAGTATAACTTTAATATTACTTGACAGATTGCTTCAATGTTTGGACACCTGATACATGTGAGCATTTGGAACACACTCGTGCCCCCATTAACATGACCTTCACCTTTTGTACCTTAACATTTTTGCGGAAACACTTACCGGGTAGCCATTTTTTGCATCAATAAGTTTGTACAAGTTTCTACATCATCATATAACATTAATATTACTTGATGGATTGATTCAATATTTGGACATGTGATAGATGTAAGCATTTGGAACACACTCATGCCGTCATTAACATGACCTTCACCTTTTTGACCTTCACAATTTTGTTTTGCGTCAAAAAGTTTGGACAAGTTTCTTCATCATGGTATAACTTTAATATTACTTGATGGATTGCTTCAATATTTGGACACTTGATATATGTGAGCATTTGGAACACACTCATGCCGCCAATAACATGTCCTTGACTCTTTTTACCTTCACATTTTTGCAGAAACACACTGCCACCATTAACATGACTTTAACCTTTTTTATCTTCACAAGTTTGCGGAAACACTTAGCCATTTTTTTTGTGTCAAAAAATTTGTACAAGTTTCTTCATTATGATATATCTTTAATATTACTTGACAGATTGCTTCAATATTTGAACACGTTATACATGTAAGCATTTGGAACACACTCATGACGCCATTAACATGACCTTGACCTTTTTGACCTTCACATGGTTGTGTGAACACTTAGCAATTTTTTCATGTCAAAAAGTTTCTTCAACCTTGACCTTTTTTGTGTTTTAAGCATACACTTCTCTGAGGGTTTTTGTGTATTTACTTTAGCACACGCCCATGATCATGTTACAGTCAAATGATTGGCAGGTGTGACACCGCTTCTGTGGCGGAATTCTTGTGTGGCAAATGGGTTGGTTGGATAATTAACATGTGAAAATCCATTCCAGTTACTTAGGGGTGAAAGGGTTTATATTCAGTTCTGATGTGTGCAGAATGATCAGGACCAAGTATTGTCTCAAATCTTCATCATAGCTTGTCATCAAAGTTGAGCGAATATTCCAAATTGTTATTGCTGTATTCTTGTATGTTTCCCACAAATATTGTACCCTGAAACAACAGTGGAAATAAATTTAATGGTCTGGACCCACAATTATCGAAAATCGCCTAAAATCCATCTGATGACCTATTTCCCCATTTCAGGTTTTGCGTACTACGGTGAATACCCGTTGGCGTTTGCTGTGTGTTTAGCCTACATGGATATATATGACTACCTCATTGATAACGGGGCTAACCCAAACCTGCAGGACTCGTTTGGCAACACAGCTCTACACATGGCTGTCATAGCTGACCGACCTGTGAGTACTTGTAACTTTGATATATGAATATGTTTATTCTCTTGTTGGAAATTATGGCAAATTTGTACCTGATTTACTTAACTTCGACAGATAGGTAGATGGGATGGCACGCTTATCTTAATGGTGAATCCACAAGGGCCAGAACAAAAATCACCTAATGTTTCTAATATAAACTAGAGCACAGTCGATGGCGCGCCATCGCAATATACCCAATTTTCCCAAATGCTAAATCTAAAAATGGGAGATAATCCATGACCGGAGGAGGAATCAAAAATCAAAATTCACTTTGCACATCTATACCACAGGTTATTCTAGCGTGTCTTGGATGGTCAATTATTGTTTGTATCTACATGAACCACATTTCTAAACAATGTACAAAACAATTAAAATGCGCATGGGTCAGGACCCGGTTGTACGAACGTTCCATTAGTTAATGTATCATTAGCCTAATGACACATTAACTTTTCATTAGTTAATGAGTCATTAAAAACTGGTTGTACGAAACGTCATTAAGTCCTCATTAACTAATGACGTTTTAATGGCATATTAACTAATGACGTGCTGTCATTAACCTGTAAACAGACAAGTAAACCAGTCAAATTCCAGTTTTCTAGTTCCGGTTTCTGTAATATGACAATATGACAGGTGCGCATTTTCCTGCTGCAACCGAACAATTCAACAGAAACTCACACAGGCATGATGCCTTTAACTATATTGTAGCAACATCATGTCTACGTCATGTAAGTAGGATAACTTTAGAAATCACCGTGTCAATGTAACAATCTACGCGCAACGTGCATGTACTGCGTTGAGGAATCTCTGGTATTTTCGTATGACCGACCGCAGGCCAGTACGCTATGGGGGGGTGGAGGGGGAGGGGGGGATTGTGATGGGTGCGTATGCACCCCCTTAATCCGCCGAGTTCCTCCGTGAATGGTGTAAAAACAAATTAGCAAGTTGCCAAATGGGTACAGGTTACAGCAAGGGCTTTTCCAGAATTAATCGTGTGGGTGTGTGTGTGGGGGGGGGGGGTGTTGGAAGGCAGTTTTCTTTTTTTACCCACCACCCATGCAAAAATAATTTTCATAACCCGTCACCCATGCTTTTGAATTATTGCTTCACCCCACCACTCATGCTTTTGAATTATCGCTTCACCCCACCACCCACACAATTTAATTATTTTCGTTTGCCCCAACCCCCATAATTATTCATTTTCCCTTGCCACACCACCCATGTGTATTAATTATTGTATTGTGCCCCACCACCCATACAATTGAGTTATTTATTTGACCCCCAACCCCCATAATTATTTATTATCAAAATTGTTTTAAATATATTGCCAATATATTGGTAAATGGAAAGTGCGATTATTATTAGAGGTAACTAGAAATCGTATCGGTCCCGTTATTATTCGTTGATTATATGACCGACCTCCGTTCACCACCCTTCGACCAACTCGTCCATGAGCCAACTCAAAATAATACACGATAGCGACATGTTCAATGTTCATCAGCTGAGAGTCGACATGTTACGGCAGGTCCGTATGTAGCGGGGGGGGGGGGGGTGTTATATATATATTTCTCAACAACAAAACACGAGAATCGTCTCGCGTTTTCGCGATCTCGCCTTCCGCTTTTGAAAATAAGTTTGGCTCCAACCCTATTGTTCTGTCTGTAACTTAAGGTGACTATCTCGGCGTTACAGACAGAAAATTCGGGTTTGTTTTGCTCATACATGTGTCGAAAGCATGTCGCGTTTTCGCGATCTCAACCTAAGAAAACTAAAATATTCACACGCTAATTAGCGCCTCTAAATCTTCGTTCCTTCGCGATCCAAACTTTGTTTTGTCGTTCCTTCGCGACGTTATAACTAATAGTAAAGTTCTTAATCTTCCTTACAACGTCGCGAAGAAACGAAAATTAACAAATCTTCGTTACAAGGTCGAGAATTAACGACGTTCAACAACCTTAAACTTCGTTCCTTCGCAGCGTTGTAACGAAGGCGGTTCCTTCGCATTGATGTAATTAACGAAGGAACGAAGAAACAAACTTTCTCTATTCGAGCCACCATGGAAACGACCCCTCTACCAATTAGAACGTTTGCCATACATCATTTAGTGTCTAACTACACACATGCCGATGTTTACAATTATCAGTCGGTAATCCAGTTTCACGTGCAAAGTGTGGCTGACATTTAGAATTCAGCGGAAACAACCTTACTATAACCACGCTATGTAGTCGCTCGCAAGTCGCTCTCGCCGATATAAATTGATAATTATGCATTGATTAGCGTTTTATTTTTAACATTTGTTTGATTTCTTAATAAAGCAAGATTTGGCAGCACATGAGAATCACTAAGACGATTCTCATATTTTGTCAAAATATGTGTTTTGTAAAAAATACCACAATATATTGGTTTCTTCTTTCACATGTGTTCGATTTCTTAATAAAACATGTTTGGCATCACATGATAATCGTCGACTAAGACAACACCATTACATTTTTTCGACAGCAGTATCACAAAAAAACCAGTGATGCGACATGGAATGAAATGTCAGAGCCTAAACCATATTCACTGGGAAACAAAATACACATTCAGGAATCGCCGATTTACATCCAGACTCACCGACCTGTCGAATTGCGGCTCCATGTGTTTTAAGGCGGGTGGGGTGGGGCGAACATACAAGCACCCGACGCAACGTGTTTGTGTGCTAGTACTGGGATGCATTTGATGTGATTAAAAAAAATCAGCATCACGGTTGCAAACATAGATTAGAAACACGAATATTTCTGTTTCTAAAGTCGGGTTCCATAGGGTGGAGAGGAAATACGATCAATTACATACCGTGAACATCTTGTTGGACATAAATGTCAATTGTCAAATAGGCCGTAATTTGTACGGCAGCATAAAAGGGACATTTACATTCTTTTCTATCTCGTTCTCACGACATAGCATCTCGTTCCCACGAGATAGGATATCATTCCCAAAAGAATAAGTTTCCACAACCAATGCATGCGCGTGTCATTGTCAACTGCAGAAATTCACATTGTGGTTTTATACGATAGTTTAAAAAAAAAGTGAAATAAACGCCGCATATTAGTATAAGGCGCCGTGTATCGGACGTGTTTAAAGAATTAGTCACATGTTGTCAGAAATAAAGTAGAAAATGTGTCCATAGAACACGGATGTCCCCCCCTCCCCCCTTCCGCAGCATTGATGGTAAAATGGCATCGGTATTTCAAAGCTAAAGTTGTTATTGAAAAGAACATGATCGGAAGGACGCACGGTCGCACACATGTACAGACGGACAGGGGCAAAACATATCCCACCAATAAATTGGTGCAGTGGGCATAAACATGAGTGGTACCAGACGAGTCACATACAAATCAAACTTAAATGTTGAATTGAATTTTATTTCCATACAACAAGCTAGGTCGCGTACATACAATAATGCACATGCATTCTAATTTTATTTTTGGCTTAAAGATCAACGTTTTCCCCGCCCAGGGTTTGGTTGGTAGGCGGGTATATTAGAGAAATTAGACAGGTAAAAAATCACGGTGGCAGGAATTAGAGACTTAAAACAGGAGGTGTGGATATTAGATAACCACATCATGCCGCTGTATGGGAAAACGCACTCCAATGATATCACCATGGGCATGGGAAATGAAACAGAATAACATAGATTTAGTAAAGTAATCACTAGTTGTAGATATTACAACAAAGTTTATTCTTAGAGAAAAACATATTTATTTTATTGCTTTTGCTGTAATATAGATCATATGTGTTTATTTGTAAGACATCATGCATTAATCGAATCAGGCAGTATTTTCTAATCCAGTCCGCATCGAAATTACCAATCACCCCACTTGTTGTTAGGTCGAACACGGTGTAAGGTGTCACTAGCCTATTATTAGATTGGTATGCTGACGAAGTGACGTCACTGTGTAAGTTCGCTGCAGCTGTGTTGTTTAAACTTGAAGGCCAACACTGTCAGTGACAGCATGTATGATGTACAGCAGTTTGCGTGTGTTACACGGCATTTTAATTCTCAAAGTCTGAATAAGGCCCTTCAGAGTTGCAGAATGAGACGGACAAATTACAGGGATTGTTGGATTGTTTACGCAATACATATGTATGTAGCATTTTATAAAGGAAATCTAGAGTAATTTGAAACTTCATCTTCACCGTTTCATCCGTCTTTTCTCAATTTCTTGTTTTTTAACGAATCGACAGCAATGGCCGCCATCTTGGATAATTCACGAAGGCTTAATGACGGGAGCACGCGCCCTAATGATGGTCTAGTACCTACATTAACTAATGATAAGTTAATGACGACTTAATGATAACTTAGTGTTCGTACAACTGAATTTAATGACAAATTAGTTAAGGAGTCGCTAATGAAAAGTTAATGAGTTAATAACCGGGTCCTGAAGATTATGTAATTTAGAAAGATACAAAACTAGCATTCTCCACCGTTCTATGAAAATCCCACAAAAAGTCATAAATTCATACTCGCCTATACAACGTGTTACAGCGTGTCGAAACCGCTGTTTGGGGTGGATTTTCGGTATAGATTTTACAATTGCTAATACATTAACATAAATCTGAAAGAGTTCTAGTGTAAACTGTACCAAAAAACGTCTCGCACTATCCTAACAATTTTTTTTTTAAAATTAAACACATTGTCATTCACTTCCTCATTATCAATAAATATTAGCCGCCATCTTTGAAGATATTTCAATCATGTGCACGCAGTGGTTTGGTTGGTTACTGGAGACTGACATCATTTTCTCCATTAGCCAACCAAATCACTGCATGTCATGTGATTCAATATTTTCAAAGATGGTGGCTAATATTTATTGATAATGAGGAAGGGAATGTGTTTCATTTTAAAAAGCAAATTCAGGTTAGTGTGACCTGTTTCTGGTACAGATTACACTCAAAATCTTTGAAAATTTTGAGAATCGCCTTTGATGTACACACCAAGTTTCAAGTCCCTAGCTACTACAGTTAAAAAGTTTTACTTACAAGGCAACATAGAAAAATTCTAAGTAAAAAAGGGGGAGATAATCCATGACCGGCGGTCGAATCACAAATCAAAAATGACTTTCCACATCTACACACCATAAGGAAGGCACACACAAATTTCAAGTCCTCACCTATTACTGTTAAAAAGTTTTACTTCTTACAAGAAATTTGACAGATATACGGACAATTTAGGTTCAAAAGGAAATAACCCATGTTCCAAGGGTCGGATTTAAAATTGAAATTACGTGCGTGCGTCCGCCGTCCGTCCGTCCGTCCGTCCGGGCACACATTAGGGTACTTATGTGGCTAGCCCCACAGGGTTATGGACTTGTTAAAGGATAGGGTTGGTTACAATTAGCCACCTAAAAAATCGTTTTATGTGGCTAAAAATCGTTTTATGTGGCTAATATTTAACATGTGATAAGCCACATAAGTACCCTAATGTAAGAACGTCCGTCCGTCCGTCCGTCCCGTCCGTCCCGTCCATCCGGGCACACATAGGGTACTTATGTGGCTAGCCCCACAGGGTTTTGGACTTTGTTAAGGATAGGGTTGGTTACAATTTAGCCCACCTAAAAATCGTTTTTATGTGGCTTAAAAATTCGAAAATTTATGTGGCTAATATTTAACATGTGATAAGCCACATAGTAACCCTAATGTAAGAAACGTCCGTCCGTCCGTCCGTCCGTCGGGTGCACACATTAGGGTACTTATGTGGCTAGCCCCACAGGGTTATGGACTTGTTAAAGGATAGGGTTGGTTACAATTAGCCACCTAAAAAATTGTTTTATGTGGCTAAAAATCGTTTTATGTGGCTAATATTTAACATGTGATAAGCCACATAAGTACCCTAATGTAAGAACGTCCGTCCGTCTGTCCGTCCGTCCGTCCGTCCGTCCGTCCGGGCACACATTAGGGTACTTATGTGGCTAGCCCCACAGGGTTATGGACTTGTTAAAGGATAGGGTTGGTTACAATTAGCCACCTAAAAAATCGTTTTATGTGGCTAAAAATTGTTTTATGTGGCTAATATTTAACATGTGATAAGCCACATAAGTACCCTAATGTAAGAACGTCCGTCCGTCCGTCCGTCTGTCCGTCCGTCCGTCCGAAATCAGCGTTAAAGTATTTACATACCTTATATCTCTTAAGTCACATTGACTTGAAACTTTGTATGCTTATTGGTCATCATCCATATATTCATTATGTGTCCCACTCATGCAGGCCCCTGTGTCCCTCGGTCAAGGTCAAATCATTTTCAAGTTTCCGTCAAAATTTGCGTTAAAGTTTTCACATACCTACTATCTCTGTAACCGTAAGTCAGATTTGCTTGAAACTTTGTATGCTTATTGGTCGTCATCCATATATTCATTCTGTGTCCCACTCATGCGGCCCCTGTGCCTCAAGGTCAAGGCCAAATGACTTAGAAGTTTGTGTTATTATAAAATCTGTGTTCAAGTTTTTACATACCGTACCTTATATCTCAACAATTGTTACTCCAATTTACTTCCAACTTCCAATACTTCCTTTTCATCATCCATATTTTCATTCCATAGCCTGCCCATGTGGTCCACGTGCCCAATGTCAAGGTCAAATGACTTTGAAATTTGTGTTAAAGTTTTACATACCTTATATCTCCACACTTACTCCGATTTACTTCCAACATCCAATATTTTTTATTCATCATCCATATTTTCATTCTATAGCCTGCCCATGTGGTCCACATGCCCAAGGTCAAGGTCAAATGACTTTGAAATTTGTATTAATGTTTTTACATACCGTATTTTGCCGTGTATTAGACACATCTTTTTTACCCAGATTTTCATCCCATAAAGCCCCTGCATCTAAATATAAAATAAAATAAAGATTTGTTTTGATATTTGTTGTTGTTGTTAGTCACATCCGCTTGAAATTGGAAAAGCAGCCTCAGATATAACAGGCGAGATTTGTGTGTTGCTTTGTGCAAAAATCGATAACACTCAGCCGTGTCAACTAACAGGTGTTCAACGTATGACATCATTCAGCACGAGGCTGTAAAGTGTGTGACCTTTAGGCTATGTTTTGAAATTGCTCTGATTGGTCAAGACGCCTTTTGACGTGCCGCAGACGTCGCATCATGGGGCAATCATTATCAGTAACCCATTTCATGCCGAGGATACGCTTATGTTTGCGGAAAATCCTAAATATTTCCCTTCTATGCACTCAGAAGTATATGCCGTGACCACCATTTAAACCATCCTGCTGAGCTGCAGGAGTACTTTGCCCCAGGCATGTAAGTGGTCCGTCTTTGTCCGTTTTCGTCAATCTCTGTCCGTTTTCATTTGTGACGGACATTCGTGCCGAATAAAAACGGAATTCCGCTAGCGGAAAACAACATTTGCTCTTTCCGTCTAAGCTGTACTGTATATCTCCACAACCCTTAATTGAAACTTCAAATAAATACACTCTGAGACCATCAAATGCCTCGGCTGGCTCGACATGCGGGACGCGGCCATCTGGTCTACAAAAAGTGGGAAAATTAAAAGGTCAGCGTGGTGAAACACTCGCCTCTTTCAAACCTGATAAGATGATAGAAATACACAAAATACACAGGCATACACAAAAAACAATTGCATTATATATTTACTCAAGTGCTATATATTTAAATGTAAACACCAGAAAATCACCCTGTATTTCAATAATTGTATACCATACTTGAAGCATAGTATCACAGTTGAGGAAATTATAGCCCAAGGAAGGGGAAATTGGATAAACACATTACCAAATGGGGACATATTGTTATTTAATATTATGCTAGCAGACTTAAAATACAGTGAAATCGCGATGGCTCGAAATGCGATGGCTCGAAATGTCGGGCTCGCTCGAAATGGCGTCGCGGTCCCGATAATTTTCCCTATATGTTTAATGTATTTTACATGCGATGGCTCGAAATGCGATGGCTCGAAAAGTGCGATCGCTCGAAACAATTGTCAAGTCCCGCGGACACATTTCTCGCTATTTTGCTATACGATGACTCGAAATTGATGTCGAAGTTTGTGTTTGGCTAATTTTCACACCTCCGCGTCAGACTTATTACGAACAAAGGCCGAGCCGCGCTCTACCTGTCTGTGAAATTAAATTAAATAATTGTACACTTTCGCGGAGAATGACCAGGGAGCAGTGACGCATTTTGATACCTGCTGTGTCATTTTAATAATAGTGAATTCTATAGTTGTGAAATAAAAGTTATTGTATTCTTAATTTGTTGTTGTTGTTTTGTGTCCCATAGCAGCTCAATGGCATACGGCGATTTATTAAATATTCTCGGTTTCGTCCACTCGGAGTATTTAATAGAGTCTTTCGTAAGTCATTGGTCGTTTTTCGTTTTAACTCCCGTGTTATTCGAGAGGCTACCCAGGAGTTACAACGAAAAACGCCCATTGAAAAAACCACTGTTTCGAGTGACGTCACAACCACCTGCTACATTAATTATGTGCGCCGCTATTTATAGTGAATAGTGGACCATTTCTCCTTTTCGACTTTGATAATTGAAATAAAGACAGTTTTGTAAATACATTCAGTTTATTTAATTTCGCATGCTAACTAATCTGCGAATAAATATTATAATCGTCTAAAACATGGATACATTCTATTGTGCTTTGTTTATTTCCTAAATCCGACGGGTACAGTAGTCGGCAAATATAACAAAATCGAAAGATGCGATGGCTCGAAAGATGCGATCACTCGAACAAAATGTGCGGTCCCGTGGCAGTTCGAGCCATCGCGATTTCACTGTAACAGATAACTAACTCATTTACCAACCATACCTATTGGTTCTGTTTTACATATTTATTATTAGTATCAAGGGGCAAGGATCATGTGTCATGTGTAATATATGTAGCATACAAACAGCAAATATCGTGTATTGTAATTCTGTATGTGCATATTTTATTTACATGTAAAATTGGAATGTTACAGGCTGGAATTCACTATCCTATATGTCTGACACTCGGCTTATTCATTTTTGTCGCACCTGCTTGCGGAAAGCGTGATATAGTCGGCACTTTGGCGTACGTACATACGTACGTGTGTCCGGTTAAAGTTTTTGGTTAAGTTTTTTGGTTAAAGTTTTTGGTTAAGTTCTTTGGTTAAAGTTTTTGGTTAAGTTTTTTGGTTAAGTTTTTTGGTTAACGGTTTTGGTTAAAGTTTTTTGTTATACTATATCTCTGCAACTGCTTTGCCCATTACCTTGAAACTTCACATGGGTGTTTATCATCATCTATATTTTCATTGTACACCCCTCCCGTGCGGCCCCTGTGCCCAATGTCAAGGTCAAATTACTTTGAAGTTTTTGGTTATGTTTTTTGGTTAAAGTTTTTCGTTAAGTTTTTTGGTTAAGTTTTTTGGTTAAAGTTTTTTGTTATACTACATCTCTGCAACTGCTTTGCCCATTACCTTGAAACTTCATATGGGTGTTTATCATCATCTATATTTTCATTCTACCCCCTCCTATGCGGCCCCTGTGCCCAATGTCAAGGTCAAATTACTTTGAAGTGTTTGGTTAAGTTCTTTGGTTAAAGTTTTTGGTTAAGTTTTTTGGTTAAGTTTTTTGGTTAAAGTTTTTGGTTAAGTTTTTTGGTTAAAGTCTTTCGTTATACTATATCTCTGCAACTGCTTTGCCCATTACCTTGAAAACTTCACATGGGTGTTTATCATCATCTATATTTTCATTCTACCCCCCTCCCGTGCGGCCCCTGTGCCCAATGTCAAGGTCAAATTACTTTTAAGTTTTTGGTTAAGTTTTTTGGTTAAAGTTTTTGGTTAAGTTTTTTGGTTGAAGTTTTTCGTTATACTATATCTCTACAACTGCTTTGCCCATTACCTTGAAACTTCACATGGGTGTTTATCATCATCTATATTTTCATTCTACCCCACTCCCGTGCGCCCCTGTGCCCAATGTCAAGGTCAAATTACTTTGAAGTTTTTAGTTATGTTTTTTGGTTAAAGTTTTTGGTTAAGTTTTTTGGTTAAGTTTTTTGGTTAAAGTTTTTGGTTAAGTTTTTTGGTTAAGTTTTTTTATTTTAAAGTTTTTCGTTATACTATATCTCTGCAACTGCTTTGCCCATTACCTTGAAACTTCACATGGGTGTTTATTATCATCTATATTTTCATTCTACCCCCCCTCCCGTTCAGCCCCTGCGCCCAATGTCAAGGTCAAATTACTTTGACGTTTTTGTCGCGCCCGCTTGCGGAAAGCGCGATATGTACGTACGTGTGTCCGGTTAAAGTTTTTGGTTAAGTTGTTTGGTTAGGTTTTTTGGTTAAAGTTTTTGGTTAAGTTCTTTGGTTAAAGTTTTTGGTTAAGTTTTTTGGTTAAGTTGTTTGGTTAAGTTTTTTGGTTAAAGCTTTTGGTTAAGTTCTTTGGTTGATGTTTTTGGTTAACTTTTTTGGTTAAGTTTTTTGGTTAAAGTTTTTGGTTAAAGTTTTTCGTTATACTATATATCTGCAACTGCTTTGCCCATTACCTTGAAACTTCATATGGGTGTTTATCATCATCTATATTTTCATTCTACCCGCCTCCCGTGCGGCCCCTGTGCCCAATGTCCAGGTCAAATTACTTTGAAGTTTTTGGTTAAGTTTTTTGGTTAAAGTTTTTGGTTAAAGTTTTTGGTTAAGTTTTTTGGTTAAGTTTTTTGGTTCAAGTTTTTTGTTATACTATATCTCTGCAACTGCTTTGCCCATTACCTTGAAACTTCATATGGGTGTTTGTCATCATCTATATTTTCATTCTACCCCTCTCCCGTGCGGCCCCTGTGGCCAATGTCAAGGTCAAATTACTTTGAAGTTTTTGGTTAAGTTCTTTGGTTAAAGTTTTTTGGTTAAGTTTTTTGGTTCAAGTTTTTCGTTATACTATATATCTCTGCACTGCTTTGCCCATTACCTTGAAACTTCACATGGGTGTTTATCATCATCTATATTTTCATTCTACCCCCCTTCCGTGCGACCCCTGTGCCCTATGTCAAGGTCAAATTACTTTGAAGTTTTTGGTTAAGTTCTTTGGTTAAGTTTTTTGGTTCAAGTTTTTTGTTATACTATATCTCTGCAACTGCTTTGCCCATTACCTTGAAACTTCACATGGGTGTTTATCATCATCTATATTTTCATTCTACCCCCCTTCCGTGCGGCCCCTGTGCCCAATGTCAAGGTCAAATTACTTTGAAGTTTTTGGTTAAGTTTTTTGGTTAAAGTTTTTGGTTAAGTTTTTTGTCGCGCCCGCTTGCTGAAAGCGCGATATAGTCGGCACTTTGGCGTACGTACATACGTACGTACGTACGTACGTACGTACGTGTGTCCGGTTTTTAAAGTTGTTTGGTTTAAGTTGTTTGGTTAAGTTTTTTGGTTAAAGTTTTTGGTTGTTTTTGTTGAGTTCTTTGGTTAAAGTTTTTCGTTAAGTTTTTTGGTTAAGTTTTTTGGTTAAGTTTTTTGGTTAAAGTTTTTCGTTATACTATATCTCTGCAACTGCTTTGCCCATTACCTTGAAACTTCACATGGGTGTTTATCATCATCTATATTTTCATTCTACCCCCCTCCCGTGCGGCCCCTGTGCCCAATGTCAAGGTCAAATTACTTTGAAGTTTTTGCTTAAGTTTTTTGGTTAAAGTTTTTGGTTAAGTTTTTTGGTTAAGTTTTTTGGTTAAAGTTTTTTGTTATACTATATCTCTGCAACTGCTTTGCCCATTACCTTGAAACTTCACATGGGTGTTTATCATCATCTATATTTTCATTCTACCCCACTCCCGTGCGGCCCCTGTGCCCAATGTCAAGGTCAAATTACTTTGAAGTTTTTGATTAAGTTTTTTGGTTAAAGTTTTTCGTTATGTTTTTTGGTTGAAGTTTTTTGGTTAAAGTTTTTCGTTATACTATATCTTTTTTTTTAGTGTCCATGCCTCGCCACAAGGCGCGACATGCAGGCCGCGGCCATCTAGTTGGTTAAGTTTTTTGGTTAAAGTTTTTGGTTAAGTTTTTTGGTTAAAGTCTTTCGTTATACTATATCTCTGCAACTGCTTTGCCCATTACCTTGAAACTTCACATTGGTGTTTATCATCATCTATATTTTCATTCTACCCCCCTCCCGTGCGGCCCCTGTGCCCAATGTCAAGGTCAAATTACTTTGAAGTTTTTGGTTAAAAAAAATTTCGCGCCTGCTTGCGGAAAGCGCGATATAGTCGGCACTTTGGCGTACGTACGTACGTACGTGTGCCTGGTTAAAGTTTTTGGTTAAGTTTTTTGGTTAAAGTTTTTCGTTATACTATATCTTTTTTTTGTGTCCATGCCTCGCGTGTCCAAGGCGCGACATGCTGGCCGCGGCCATCTAGTTGGTTAAAGTTTTTCGTTATACACATGTACTATATTTCTGCAACTGCTTTGCCCATTACCTTGAAACTTCACATGGGTGTTTATCATCATCTATATTTTCATTCTACCCCTCTCCCGTGCGGCCCCTGTGCCCAATGTCAAGGTCAAATTACTTTGAAGTTTTTTGGTGTTAAGGTTGGTTAAAGTTTTTGGTTAAGTTTTTTTTTGGTTAAGTTTTTTGGTTAAAGTTTTTGGTTAAAGTTTTTTGGTTAAGTTTTTTGGTTAAAGTTTTTCGTTATACTATATCTCTGCAACTGCTTTGCCAATTACCTTGAAACTTCACATGGGTGTTTATCATCATCTATATTTTCATTCTACCCCCCTCCCGTGCGGCCCCTGTGCCCAATGTCAAGGTCAAATTACTTTGAAGTTTTTGGTTAAGTTTTTTGGTTAAAGTTTTTGGTTAAGTTTTTTGTTTAAATTTTTTGGTTAAAGTTTTTCGTGATACTATACTCAACAAAACTAGAAACGTCCCTGTTTTATAGCCGGTGTAGCTCTGTCTATGTATGTACCACATGTTCAAAGTACATGTATTTTAAACCGTGGCGATGTTCAGAATACGATCGTGTAGAGTTTAGCCGATACACACGGTTTACATAGCGGCCAGTGACCGGAACGTTGATTTCCACTTTTTGCACGTGCACGCTATACTTGTCATCGATAAGGTGATTCAGTTCATGTCGTACCATTCATGCGATAGGGGCTATTCGGAAAATTAAAAAACTTTTTAAATTTTTCACTGTTTTCGATATGCCACGGCTTTCCGAAAACGAGCGAAATCAGGCAATTGGGATGCTTGCGGGTGGGATGGCCGCCAGGGCGGTCGCGCCTCGGTTTGGTTGCTGTCGCAAGACGATTGATCGTCTTGCAGCCCGGTACCAGCAGACTGGGGCTGTTCACGACCGGCAGCGACCTGGTAGGCCTCGTGTAACGACGGCTAGAGCCGATCGTTACATTACGTTGACGCACTTACGTCAACGTCGATTGGCAGCCACAGTCACTGCTAGGCGATACGGTGTCTCAGGGCAGACCATTCGCAACCGGTTACGTCGTAACGCCCAACCAATCCGGGCACGCCGCCCTGTACACTGGTCAGATAATGACCCAACGTCACCGTGCTGCCAGACTGTTATGGGCGCGACGTCATCTGAACTGGAGAAGGGCTGACTGGAACCGAGTTTTGTTCACCGATGAATCTCGGTTCACAGTTAGTCATGCTGACGGAAGATTACGGGTATACAGGCGTACAAATGAAAGATTCACCGATTGTTGCATTGTTGAGAAGAACAGGTTTGGGGGAGGGAGCGTAATGGTCTGGGGTGGGATCATGGGAAACCGGAAGACAGATTTGGTTGTACAGGGCGGGCAACATCAATGCACAACGTTTATGTTGCAGATGTGCTAAATGCACATGCCTTACCATTTATCCGTCAGCATAGTCCTGGTGTGACATTGATGCACGACAATGCCCGCCCTCACGTAACCAGGGTCACCACTCAATACTTACAGCAAAACAACGTCGACGTCATGCCATGGCCCGCGGTCTCCCCGGATCTCAATCCCATTGAGCACATATGGGATGAGCTGGGCCGCAAAGCACGAGCTAACCATCAGATTGACAATGTTCGCGATCTTACACGGGCGTTACAATGCGGCGTAGGATCATTGCATGCATTCATGCAAATGGTGGCCACACTCGGTACTAACGAGATTTACTGAATTTGCCACATTACTTATTGAAATTCCATCTCTAAACATTAAGCAACACATTTCTGAGTTTTTGTGATTTTTGATTTTGACCCCTACCGCCCTTGGCCGGTTATCTCTCGAATATTTAACAAGATATCCAAATGCAATTTATTGGCTTTCATAGAGAAATGAATGAACTTGTTTTTCCATTTTGATTTTTAAAAGTAACCCTTTTGGTTTTTGATGAATCTTTCCTTAAACATGGAGGGACGTTTCTAGTTTTGCTCAGTATATATCTCTGCAACTGCTTTGCCCATTACCTTGAAACTTCACATGGGTGTTTATCATCATCTATATTTTCATTCTACCCTCCTCCCGTGCGGCCCCTGTGCCCGATGTCAAGGTCAAATTACTTTGAAGTTTTTGGTTAAAAAAATTTTCGCGCCCGCTTGCGGAAAGCGCGATATAGTCGGCATTTTGGCGTACGTACGTATGTACGTGTGTCCGGTTAAAGTTTTTGGTTAAGTTTTTTGGTTAACGTTTTTCGTTATACTATATATTTTTATTGTCCATGCCTCGCCACAAGGCGCGGCATGCAGGCCGCGGCCATCTAGTCTATCATCTCAATCTATTTATCTTCACAAGGACCTGTGGGGCACCTGATCACCAATGATTCATGCATAATTGCTTCGTAAAAGTGATGAGACAGTCTCTTCTCATTATATCCTACACAGTGCATGGAGTTGCCATGTCGGCCATCTTAGTGTGTACCAGCCATCGCCCAGTTTTACCTCTTCGTGTTCGACACATACCACTAATAATATTACAATTCATGAATAAAATTTGGTGCAACATGATGGGGAGACATCAAGCTATAGTGTGCTATACTTTGTTTTCATAAAATTTATATACAAAGTCTGATATCTGAAGGGTTGACCCTTTGTTAAAATGTTTGAGAATTCAGTAAAGACAGTACAGTAAGAACAATACACAGTGCTGTAGATATATACCTGTATTACTATGCATACTGTATCAAATCCAGTGGCTTGTAAGCAGTTATTTGAGTGTATTGTCACTATTGTCTACTTGCCTGCTATGCGAGTAAATACTGCTTTTACCTGTGTCTAATGTACATAGACAGTGTATCAGTTTGACATTATACGCATCGAAAAAGTGTCCATTGTATATTTTGTGAGTGATGCTCAGATATCTATTTAGCTTTTTGTAATTTATATTTGGGATGTATTTCACCAAATTTGATTAGTATTGCTGCCATATTATTTGCTCTATGTGTCTCAGTGGTGAAACTGTCCGATAGCATGTACAAACTAAAATGGCGGAGATGGCAACTCAATGCTCTGTATAATATACTCTAAGAAGAACAGGGTCATATATACTTTATTGTCGAGCCCGCTTGCCGAAAGCGAGACATAGTGATCTCAATGACGTCCAGGTGTCCATGCGTCTGTGTGTCCGTCCGTCCGAAATCTGTGTTAAAGTTTTTAAATACCTTATATCTCTGCAGTCCTAAGTCACATTGACTTCAAACTTCATATACTTATTAGTCATCATCCATATATTCATGCTGTATCCCACTCATGCGGCCCCTGTGCCCAAGGTCAAGGTCAAATGACATAGAAGTTTGCGTTCCGAAATCTGCGTTGTTTCTGTCGAAATTTGCGTTAAAGTTTTCACATACCTACTATCTCTGTAACCGTAAGTCAGATTTGCTTGAAACTTTGTATGCTTATTGGGCATCAAACTTCAAATAAATACACTCTGCGACCATCAAATGCCTCGGCAGGCTTGACATGCGGGCCACGGCCATCCTCGTATAGATATTCAGTCACATGCATAATTCTACTACATTAGAAACAAAAGGTCATATTCTATATAGTCAGTCCTTAATTTCAATCCATTTTCCTCGATAGTAAAAAGCTAACTTTGTTTCTCATGTCATGTATGCATCCATATACTTATGTATCTGTATAAATGTGAAATATTTTGAGAAAGAACAAAAATGAATGATAAAAAAATTATAGAAATCATTACCTTACCGCAATATTTGATGTTGAATACAGTCGAACCTGTGAACAACGACCGGTCAAGGGAAGTGGCCAAAGTGGCCGTTGTTGACAGATGGCCGTTGTTCCAAGGGTCAAACATTTTCCTGGTTTCACAACAAAGTCGGCCATGTATTTTGCGTTCTATTGTAATCTATAGTGTATGCATGCATAGAAAACGTCTTGGCCAAATACACTTATACTTGACAATTTGTTATCGCACGATCGTGGAGTGGGTCTGCTTTTTATCGATTAAAAATTGCATAAAAATGGCAAAAATAGTCAATTAAATTAATTTTGTTATGTGATTGTTTTTTAACCCGGCCTCGCTTTGGAAATTATATTCAAAGGGAATTACATGTAATTATCTTCATGATAAGTACATCCCGCGGCTTGCTTTGGTGCATCATTTAATAGCTTGTCATAATTACACTTAAGCGGTTTAATTAGCATGACCATTAGTATTTTCCTTTCTTATTCTCAATTTCACGGCATAATTTGAAATTAATAATGGTCATATAGCCTTTATTAAAACGATAGCCAGAGAACACCAGGCTTATTTGATTTCTGTCCAATGTATATCCTGATCAAGCCCCAATATTTAAGCAGCCTATGACACTATTCGCATTGTGCACTGACCTAATTATTGATGTTTTTAATTGGAGATTGGCGAACATTGTAAACCATGGGCAGACTACACAAATCCACCACCTGGTCTGGCCGCTAATGCAATAAGCCGGGATTTGTCAGAGATAGAGACCAAATTCACATATTAAACACGTTTGGCGGGTCAATTTAGACGTTCCCGATAGTATTGTTTCGTTAGGCGTGCATCAGACAGGGTACCAGTCCAGTGATGAATACGAGACTGACGTCAGCAACCGCATGTATTGATCTTTGATGTAGCTTTGTGCCCCGCGGGGTGAAATTTACTCTTGACACCGCAGTGTGTTTGATGTCAGCTAGCTGACTTAGGCTTACCACTATTGGCTGTTATTCCAAGGTCTTATAAAGAACAAAATTAGACAGGGGGATTTTTAACTGGCTATTGTGGACAGGTGGCTGCTATTCCCAGGTGGCCATTAGCACAGGTTCGACTGTATTTGTAAAAGGACATATTCAGCATCACAATGTCTTTTAGCGGGTCAAAAAGTACTTGGTGTTTGTGATACAGCACTATTTTTGTCGCTCCTGCTTTAGCAGAATGCACGACTGTAGTCGCCGCTTTTTCCGTCGTTGTCGTCATCATTGTCGTCGTCCGCATCAACAAATGGTATAACTTTAATATTACTTGATGTATTGCTTCATTGTTTGGACATGTGAGCATTTGGAACCCACTCATGCCGCCATTAACATGACATTGACCTTTTTTACCTTCACATTTTTGCGGAAACATTTACGGTAACCATTTTTTTTGCGTCAAAATGTTTGTACAAGTTTCTTCATCATGATATAACTTTAATATTACTTGATGGATTGCTTTAATATTTCGAAATTTGATACATGTGAGCATTTGGAACACGTTCATGTCCCCATTACCATGACCTTAAAGGTACATGCCCACTCAGCAGGCACAAAATGCGCCTTATATGAACGAAACAAGTGTATAATTGTATCACCATTCCACCAGTTCTACTCTCACACAGCCCCACGTATTGATTGACATTATTATACATTTTATATCAGACGTAAATTTCCACACTGATATCAGGGGCGATAACCGTGTTTCCTTAAAATGTTAACGTACATTACTATTTATTCTCTGTATTTATTTGTTTATGTGCAATGATCATACTTTATAATCTGTCGAAAATATAATTTTTTCAGGTGACACATTTAATTAGTATAAATAATTAAAAAAAGATCATGCCTAATTTGCATATGAAAATAGCCTGATACCACCGTGAGTCACTATCAGTAAAATAAATATTACTAAATGATTATATTTGTTTAGCGGGCACTTGTAATTTTTAGATTTTAGAACTGGTGGAATAGTGAATAGTCATATACCAACCCAACTCCTACAAAGAACATCTTGTGACCACTGAGTGGGCAAGTACCTTTAACCTTTTGTACCTTCACATTTTTGTGGAAACACATAGCCATTTGTTGTGTCAAAAAGTTTGTACAAGTTTCTTCATCATGATGTAACTTTAATATTACTTGACGGATTGCTTCAATATTTGTAAATTGGATACATGTGAGTATTTGGAACACCCTCATGCCACCATTAGCATGACCTTGACATTTTTTTACTTTCACAGTTTTGTGAAAACACATAGCCATTTCTTTGCGTCAAAAAGATTCTTCATTATCTTATAACATTAATATTACTTGATGGATTGCTTCAATATTTGAACACTTGATAGATGTAAGCATTTGGAACACACTCATGGCGCCATTAAGATGACTTTGACCTTTTTTACCTTCACATTTTTGCAGAAACTCTTAGCCATTTTTTTGTGTCAAAAAGTTTGTACAAGTTTTTTCATCATGATATTTCAACTAATATTGCATTATTACATAATAATCCAAAATGGCTCGCCATGGAAAAGTATGTCAAATTAAAAAAAATATTCTTTTAAAAAACCACCAGACCGATTTCAACGAGACTGCAGTTTTGATTGATAGTCAATGCTGTTTCATATTTTTTAAAGGTACATACGCCACCATACTTGCACACTGTCATGGGCCAGTGGTGTGCACCGCAAACCACTGAAACAAATGACCTTCATGTGACCTACAATTGCCAATATTTACATAGTTATTTACTTTGGCTAAAGTTTTTGTTTTAGCTTGAATTTCCATGACCTTCATATGACCTTGATTTTTTATTTGACCCCCATGTCATCGATTATCTCCCCCTTATGTACATAGAATTTCACAATTTGCCTTGTAACTTGAACCGTAACATTTGGAGGCTAGATACTTGGTCTTTAGCTTCCTCATGGTATGTACATATGCAAACTTCATTTTGATTTTTGATTCAACCCCGGAGTCGTAGATTATCTCACCATTTTGGACTTTTTAAGCAGTAATACTAATAGCTGGTGGCTTGATATGTAGCTTCCTTATGGTTTGTAGATGTGCCAAATTAATTTCAATTTTTATATCAGCACTGGGCCATGGAATATCTTCCATTTTTGGACTTAGAATTTTGCAGTTTTGCCTCGTTTTCTATCAAAGTGGTAGGTATTGTAGGTAGGTCTGGCAACCATCATCTATGAACACATTTTCTAGCTTTTCTCTTGTACATTGCGGCAATCAGAAAATCAATCAATCAAGAAATCAATCAACCAATCATTCAACCTACCTATGAATGACAGAACCCACCAGAACTCACTCTACCAACCCATCAATTAATCGACACATATTGTCAACGACAGGAGGTTGGCTTGGTGACAGGATGGTATACTATACTGTTTCAGACCTACATGATAGAAAACAAACAAAAATGATGTTCTGACATATGCCAATGTGACACAGTGTATGCAAATCATAATACATTAGTGCATTGTGTATGCCAATGAGACCACTACAGAAAATGGGTAGGCGACCAGCACATCTTCAGTGCATTATGCTATACATAGAATATAACATTTGTGTTTATTTAATATGATATTTTTAAACTTGGCTGATTTTGTATAGGCATAGTCTCGTTTCTTATGAAATCCTTAAACATTTTAATAAACATCTGAAATATTCAATGATCACTTGTGCAAGATCCTCTATTTATAGCATCCTATCTATCACCAAGCTGACCATCTCTTTTGTCACCAATCAATCAATCAGCCAATCAATCAATCAAACAGTAAGTCAATCAGCAAATCATTCAGCCAACCAATCAATCATTCAATCAAACAGCCAATCAATCAATAAATCAACAAATCAGTCAACCAACCAATTAACCGATCAAGACACACAACAGGAGATGTACAAGTACATGGTGAAGCACCACAAGCAGCCAGCAAGGAATGACATCTGTAACGATGCGAAGCTCACCCCACTCACACTTGCCAGTAAACTCGGCCGCCACAAAATCTTCAAGGAAATCCTCGAGATCAACAGCATCGTGAGTACCACAGTAACCTAACTGTTCGGACCCAATTTATTCTGTGGGAACAGCTGTAATTTGGCCCCATCATGAGTACCACAGTATCCTAACTGTTCGGACCCAATTTATTCTGTGGGAACAGCTGTAAGTTGGCCCCATCATGAGTACCACAGTATCCTAACTGTTCGGACACAATTTATTCTGTGGGAACGGCTGTAGCTTGGCCCCATCATGAGTTCCACAGTAACCTAACTGTTCGGTCACAGTTTATTCTGTGGGAACGGCTGTAACTTGGCCCCATCATGAGTTCCACAGTAACCTAACTGTTCGGACACAATTTATTCTGTGGGAACGGATGTAACTTGACCCCATCTTGAGTACCACAGCAACCTAACTGTTCGGACACAATTTATTCTGTGGGAACAGCTGTAACTTGACCCCATCTTGAGTTCCACAGTAACCTAACTGTTCGGAAACAATTTATTCTGTGGGAACGGCTGTAACTTGACCCCATCTTGAGTACCACAGTAACCTAACTGTTCGGAAACAATTTATTCTGTGGGAACGGCTGTAACTTGGCCCCATCATGAGTTCCACAGTAACCTAACTGTTCGGATACAATTTATTCTGTGGGAACGGCTGTAACTTGGCTCCATTATGAGTTCCACAGTAATCTAACAGTTCCGACAGAATTTATTATGTAGGAACGGCTGTAACTTGGCCCCATCATGAGTTCCACAGTAATCTAACAGTTCACACACAATTTAGTCTGTGGGAACGGCTGTATCTTGGCCCCATCATGAGCTCCACAGTAATCTAACAGTTCACACACAATTTAGTCTGTGGGAACGGCTGTATCTTGGCCCCATCATGAGTTCCACAGTAATCTAACTGTTCGGTCACAGTTTATTCTGTGGGAACGGCTGTAACTTGACCCCATCATGAGTACCACAGTAACCTAACTGTTCGCACACAATTTATTTTGTGGGAACGGCTGTAACTTGGCCCCATCATGAGTTCCACAGTAACCTAACTGTTCGGACACAATTTATTCTGTGGGAACGGCTGTAACTTGGCCCATCATGAGTTCCACAGTATCCTAACTGTTCGGACACAATTTATTCTGTGGGAACGGCTGTAACTTGGCCCCATCATGAGTACCACAGTAACCTAACTGTACTCACACAATTTCTCGGCTGTAACTTAGCCCCATCATGAGTTCCACACTAACCTAACTGTTCGCACACAATTTATTCTGTGGTAACGGCTGTAACTTGGTCCCATCATGAGTTCCACAGTAACCTAACTGTTCACAAACAATTTATTCCGTGGGAACAGCTGTAACTTGGTCCCATCATGAGTTCCACAGTAACCTAACTGTTCACAAACAATTTATTCTGTGGTAACGGCTGTAACTTGGTCCCATCATGAGTTCCACAGTAATTTAACTGTTCACAAACAATTTATTCTGTGGGAACGGCTGTAACTTGGTCCCATCATGAGTTCCACAGTAATCTAACTGTTCACAAACAATTTATTCTGTGGGAACGGCTGTAACTTGGTCCCATCATGAGTTCAACAGTAATCTAACTGTTAACAAACAATTTATTCTGTGGGAAAGGCTGTAACTTTGTCCCATCATGAGTACCACAGTAACCTAACTGTTCACACACAATTTATTCTGTGGGAACGGCTGTAACTTGGTCCGATCATGAGTTCCACAGTAACCTAACTGTTCACACAATTTATTCTGTGGGAAAGGCTGTAACTTGGCCCCATCATGAGTACCACAGTAACCTAACTGTTCGGACACAATTTATTCTGTGGGAACGGCTGTAACTTGGCCCCATCATGAGTTCCACAGTAACCTAACTGTTCACAAACAATTTATTCTGTGGTAATGGCTGTAACTTGGTCCCGTCATGAGTTCCACAGTAATCTAACTGTTCACAAACAATTTATTCTGTGGTAACGGCTGTAGCTTGGCCCCATCATGAGTTCCACAGTAACCTAACTGTTCGGACACAATTTATTCTGTGGGAACGGCTGTAGCTTGGCCCCATCATGAGTTCCACAGTAACTTAACTGTTCGGACACAATTTATTATGTGGGAACGGCTGTAACTTGGCCCCATCATGAGTTCCACAGTAACCTAACTGTTCGGACACAATTTATTTTGTGGGAAAGGCTGTAACTTGGTCCCATCATGAGTTCCACAGTAATCTAACTGTTCACACACACTTTGTTCCATGGGAACAGGTGTAACTTGGCCCCATCATGAGTATCACAGTAACCTAACTGTTCGGACATAATTTATTCTGTGGTAACGGCTGTAACTTGGTCCCATCATGAGTTTCACAGTAACCTAACTGTTCACAAACAATTTATTCTGTAGGAAAGGCTGTAACTTGGCCCCATTATGAGTACCACAGTAACCTAACTGTTCGGACACAATTTATTCTGTGGGAACGGCTGTAACTTGGCCCCATCATGAGTTCCACAGTAACCTAACTGTTCGCACACAATTTATTCTCAGGGTTCTCCCCAGGAATAATTTTCAGCCGTAACTTTTCCAAATTGAACCGACCAAACGAGCGGCATAGCCGCGAGACGCTAGGGGGGTCTGGGGGCATGCAATTTAAACTAATTAACTGATGAATTAAAAGTGCCTTTTCCCACTTAAAATGTCAAGTAAATTGACATAATATCCATCTGCAAAGTTAGTGACACAAAAGACATATTAAAATGTTTGGATCACTTGTTAGGCGTCATTTAAAAAATATTCTTGTATTATCATTTTGTCATGACTCATGAAACCTCTATTATTAAGGGATATATAATAACATTAGCAAATAGACAATAACTAGCCACTATTTATTACCAGTCACCTCTTTCCTGGGTAGAACCAGTACTGAAACAAAATTCAAAATATTAAATAATTAATCTTCGGTTCTTTGCTTTTGCCCACTCGTCGGCTGCCCCCTCCAGGATGGCTGGGAGGCTGCTGGTATCATGCTCTGGGCCCTGGATGCTAATCAGCATCAAGCTCTCCAACATGGCCTCCCCCAACTGGTTCCTGCCGGGCGTTTTAATCCTTTTCAGGGCTGAAAATCCTCTCTCGCAATCTGAAACACAATGCCCGTCACAACCAGCTATGTACGGTCCCCAACAAAGATTGTTAGAGGAAGATTTTAAAATACACTAGTCTAAAACCATTGTTGTATATATGATCATAGAATGCGGGGAGTCACTAGTTCCTGGGCATATCAGTAAATTCCTACAGTTCATAGTCGGGCAATTAATAGTAAATACTATAGAATACTGGATGTTGAGGAGAGGTAAATCATTTAAAAACCAGAGCTACAGTTGAGGTGCATAATTCGATAAACTTTTTATTTCTTCACCAAAACTGGCAAGTTGGGAGTGCTTTAGAATCGTATTAATGTGATGATTCTAAAACACTCCCAACTTGCCAGTTTTGGTGTCAGACGAATAAACAAAAATCCTCAAAATGTCAAAAGTATGCACACTCACTGTAGCTCTGGTAGTTCACCACATTGGGTCTTAGAATCTTTGCTGTTCAATAGAGGTGGCTGTTGTAGAGGGGTGGCTGTTTGTGGAGGTTCGACTATGAATTACCTGCTGTTGATCTTTACCCCACCCCCCAGGATAACCGCCTATTCACCCTAACCCCCCCCCCCCAGATAACCGCCCCTCACCCCTCCCCCCCCCCCCCCCCCCCGGGACATAATCCCAGGGAAGACCAAATCTCCCCCCCCATCTAAAATCACAGATAGGACACAAGGATCTACCCATTTCCATGCCAGAGGCAGAGATGCTTGATTGCAGCAACCATGGGTAGCTTTTTTTCCACTCTAGATTAAACCCAGATTTCCGCTTCTTCTGGTCTTTTTTGTTGTCCTTTTCTGTGAGCTTTTTTTTTTTTGGAGTTCCAACTTGTTTTTCCGGCTCTGGGACCTTGTGTGTTTGTATAGATGGCGATGGTAATCTCAACAGCCAAGAATCCATTTTGACGGCGGCAAAATACTACAGAGGTCATCGGGTTCGTTGTAGTAAATCTCCGTTGAAAACGAGTCAATGCCATCCAATGAAATCGTTCGCGAAATATCGCGGAAATACCCGATCTAATATTTTCCCACGGCTCCGCGTGACTGGTTTCACAAGTGGCCAATCATAAACGATGTACTATTAACGTAGTAAATGGGAAAGCCAATCAAGTGAGTTTATGCATAGCGACTTCGGCAAATGAACCAAGATGGCGGTTACTCCAATATTTACAAATTTGTTTGTAGTTTTCGCCAAAATTGCAGGAAAATGTATTATTTTGACAAGTTGACAATAATGTTACAAGCGCGTACCGGGTATCGGTGAAATTCACGAGTATCGGGTCAAAATTACCGTGTATCGGCGCCGATACACAAAAGCACTCTGCGGAGAACCCTGCATTCTGTGGTGACGGTTGTAACTTGGCCCCATCATGAGTTCCACAGTAACCTAACTGTTCGGACACAATTTATTCAGTGGTAACGGCTGTAACTTGGCCCCATCATGAGTTCCACAGTAACCTAACTGTTCTGACACAATTTATTCTGTGGGAACGGCTGTAACTTGGCCCCATCATGAGTTCCACAGTAACCTGACTGTTCGCACACAATTTATTCTGTGGTAACGGCTGTAACGTGGCCCCATCATGAGTTCCACAGTAACCTAACTGTTCGCACACAATTTATTCTGTGGTAACGGCTGTAACTTGGCCGCATCATGAGTTCCACAGTAACCTAACTGTTTGCAGGTGCGGATACAGAAATAATTGCAGGGGGGTGTCTGTAATTACAACCTCCGCGAGCGCGAAATCGTAAAGTAGGGGGGTCTGGGGCTTCTCCCCCAGGAAATTTTTAGATGCCTCAACTCCGCAGATGCGATTTCCTGACACCTAGGCCACGAAAAAAGTCATCCAACTATTTGAGTATTGTAGATTTTCGTCTTCTTTTTTTTTTTGGCCCTGAGCAGGGGGTGGGTCCGGACCTGGTTTGGTCACAATTTATTCTGTGTGAACGGCTGTAACTTGGCCCCATCATGAGTGCCACAGTAATCTAACAGTTCCGACAGAATTTATTATGTAGGAACGGCTGTAACTTGGCCCCATCATGAGTTCCACAGTAATCTAACAGTTCACACACAATTTAGTCTGTGAGAACGGCTGTATCTTGGCCCCATCATGAGTTCCACAGTAATCTAACTGTTCGGTCACAGTTTATTCCGTGGGAACGGCTGTAACTTGGCCCCATCATGAGTACCACAGTAACCTAACTGTTCGGTCACAATTTATTCTGTGGGAAAGACTGTAACTTGGCTCCATCATGAGTTCCACACTAACCTAACTGTTCGCACACAATTTCTCGTCTGTAACTTGGCGCCATCATGAGTTCCACAGTAACCTAACTGTTCGCAGACAATTTATTCTGTAGTAACGGCTGTAACTTGGCCCCATCATGAGTACCACAGTAACCTAACTGTTCGGACACAATTTATTCTGTGGGAACGGCTGTAACTTAGCCCCATCATGAGTTCGACAGTAACCTAACTGTTCGGACACAATTTATTCAGTGGTAACGGCTGTAACTTGGCCCCATCACGAGTTCCACAGTAACCTAACTGTTCTGACACAATTTATTCTGTGGGAACGGCTGTAACTTGGCCCCATCATGAGTTCCACAGTAACCTGACTGTTCGCACACAATTTATTCAGTGGTAACGGCTGTAACTTGGCCCCATCATGAGTTCCACAGTAACCTAACTGTTCTGACACAATTTATTCTGTGGGAACGGCTGTAACTTGGCCCCATCATGAGTTCCACAGTAACCTGACTGTTCGCACACAATTTATTCTGTGGGAATGGCTGTAACTTGGCCCCATCATGAGTTCCACAGTAACCTAACTGTTCGCACACAATTTATTCTGTGGTAACGGCTGGTAACCATGCCTGGCCGCATCATGAGTTCCACAGTAACCTAACTGTTCTGACACAATTTATTCTGTGGGAACGGCTGTAACTTGGCCCCATCATGAGTAACCACAGCAACCTAACTGTTCGGACACAATTTATTCTGTGGTAACGGCTGTAACTTGGCCCCATCATGAGTACCACAGTAACCTAACTGATCGCACACAATTTATTCTGTGGGAATGGCTGTAACCTGGCCCCATCATGAGTTCCACAGTAACCTAACTGTTCTGACACAATTTATTCTGTGAGAATGGCTGTAACTTGGACCCATCATGAGTACCACAGCAACCTAACTGTTCGGACACAATTTATTTTGTGGGAACAGCTGTAACTTGGCCTCATCATGAGTTCCACAGTAACCTAACTGTTCACACACAATTTATTCTGTGGGAACGGCTGTAACTTGACCCCATCATGAGTACCACAGCAACCTAACTGTTCGGACACAATTTATTGCATGGGAACGGCTGTAACTTGGCCCCATCATGAGTTCCACAGTAACCTAACTGTTCACACTCAATTTATTCTGTGGGAACGGCTGTAACTTGGCCCCATCATGAGTACCACAGCAACCTAACTGTCCGGACACAATTTGTTCTGTGGGAATGGCTGTAACTTGGCCCCATCATGAGTACCACAGCAACCTAACTGTTCGCACACAATTTATTCTGTGGGAACGGCTGTAACTTGGCCCCATCATGAGTACCACAGCAACCTAACTGTTCGGACACAATTTATTCTGTGGGAACGGCTGTAACTTGGCCTCATCATGAGTGCCACAGTAATCTAACTGTTCCGACAGAATTTATTATGTAGGAACGGCTGTAACTTGGCCCCATCATGAGTACCACAGCAACCTAACTGTTCGGACACAATTTATTCTGTGGGAACGGCTGTAACTTGGCCCCATCATGAGTGCCACAGTAATCTAACAGTTCCGACAGAATTTATTATGTAGGAACGGCTGTAACTTGGCCCCATCATGAGTTCCACAGTAATCTAACAGTTCACACACAATTTAGTCTGTGAGAACGGCTGTATCTTGGCCCCATCATGAGTTCCACAGTAATCTAACTGTTCGGTCACAGTTTATTCCGTGGGAACGGCTGTAACTTGGCCCCATCATGAGTACCACAGTAACCTAACTGTTCGGTCACAATTTATTCTGTGGGAAAGACTGTAACTTGGCTCCATCATGAGTTCCACACTAACCTAACTGTTCGCACACAATTTCTCGTCTGTAACTTGGCGCCATCATGAGTTCCACAGTAACCTAACTGTTCGCAGACAATTTATTCTGTAGTAACGGCTGTAACTTGGCCCCATCATGAGTACCACAGTAACCTAACTGTTCGGACACAATTTATTCTGTGGGAACGGCTGTAACTTAGCCCCATCATGAGTTCGACAGTAACCTAACTGTTCGGACACAATTTATTCAGTGGTAACGGCTGTAACTTGGCCCCATCACGAGTTCCACAGTAACCTAACTGTTCTGACACAATTTATTCTGTGGGAACGGCTGTAACTTGGCCCCATCATGAGTTCCACAGTAACCTGACTGTTCGCACACAATTTATTCAGTGGTAACGGCTGTAACTTGGCCCCATCATGAGTTCCACAGTAACCTAACTGTTCTGACACAATTTATTCTGTGGGAACGGCTGTAACTTGGCCCCATCATGAGTTCCACAGTAACCTGACTGTTCGCACACAATTTATTCTGTGGGAATGGCTGTAACTTGGCCCCATCATGAGTTCCACAGTAACCTAACTGTTCGGACACAATTTATTCTGTGGTAACGGCTGTAACCTGGCCGCATCATGAGTTCCACAGTAACCTAACTGTTCTGACACAATTTATTCTGTGGGAACGGCTGTAACTTGGCCCCATCATGAGTACCACAGCAACCTAACTGTTCGGACACAATTTATTCTGTGGTAACGGCTGTAACTTGGCCCCATCATGAGTACCACAGTAACCTAACTGATCGCACACAATTTATTCTGTGGGAATGGCTGTAACCTGGCCCCATCATGAGTTCCACAGTAACCTAACTGTTCTGACACAATTTATTCTGTGAGAATGGCTGTAACTTGGACCCATCATGAGTACCACAGCAACCTAACTGTTCGGACACAATTTATTGCATGGGAACGGCTGTAACTTGGCCCCATCATGAGTTCCACAGTAACCTAACTGTTCACACTCAATTTATTCTGTGGGAACGGCTGTAACTTGGCCCCATCATGAGTACCACAGCAACCTAACTGTCCGGACACAATTTGTTCTGTGGGAATGGCTGTAACTTGGCCCCATCATGAGTACCACAGCAACCTAACTGTTCGCACACAATTTATTCTGTGGGAACGGCTGTAACTTGGCCCCATCATGAGTACCACAGCAACCTAACTGTTCGGACACAATTTATTCTGTGGGAACGGCTGTAACTTGGCCTCATCATGAGTTCCACAGTAATCTAACTGTTCGGACACAATTTTTTCTGTTGTAACGGCTGCAACTTGGTCCCATCATGAGTTCCACACTAACCTAACTGTTCACACACAATTTATTCTGTGGGAATGGCTGTAACTTGGCCCCATCATGAGTTCCAGAGTAACCTAACTGTTCGCACACAATTTATTCCGTGGGAACAGCTGTAGCTTGGCCCCATCATGAGTACCACAGTAATCTAACTGTTCACACACAATTTATTCTGTGGTAACGGCTGTAACTTGGTCCCATCATGAGTTCCACAGTAACCGAACTGTTCGGACACAATTTATTCTGTGGTAACGGCTGTAGCTTGACACCATCATGAGTTCCACATTAACCTAACTGTTCGGACACAATTTATTCTGTGGTAACGGCTGTAGCTTGACCCCATCATGAGTTCCACAGTAACCTAACTGTTCGCACACAATTTATTCCGTGGGAACAGCTGTAGCTTGGCCCCATCATGAGTACCACAGTAATGTAACTGTTCACACACAATTTATTCTGTGGTAACGGCTGTAGCTTGACCCCTCTCATGAGTACCACAGTAATGTAACTGTTCGGACACAATTTATTATGTTGGAACGGCTGTAACTTGGCCCCATCATGAGTTCCACAGTAACCTAACTGTTCGGTCACAGTTTATTCTGTGGGAAAGGCTGTAACTTGGCTCCATCATGAGTTCCACACTAACCTAACTGTTCGCACACAATTTCTCGGCTGTAACGTGGCGCCATCATGAGTTCCACACTAACCTAACTGTTCGGTCACTATTTATTTTGTGGGAATGGCTGTAACTTGGCCCCATCATGAGTTCCACAGTAACCTAACTGTTCCCAAACAATTTATTCTGTAGGAAAGGCTGTAACTTGGCCCCATCATGAGTACCACAGTAACCTAACTGTTCGGACACAATTTATTCTGTGGGAACGGCTGTAACTTGGCCCCATCATGAGTTCCACAGTAACCTAACTGTTCGCACACAATTTATTCTCAGGGTTCTCCCCAGGAATAATTTTCAGCCCTAACTTTTCCAAATTGAAACGACCAAACGAGCGGCATAGCCGCGAGATGCTAGAGGGGTCTGGGGGCATGCCCCCCGAGAAAAAATTTGATTTCTAGAAGCTGTATAGTGCATTCTGAGGTGCAATTTAAACTAATTAACTGATGAATTAAAAGTGCCTTTTCCCACTTATATCAAGTAAATTGACATAATATCCATCTGCAAAGTTAGTGACACAAAAGACATATTAAAATGTTTGGATCACTTGTTAGGCGTCATTTAAAAAATATTCTTGTATTATCATTTTGTCATGACTCATGAAACCTCTATTATTAAGGGATATATAATAACATTAGCAAATGTCCCCCCATCCAAGCTTTAGTGATGGATGGAGGGCATTATTGGAAGTAAAGCCAGAGGCTGAGCATGTATACATAGCACTTCGTTCTGACGCTCAATCCCAATGCGCATTTTAAAGAAGCGGTTTAACCCCGACCCTGTGACGTCACGCGACAACCGGAAGCTCGCAACAGCTGTTTCTCATACTTTAAAACACTGTTTTTGTTGAGCACCAACTGTATACACTAGGGTAGGGTCCATTTAAACAAGGATATACCTTCTAATCTCAACCTTAATAGACACCAAGTCTAAAGTTCAATTAGAAAAAGGGTTGGGTGTATACATGCTCAGCCTCCGGCTTTACTTCCAATAATGCCCTCCATCCATCACTAAAGCTTGGATGGGGGGGACATTATTTTCCGTAAAGCCTCCGGCTTTACATGTATACATAGCATCTTTAAAGCAGCAAAAACAGGAAGTAATATAATACCCAATTATACTTTAATAAAGTATTTCAAGACATAAATACTGAAAATCCAATACATGTACTACTTAAACACAGCATCTCCAAATGACAACTGAGGGTCACTGACAGACTGTCTCCAATAAAACATTTTTGAAATTCTTATCTGAAGCCCAGTCTGCTGTATCCAGGATACACTTAAGTGAGCACCCTTTGCTGAATGCTGCCGATGCAGAAGCTCCCCTATAACTGTGTGCCTTAAATATGTCGGTATCTATACCAGAACTATGTAGCACTAATCTAAGCCACCTGGCTATTGTACTTGTAGTCACTGGCTTATAAGTCACATATGAAACAAACACCTTCCCAGAAAGTCTCAGAGATTTAGTCACCTTGATATAATGTAATAATGTGTGCAAAGCGCACAAGTTTTCGCGATGAAAGTGTTTAACCTGTAGGGAGAAAGAACGACCCACTTTAGAAGTTTTCAAAATGTCTGGTAATGTAAAGATCACTGTATCTTTAGTAACAATCATCTGATTCAAATTAAAAAAAAACAAAGTCTGTGCCCTCGGGGCCGTTGCCAAGGCAATAAGTGCCACTGTCTTAAACGTCAACAGTTTTAATGATAATTGTTCTAGTGGAAAAAGGGTAGAAAGGTATTGCAAAACAATTGTTACATCCCATGTCATTTTGTATCTAGGCCTTGGGGGATTCTCAAAAAATATGCCCTTCATAAATCTTTGAATAAGATTACAACTGTCTTTACACCATTTATTGCCAAAAAAGAGTAACGTTTGTAATAACATAGCCTTATGTAAATTTACCACCGAATAAGACCTTGGTAGACGGGAAAGATAGAATAAATACTGTAGAACTATTGCTTCAGTTGTACAAACGGGACTGCCAAACCTTGCACTGTTCCACAAATTCCACTTCCGCCAAGCATACTCATATTGTCTCCGCGTTCCTGGTCTCCATGAACTGATGATAATGTTACCAACTGTCTCCTGAATTCCTCCACGTTGAAGCGCCGCCCGGATACTACAACAGCGATGATCCTCATTGATCGACACAACTGATGGTGTCTTCCATCGTGTGGCATGGCCAGTAGATCCTTGTGTCGTGGTAGTCTGATTGGAAAAGAACAGATGTTATCAAAAAGTAACGGGAACCATGGCTGTGATCTCCAAAACGGAAAGACCAGTATTGCCTTTTGCACCCTATCCTGTATAATCTTATTTATTACCTTCCCAACCAGGTTGAATGGTGGAAAGATATAAGGGACATACGGTTGCCATGACATGGTCAATGCATCACAGTGTAATGCTCCTGGTTCCAGGAACCATGACACAAATGAATGTAACTGTTTATTCAGTCTGGATGCAAATAAATCAATATCTGGAACAAAAAACTGTCTGCATAAACGACTAAATATTTCATGTTTCAACATCCATTCGGTGGAATCCGAAAAATGTCTAGAGTAAAAATCAGCTGTATTCAGGACACCAGGAATATAGGATGCCGAGATATATAAATCTCGCTGAATACACCATTCCCACATTCTCCTGGCTAGACAGTCCATGTTTTTCGAGGCTATACCTCCCATATCATTCACATACTTAATTGCAGTTGTATTGTCAGACTGAATTTCAATATGGACGCCATGCATCGAGCTATACAGAGCTTGAAGATACCCTAAAAAATTGCTAACAATTCCAAATAGTTTATGTGATGACCAGTCTCCTCAGCATTCCATCTACCATTAGCATGGCAATTTGTATCCAGATCCATTGCTCCATAACCCTGCAAACTAGCATCAGTACGGCAACGCATTTGGACACGGTGTGGCCTAATCTGCTTACCATTTTTAACAGACAAATTTTTTATCCACCACGTTAATTCCTCAACACTATCATGTGACAAAGCCACCTCATTTTCAAAATTCATTTCATGTCCTAGGCCTTTAATTTTGTCCCTTTCCAAATTTCTGTAATACATTTGGGACTCTAAGACAGCATGAAACGCATTTATGATCAATCCTATAAAAGATGCAAGTACTCGAACAACAACAACACCTTTATCAAGGATAATTTTTGCTTTGGAAATTATTTTATGTACCTTTTCTTGAGTAAGATAAATCTTAAATTTGACCGTGTCAATCGAGAAACCAAAGAATACAATCTTCTGTGTGGGGACCAGTACAGATTTCTCATTATTGATATCAAAGCCCAAAGATTTCAGCGTACTGACCATAATATCGGTGTTCTTCTGACATAAACTCAAGTCATTATTCATATTCAAGGAGTCATCAATATAATACGAACATCGAATATTCTGATGCCGAAATTTGGCGTAAACCGGTTTCAAAATCTTAGTAAATAAAAATGGTGTCGACTTTAAACCAAAAGGGAGGCATACAAACTTGAACAAAACTCCATTCCATGAAAACTTTAAATATTTATGATGTTCATCATGAATTGGAATACTGAAATATGCATCTTTTAGATCAATTGATGTTAGAAAATCATTCTTCTGTAACAATTCTAACACCACCTTAAAAGTTTCTTGTTTGAAGTGATCATAATGCACAAATTCATTTAGGAATCTCAGGTTTATTACGGGTCTGAACTTGCCATTAGGTTTGAGTACAATAAATATAGTTGAAATAAACTCGCCGGGCTCTGAATCACACCTTACAATAGCCCCTTTTTTGCAAAGTTCCTGTACCTCATTGTCAACAATAATACATTGGTCATCAGAAAATGGTATTTCATTAGGTATTTTAGTTTGCAATGGAATTTGGTCAAAGTTAATACAGTAACCTTTAACAGCTTGCAAAATACATGGGTCATCAGTAATGTGTCTGTGACTGTAGCGGACCTCCGTGGGATTCTGCCCCTCAGATTGCCTCTATACTGTCCCCTCTGTGGGTATGGCTGGTACCGATTGTATTGGCTGGGACCCCCAAAGGAACCAGCATTACCGTAGTTAGCACCACGGCGTGGAAATCGAGCACCCCTGCCTCTGTATGCAAATGGTCGGTATGTAGAACCTTGTTGTTCTCTCCCCAAGTAGGACACCGAATCACAGTTTTTGATGTCTTTTGCAATGTCATCGCCAAATAACTTGAATGAAAGACGGGGTAGTCCCCAGTCCTCATCATCCTCAATTTCGCCTTCCTCAAACAAGGCGTCACCCATATTCAGTGGGACATTACTGGTGTGTACCTCATCAATATCAGATAAATCTGCCGCATCAAACTGAACCTTCAAATTAGGTGCATTTCCAAGTGAGTGTCCATAGGACTGCAACTCGTCTTCCTCGTCAGCGTACTCCTGGTACTGCTGCATATTTTGAGTGCTTTCATCCATTCCTAAAGCCTCTCTCAACTTCACAATGTCTGACGGAGACAATTTATTAATGTCAAATAGGCCTGTTTTACTTGTGGACTGTTTATTTACTTTGGAAGTAAACACATTTTCTTTGTCAGCAGATTTATTTTTATTCTTTGACAAAACACTTTTTGTGTTGGCAGACCTTTTAATAAGCTTTTCTTTCTCAGGTTTCTTCGAAACAACTGATACAACGGAGCTAATCTTCTTAGCTTTTGCAGGCCCTTTGCCCTTATTAGTGGTGGGAGCTGCCTCCTCACTTTCAGAATCAAAACCGGAGAAATCATCACCGCCATTACTGTCATCGAAAATAGACAAGACTTCGTCTTGTACGGGGTCCATTATTCAACTGAAATGGGAAAAACCCGACTTGACAACGCAATGTATTACCTGAACTACGTTCTAGGTATATATATCTGTCGAGACGTCTCGGACAGGACCCCACTAACTTACCTCTTCTAATAAATCTAGTAAATCGACCGCTTCGAACCACGCCTGAACGAAATATGAGAAACAGCTGTTGCGAGCTTCCGGTTGTCGCGTGACGTCACAGGGTCGGGGTTAAACCGCTTCTTTAAAATACGCATTGGGATTGAGCGTCGGAACGAAGTGCTATGTATACATGTAAAGCCGGAGTCTTTACGGAAAATAATAGACAATAACTAGCCACTATTTATTACCAGTCACCTCTTTCCTGGGTAGAACCAGTACTGAAACAAAATTCAAAATATTAAATAATTAATCTTCGGTTCTTTGCTTTTGCCCACTCGTCAGCTGCCCCCTCCAGGATGATTCTAAAACAATCCCAACTTGCCAGTTTTGGTGTCAGACAAATAAACAAAAATCCTCAAAATGTCAAAAGTATGCAAACTCACTGTAGCTCTGGTCTTATAATCTTTGCTGTTCAATAGAGGTGGCTGTTGTAGAGGGGTGGCTGTTTGTGGAGGTTCGACTGTATGAATTACCTGCTGTTGATCCTTACCCCACCCCCCAGGATAACCGCCTATTCACCCTAACGCCCCCCCCCCCCACCCGGATAACCGCCTATTCACCCTTACCCCCCCCCCCCCCAAGATAACCGCATAATCACCCTAACCCCTCCCCCCCGGGACATAATCCCAGGGGAAGACCAAATCTCCCCCCCCCCCATCTAAAATCACAGATAGGACACAAGGATCTACCCATTTCCATGCCAGAGGCAGAGATGCTTGATTGCAGCAACCATGGGTATCTTTTTTTCCACTCTAGATTAAACCCAGATTTCCGCTTCTTCTGGTCTTTTTAGCTCACCTGAGCGAAGCTCATGTGAGCTATTGTTACCGCAATGTGTCCGTCGTCCGTCGTCGTCCGTCGTCGTCGTCGTCGTCGTCGTCGTCGTCGTCGTCGTCCGTGAACATTTTCAAACTTCATGGTCATGGTCCTTAGGTAGGGGGATTACAAAATTGTTAAAATGACGTTATTACGTAATCCAAGATGGCCGCTGTCTAAAAATAGCACAAATTCTTAAAAAATCTTCTTCTCAAGAACCGCCAACCGGATTTCGACAAAACTTGGTAGGAATGATCGATGTACATTGCTCTTTCAAAGTTGTTAAAATGGTGACCCTGGGGTCAAAAATGGGCGTGGCCCGTGGGGTCAAATTGGGGTAAAATTTTATTTTTGACTGAATATGGTCATTTCATATATCAAATTGAAGGTATCAATGAGGCGATCACTCTGGTGCATTTTTAAATCGGATTGTTATGTCATCCAAGATGGCCGCCGAAAGGTCAAAAGGTCGTTCTTTTATTAGAGATTTCAAAATTCTTCTTCACATGAACCGCTTGGCCCATGGTAGCCAAACTTAAAAGATATGGTCCATGGGTGAAGCCTTTTCAGATTTGTTAAAATGGAGGTCATCGCTAATCCAAGATGGCCGCCGTCTAAAAATAGCATAAATTCTTAAAAAATCTTCTTCTCATGAACCGCTTGCCGGATTTCGACAAAACTTGGTAGGAATGATCGATGTACATTGCTCTTTCAAAGTTGTTAAAATGGTGACCCCGGGGTCAAAAATGGGCGTGGCCCGTGGAGTCAAATTGGGTCAAATTTTATTTTTGACCAAATATGGTCATGTCATATATCAAATTAAAGGTATCAATGAGGCGATCACTCTGGTGCATTTTTTGTCGAAATCGGATTGTTATGTCATCCAAGATGGCCGCCGATAGGTCAAAAGGTCGTTCTTTTATTAGAGATTTCAAAATTCTTCTTCACATGAACCGCTTGGCCCATGGTAGCCAAACTTAAAAGTTATGGTCCATGGGTGAAGCCTTTTCAGATTTGTTAAAATGAAGGTCATCGCTAATCCAAGATGGCCGCCGTCTAAAAATAGCATAAATTCTTAAAAAATCTTCTTCTCATGAACCGCTGGCCGGATTTCGACGAAACTTGGTAAGAATGATCGATGTACAATGCTCTTTCAAAGTTGTTAAAATGGTGACCCCGGGGTCAAAATTGGGCGTGGCCTGTGGGGTCAAATTTTATTTTTGACCGAATATGGTCATGTTATATATCAAATCGAAGGTATCAATGAGGCGATCACTCTGGTACATTTTTTTGTCCAAATCGTATTGTTATGTCATCCAAGATGGCCGCCGAAATGTCAACAGGTCGTTCTTTTATTAGAGATTTCAAAATTCTTCTTCACATGAACCGCTTGGCCCATGGTAGCCACAAAACTTAAAGGTTATGGTCCATGGGTGAAGCCTTTTCAGATTTGTTAAAATGCAGGTCATCGCTAATCCAAGATGGCCGTCTAAAAATAGCATAAATTCTTAAAAAGTCTTCTTCTCATGAACCGCTAGCCGGATTTCGACGAAACTTTGTAGGAATGATCGATGTACATTGCTCTTTGAAAGTTGTTAAAATGGTGACCCCGGGGTCAAAAATGGGCGTGGCCCGTGGGGTCAAATTGGGTCAAATTTTATTTTTGACTGAATATGGTCATGTCATATATCAAATTGAAGGTATCAATGAGGCGATCACTCTGGTGCAATATTTGTCGGAATTGGATGATTATGTCATCCATGATGGCCACCAAAAGGTCCATTTATTCAATATTTTTAACGTCTTTTTCTCAGGAACCACATGGCCGATGCTGGGTGAAGCATTTTCAGATTTTGTAAAATGAGAGTCATCGCTTAATCCAAGATGACCGCCATCTAAAAATAGCACAATTTTTTTAAAACACATGAACTCAATGTCACATTCTCCTCTGGTGTTCATGGAGTCAGGTGAGCGAATTTGGGCCATCATGGCCCTCTTGTTTGTTGTCCTTTTCTGTGAGCTTTTTTTTTTCTGGAGTTCCAACTTGTTTTTCCGGCTCTGGGACCTTGTGTGTTTGTATAGATGGCGATGGTAATCTCAACAGCCAAGAATCCATTTTGACGGCGGCAAAATACTACAGAAGTCATCGGGTTCATTGTAGTAAATCTCCGTTGAAAACGAGTCAATGCCATCCAATGAAATCGTTCGCGAAATATCGCGGAAATACCCGATCTAATATTTTCCCACGGCTCCGCGTGACTGGTTTCACAAGTGGCCAATCATAAACGATGTACTATTAACGTAGTAAATGGGAAAGCCAATCAAGTGAGTTTATGCATAGCGACTTCGGCAAATGAACCAAGATGGCGGTTACTCCAATATTTGCAAATTTGTTTGTAGTTTTCGCCAAAATTGCAGGAAAATGTATTATTTTGACAAGTTGACAATAATGTTACAAGCGTGTATCGGTAAGTAAAACCTAACTGTTCGGTCACAATTTATTCTGTGGGAACGGCTGTAACTTGGCCCCATCATGAGTTCCACAGTAACCTAACTGTTCGGACACAATTTATTCTGTGGTAACGGCTGTAACTTGGCCCCATCATGAGTTCCATAGTAATCTAACTGTTCGGACACAATTTATTCTGTGAGAATGGCTGTAACTTGGCCCCATCATGAGTTCCACAGTAACCTAACTGTTCGGACGCAATTTATTCTGTGGTAACGGCTGTAACTTGGCCCCTTCATGAGTTCCACAGTAACCTAACTGTTCGGTCACAATTTATTATGTGAGAACGGCTGTAACTTGGCCTCATCATGAGTACCACAGTAACCTAACTGTTCGGACACAATTTATTCTGTGGTAACGGCTGTAACTTGGCCCCATCATGAGTACCACAGTAACCTAACTGTTCGGACACAATTTATTCTGTGGGAACGGCTGTAACTTGGCCCCATCATGAGTTCCACAGTAACCTAACTGTTCGGACACAATTTATTCTGTGGTAACGGCTATAACTTGGCCCCATCATGAGTTCCACAGTAACCTAACTGTTCGCAGACAATTTATTCTGTGGTAACGGCTGTAACTTGGCCCCATCATGAGTACCACAGTAACCTAACTGTTCGGACACAATTTATTCTGTGGGAACGGCTGTAACTTGGCCCCATCATGAGTTCCACAGTAACCTAACTGTTTGCACACAATTTATTCTGTGGTGACGGTTGTAACTTGGCCCCATCATGAGTTCCACGGTAACCTAACTGTTCGGACACAATTTATTCAGTGGTAACGGCTGTAACTTGGCCCCATCATGAGTTCCACAGTAACCTAACTGTTCTGACACAATTTATTATGTGGGAACGGCTGTAACTTGACCCCATCATGAGTTCCACAGTAACCTGACTGTTCACACACAATTTATTCTGTGGTAACGGCTGTAACTTGGCCCCATCATGAGTTCCACAGTAATATAACTGTTCGGACACAATTTATTCTGTGGTAACGGCTGTAACTTGGCCGCATCATGAGTTCCACAGTAACCTAACTGTTCTGACACAATTTATTCTGTGAGAATGGCTGTAACTTGGACCCATCATGAGTTCCACAGTAACCTAACTGTTCACACACAATTTATTCTGTGGGAACGGCTGTAACTTGGCCCCATCCTGTGTACCACAGCAACCTAACTGTTCGGACACAATTTATTCTGTGGGAACGGCTGTAACTTGGCCTCATCATGAGTTCCACAGTAACCTAACTGTTCACACACAATTTATTCTGTGGGAACGGCTGTAACTTGACCCCATCATGAGTACCACAGGAACCTAACTGTTCGGACACAATTTATTCCATGGGAACGGCTGTAACTTGGCCCCATCATGAGTTCCACAGTAACCTAACTGTTCACACACAATTTATTCTGTGGGAACGGCTGTAACTTGGCCCCATCATGAGTACCACAGCAACCTAACTGTTCGGACACAATTTGTTCTGTGGGAACGGCTGTAACTTGGCCCCATCATGAGTTCCACAGTAACCTAACTGTTCACACACAATTTATTCTGTGGGAACGGCTGTAACTTGGCCCCATCATGAGTACCACAGCAACCTAACTGTTCGCACACAATTTATTCTGTGGTGACGGTTGTAACTTGGCCCCATCATGAGTTCCACGGTAACCTAACTGTTCGGACATAATTTATTCTGTGGTAACGGCTGTAACTTGGCCCCATCATGAGTACCACAGTAACCTAACTGTTCTGACACAATTTATTCTGTGTGAATTGGCTGTTAACTTACTTGGACCCCATCATGAAGTTCCACAGTACGGGTAACCTTAATAATGTTCACTTACACGAAGTTTATTCTGTGGGAACGGCTGTAACTTGGTCCCATCAATGAGTTCCACAGTTAAACCTAACTGTTCGGTCCACCAATTTATTCCGTGGGAACAGCTGTAGCTTGGCCCCATCATGAGTACCACAGTAATCTAACTGTTCACACACAATTTATTCTGTGGTAACGGCTGTAACTTGGTCCCATCATGAGTTCCACAGTAACCGAACTGTTCGAACATAATTTATTCTGTGGTAACGGCTGTAGCTTGACCCCATCATGAGTTCCACGTAACCTAACTGTTTCGGACCACAATTATTCTGTGGGTAACGGCTGTAGCTTGACCCCATCATGAGTTCCACAGTAACCTAACTGTTCGCACACAATTTATTCCGTGGGAACAGCTGTAGCTTGGCCCCATCATGAGTACCACAGTAATGTAACTGTTCACACACAATTTATTCTGTGGTAACGGCTGTAGCTTGACCCCATCATGAGTACCACAGTAATGTAACTTTTTGGACACAATTTATTATGTGGGAACGGCTGTAACTTGGGCCCCATCATGAGTTCCACAGTAACCTAACTGTTCGGTCACAGTTTATTCTGTGGGAAAGGCTGTAACTTGGCTCCATCATGAGTTCCACACTAACCTAACTGTTCGCACACAATTTCTCGGCTGTAACGTGGCGCCATCATGAGTTCCACACTAACCTAACTGTTCGGTCACTATTTATTTTGTGGGAATGGCTGTAACTTGGCCCCATCATGAGTTCCACAGTAACCTAACTGTTCGCACACAATTTATTCTGTGGGAACGGCTGTAGCTTGGTCCCATCATGAGTTCCACAGTAATCTAACTGTTCGGACACAATTTATTCTGTGGTAACGGCTGTAACTTGGCCCCATCATGAGTTCCACAGTAACCTAACTGTTCACAGACAATTTATTCCGTGGGAACAGCTGTAACTTGGTCCCATCATCAGTTCCGCAGTAACCTAACTGTTCGGACACAATTTATTCTGTGAGAATGGCTGTAACTTGGACCCATCATGAGTTCCACAGTAACCTAACTGTTCACACACAATTTATTCTGTGGGAACGGCTGTAACTTGGCCCCCATTCCTGAGTACCACAGCCAAAACCTAACTGTTCGGACACAATTTATTCTGTGGGAACGGGCTGTAACTTGGCCTCATCATGAGTTCCACAGTAACCCTAACTGTTCACACACAATTTATTCTGTGGGAACGGCTGTAACTTGACCCCATCATGAGTACCCCACCAGCAACCTAACTGTTCGGACACAAATTTATTCCATGGGAACGGCTGTACTTGGCCCCATCATGAGTTCCACAGTTAACCTAACTGTTTCACACACAATTTTATTTTCTGTGGGAACGGCTGTAACTTGGCCCCATCATGAGTACCACAGCAACCTAACTGTTCGGACACAATTTGTTCTGTGGGAACGGCTGTAACTTGGCCCCATCATGATTTGCCACAGAAACCTAACTGTTCCACACACAATTTTATTTTGTGAGAACGGCTGTAACTTGGCCCCTTCATGAGTACACAGCAACCTAAACTGTTCGCACACAATTTTATTTGCTGTGGGAACGGCTGTAACTTGGCCCCATCATGAGTACCCACAGCAACCTAACTGTTCGGACACAATTTATTCTGTGGGAATGGCTGTAACTTGGCCTCATCATGAGTTCCACAGTAATCTAACTGTTCGGACACAATTTATTCTGTGGTAACGGCTGCAACTTGGTCCATCATGAGTTCCACAACTAACCTAACTGTTCACACAATTTATTCTGTGGGAATGGCTGTAACTTGGCCCCCATCATGAGTACCCACAGTAACCTAACTGTTCGCACACAATTTAATTCTGTGTGAACGGCTGTAACTTGGGCCCCCATCATGAGTTCCACACTAACCTAAACTGTTCGGAACACAATTTATTCCGTGGGAACAGCTGTAGCTTGGCCCATTTCATGAGTAACACAGTAATCTAACTGTTCACACACTTTATTTATTCTGTGGTAACGGCTGTAACTTGGTCCCATCATGTGTTCCACAGTAACCGACTGTTCGGACATAATTTATTTCTGTGGTAACGGCTGTAGCTTGACCCCCATCATGAGTTCCACAGTAACCTAACTGTTCGGACACATTTATTCTGTGGTAACGGCTGTAGCTTGACCCCATCATGAGTTCCACAGTAACCCTAACTGTTTCGCACACAATTTATTCGTGGGAAAACAGCTGTAGGCTTGGCCCCAATCATGAGTAACCACAGTAATGTAAACTGTTCACAAACAATTTATTCTGTGGTAACGGCTGTAGCTTGACCCAATCATGAGTACCACAGTAATGTAACTTTTTGGACACAATTTATTATGTGGGAACGGCTGTAAACTTGGCCCCATCATGAGTTCCACAGTAACCTAAACTAACTGTTCGGTCACAGTTTATTCTGTGGAAAGGCTTTGTTAACTTTGGCTCCATCATGAAGTTCCACACTAACCTAACTGTTCAACACAACAATTTATTTCTGTGGGAATGGCTGTAATTGGACCCATGCCCAATATGAGTACCCACAGTAAACCTAACTGTTCGCACACAATTTATTTCCTGTGGGGAAACGGCTGTAACTTGTGAACCCCATCATGAGTACCACAGCAACCTAACTGTTCGGACACAATTTATTATTCCACTGGGAACGGCTGTAACTTGGCCCCATCATGAGATTCCCCACAGTAACCTAACTGTTTCACCACACAATTTATTCTGTGGGAACGGCTTTGTAACTTGGCCCCAATCCATGAGTTATCCACAGCAACCTAACTTGTTCGGACCAAAATTTTTGTTCTGTGGGGAAGCGGCTGTAACTTGGCCCCATCAATGAGTTTTCCACAGAAACCTAACTGTTCACAACAATTTAAATTTTGTTTTTGATAACGGCTTTGTAACTTGGTACCCGATCAATTGAGTTACCACAGCAACCTAACTGTTCGCACACAATTTGTATTTCGTGGGGAAAAGCGGCTGTTAACTTGGCCCCATCATGAGGTACCACAAGCAACCTAACTGTTCGGACAGCAATTTTATTCTGTGGGAATGGGGGCTTTGTAACTTGGCCTCATCATGAGTTCCACAGTAATCTAACTGTTTCGGACACAAATTTAATTTCTGTGGTAACGGCTGCAACTTGGTCCCTCCCATCAATTGAGTTCCTCCACTAACCTAAACTGTTCACACACAATTTATTCTTTGGGGAATTGGCTGTAAACATTGGGCCCCCATCATGAGTACCACAGTAACCTAAACTGTTCGCAACAAACAATTTATTCTGTGTGAACTGGCTGTAACTTGGCCCCATCATGAGTTCCACACTAACCTTAACTGTTCGGGAACACAATTTATTCCGTGGGAAACTGCTGTAGCTTGGCCCCATCATGAGTTACTACTAGTAATCTACTGTTCAAACACAACAATTTATTCTGTGGTAACGGCTGTAACTTTGGTCCCCATCCATAGGGTTGTTCCCCAGTAACCGAACTGTTCGGAACATCAATTTAATTTATTCTTGGTGGTAACGGCTGTAGCTTAGACCCACTCATCATGAGTTCCACAGATCAACCTAACTGTTGGCGTAACCAATTTAAATTCTTCAGTGGTTAACGGGCTGTAGCATTGACCCCATCATGAGTTTACCACAGTAAACCCTAAAACTGTTTCGCACACTAATTTAATTCCGTGGGAACAGCTGTAGCTTTTGGCCCCATCATGAGTTACCACAGTAATGTAAACTGTTCACACCAACAAATTTATTAATCTGTGGTAAACGGCTGGTGATGCTTGACCCATCAATGAGTACCACAGTAATGTTAACATTTTTGGACCACAATTTATTATGTGGGAACGGCTAGTAACTTGGCCCCATTCATGAGTTACCACAAGTAACCTAACTAGTTTTCGGTCCACAGTTTATTCATGGTCGGGAAAGGCTGTGGAACTTGGCTCCATCATGAGTTCCACACTAACCTAACTGTTCGCACACAATTTCTCAGCTGTAACGTGGCGCCATCATGAGTTCCACAGTAACCTAACTGTTCACAGACAATTTATTCCGTGGGAACAGCTGTAACTTGGTCCCATCATCAGTTCCGCAGTAACCTAACTGTTCGGACACAATTTATTCTGTGGGAACGGCTGTAACTTGGCCCCACGATGAGCTCCACAGTAACCTAACTGTTCGGACACAATTTATTCTGTGGTAACGGCTGTAACTTGGTCCCATCATGAGTTCCACAGTAACCTAACAGTTTGGACACAATTTATTCTGTGGGAATAGCTGTAACTTGACCCCATCTTGAGTACCACATTAACCTAACTGTTCGCACACAATTTATTCTGTGGTAACGGCTGTAACTTGGTCCCATCATGAGTACCACAGTAACCTAACTGTTTGGGCACAATTTATTCTGTGGGAAAGGCTGTAACTTGGTCCCATCATGAGTTCCACACGAAACCTAACTGTTCGGTCACAGTTTATTCTGTGGGAAAGGCTGTAACTTGGCTCTATCATGATTCCACTAACCTCTGTTCACACACAATTTCGTCTGTAACTTGGCGCCATCATAGTTCCACACTAACCTAACTGTTCGTCGAACATTTAATCTGTGGAATGGCTGTCAACTTGGCCCCATCATGAGTTCCACAGTAACCTAACTGTTCGGACACAATTTATTCTGTGGTAACGGCTGTAACTTGGCCGCATCATGAGTTCCACAGTAACCTAACTGTTCTGTCACAATTTATTGTGTGGGAACGGCTCTAACTTGGCCGCATCATGAGTACCACAGCAACCGAACTGTTCGGACAAAATTTATTCTGTGGCAACGGCTGTAACTTGGTCCCATCATGAGTTCCACAGTAACCTAACTGTTCTAACACAATTTATTCTGTGAGAATGGCTGTAACTTGGACCCATCATGAGTTCCACAGTAACCTAACTGTTCACTCACAATTTATTCTGTGGGAACGGCTGTAACTTGGCCCCATCATGAGTTCCACAGTAACCTAACTGTTCACACACAATTTATTCTGTGGGAATGGCTGTAACTTGGCCCCATCATGAGTACCACAGTAACCTAACTGTTCGCACACAATTTATTCTGTGTGAACGGCTGTAACTTGGGGCCATCATGAGTTCCACACTAACCTAACTGTTCGGACACAATTTATTCCGTGGGAACAGCTGTAGCTTGGCCCCATCATGAGTACCACAGTAATCTAACTGTTCACACACAATTTATTCTGTGGTAACGGCTGTAACTTGGTCCCATCATGAGTTCCACAGTAACCGAACTGTTCGGACATAATTTATTCTGTGGTAACGGCTGTAGCTTGACCCCATCATGAGTTCCACAGTAACCTAACTGTTCGGACACAATTTATTCTGTGGTAACGGCTGTAGCTTGACCCCATCATGAGTTCCACAGTAACCTAATTGTTCGCACACAATTTATTCCGTGGGAACAGCTGTAGCTTGGCCCCATCATGAGTACCACAGTAATGTAACTGTTCACACACAATTTATTCTGTGGTAACGGCTGACCCCATCATGAGTACCACAGTAATGTAACTTTTTGGACACAATTTATTATGTGGGAACGGCTGTAACTTGGCCCCATCATGAGTTCCACAGTAACCTAACTGTTCGGTCACAGTTTATTCTGTGGGAAAGGCTGTAACTTGGCTCCATCATGAGTTCCACACTAACCTAACTGTTCGCACACAATTTCTCAGCTGTAACGTGGCGCCATCATGAGTTCCACAGTAACCTAACTGTTCACACACAATTTATTCCGTGGGAACAGCTGTAACTTGGTCCCATCATCAGTTCCGCAGTAACCTAACTGTTCGGACACAATTTATTCTGTGAGAATGGCTGTAACTTGGACCCATCATGAGTTCCACAGTAACCTAACTGTTGACACACAATTTATTCTGTGGGAACGGCTGTAACTTGGCCCCATCCTGAGTACCACAGCAACCTAACTGTTCGGACACAATTTATTCTGTGGGAACGGCTGTAACTTTGTCTCATCATGAGTTCCACAGTAACCTAACTGTTCACACACAATTTATTCTGTGGGAACGGCTGTAACTTGACCCCATCATGAGTACCACAGCAACCTAACTGTTCGGACACAATTTATTCCATGGGAACGGCTGTAACTTGGCCCCATCATGAGTTCCACAGTAACCTAACTGTTCACACACAATTTATTCTGTGGGAACGGCTGTAACTTGGCCCCATCATGAGTACCACAGCAACCTAACTGTTCGGACACAATTTGTTCTGTGGGAACGGCTGTAACTTGGCCCCATCATGAGTTCCACAGTAACCTAACTGTTCACACCAATTTTCAATTTTATTTTGTGGGAACGGCTGTAACTTGGCCTCATCATGAGTACCACAGCAACCTAACTGTTCGCACACAATTTATTCTGTGGGAACGGCTGTAACTTGGCCCCATCATGAGTACCACAGCAACCTAACTGTTCGGACACAATTTATTCTGTGGGAATGGCTGTAACTTGGCCTCATCATGAGTTCCACAGTAATCTAACTGTTCGGACACAATTTATTGTGTGGTAACGGCTGCAACTTGGTCCCATCATGAGTTCCACACTAACCTAACTGTTCACACACAATTTATTCTGTGGGAATGGCTGTAACTTGGCCCCATCATGAGTACCACAGTAACCTAACTGTTCGCACACAATTTATTCCGTGTGAACGGCTGTAACTTGGCCCCATCATGAGTTCCACACTAACCTAACTGTTCGGACACAATTTATTCTGTGGTAACGGCTGTAGCTTGACCCCATCATGAGTTCCACAGTAACCTAACTGTTCGCACACAATTTATTCCGTGGGAACAGCTGTAGCTTGGCCCCATCATGAGTACCACAGTAAACAGGCTCCAGTTTTGTTTCAGCAAATCCAGTTGCTCAAAATAGCGACCCCATATGCATAAGGAGGGTTATGAAAAATTTAGACTGCACTTGACTATGCAAATTTCTCATCAATCACCAGTGCAACTCACATATTGAAGTCACTATGAAAATTTTCATAACATTGTTCTGAGAAAAACAATAGTCATTATGAAAATTTTCATAAACCGTACTATCACTATGAAAATTATCATAAGCCGTACAATCGATCTCACTATGAAAATTTTCATAAACCGTCATATTCCCTCTCACTATGAAAATGTTCATAGACCGTAATATTCCCACTCACTATGAAAATTTTCATAGACCGTCATATTCCCTCTCACTATGAAACTTTTCATAACATTGTTCTGAGAAAAACATTAATCATTATGAAAATTTTCATAAACCGTACTGTCACTATGAAAATTATCATAAGCCGTACAATCGATCTCACTATGAAAATTTTCATAAACCGTCATATTCCCTCTCACTATGAAAATTTTCATAGACCGTCATATTCCCTCTCACTATGAAAATTTTCATAAGCCGTAATATTCCCTCTCACTATGAAAATTTTCGTAAACCGTAATATTCCCTCTCACTATGAAAATTTGCTTAAGCAGTACTATCCCTCTCACTATGAAGATTTTCATAAACCGTCATATTCCCTCTCACTATGAAAATTTTCATAGACCGTCATATTTCCTCTCACTATGAAAATTTTCATAAGGACAGTAATATGCCCTCTCACTATGGAAATTTTCATAGACCGTCATATTCACTCTCACTATGAAAATTTTCATAAGGACAGTAATATGCCCTCTCACTATGAAAATTTGCATAGACCGTCATATTCCCTCTCACTATGAAAATTTTCATAAGCCGTAATATTCCCTCTCACTATGAAAATCTTTTTAAACCGTACAATCGCTCTCACTATGAAAATTTTCATAAACCGTAATATTCCCTCTCACTATGAAAATCTTTTTAAACCGTACAATCGCTCTCACTATGAAAATTTCATAAACCTAATATTCCCTCTCACTAGTGAAAATTTTCTTAAGCCGTACTATCCCTCTCACTTTGAAGATTTTCATAAACCGTCATATTCCCTCTCACTATGAAAATTTTCATAAGCCGTACTATCCCTTTAACTATGAAAATTTTCTTAAACCGTACAATCGCTCTCACTATGAAAAATGTCTTAAGCCGTACAATTGCTCTCACTATGAAAAGTTCATAAACTGTACGATCGCTCTCGCTATGAAAATTTTCATAAACCGTACAATTCCTCTCACTATGAACATTTTCATAAACCGTAACATCGCTCTCGCTATGAACATTTTCATAAACCGTACAATTCCTCTCACTATGAACATTTTTATAAACCGTAACATCCCTCTCACTATGAAAATTTTCATAAACCGTAATATTCGCTGTCACTATGAAAAGTTTCATAAACCGTAATATTCCATCTCAATATGAAAAGTTTCATAAGCCGTACTATCATAAAATGTCCGATCGCTCTCGCTATGAAACCATATAATTCCTCTCACTATGAAAAATTCCATAAGCCGTACAATCGCTCTCACTGTGAAAAGTTCATAAAATGTACTATCCCTCTCCCTATAAACATTGTCATAAGATGTACAATCCCTCTCACTATGAACATTTTCATAAATCGTAACATCCCTCTTAACCGTACTATATATTGAAGTCACTATGCAAAACTCCGATTAGAATTCTCAATATGCCGTATCTTGTCATTGCGTGGGAAAACATGTATTTGACCCTGCGGCAATATGTTAATACTTGTTGCATCTTGAAGTGCAGCCCCTAATCAGCATACAGCCTCGTATGGCTCCGGATATGCATTGCAAGTTTGATACACCAGGAATGTAGGTGAGCAACTAAATAGCAAATAGGTCTCGGTCACTGCGGCAAAGCATATTCAATGTTTATTTATATCCACAGGTTAATATTAAAATGGTGATTGTGATGGTAAAACTATTAAAAAAAACTATCCTAATTGTGTGTAGAAATAAGAAATAAGAAAAATGCCAGAAAATAACAATTGTCAAGAAAATAAAAATTAGCCTCTTAAAGCTTATTATTAGATGAAGGTCAGTAAGACTAGCGTGGTAGTCGTGTTGTGTGACTATCCATAAAATCGCAAAAAAAATGTTTTTATTTTTAAATAAGGCATATGCCGGGATCATATAAAAGGCCGTGTTTATATTTGGATAGTCAGATAAGCAGTACGATTGTCACAGTCATCTTACTGATATTCCATTAATAATAGGTCTTAGAGGTGATTTTTTTGTTTCCATAGCAATGTTTATTTTTTTACAGTTTTCCGGCTACACCATTGGGAACTTTCTAACCATGTTCCCACTACTGCCACTAGCTATCACTGTTGGAGTCTATGTGTGTATGTACAGAAGACAAAACATGAAGATCATCGTATGACATTTAATATACGTACGTCATTGCATCAACTAAACAACCTATTTAAAATGCGTCAAAGCAGTATGCGTATCTTTAGAACTTCTAAGATCCGAAGAGAATGTAATTCATTGATTCCTAATGTGTAAATATAATACGAATATTTTACAATTACTTGGAATGTTAGTTTCTAACATTGACTCTTATTACTGGCACAAGTATACTGGCCATCCATTACCAAAGCATCATTTCAGTTTGTAATATTATTCAACAAAGCACTACTTTGTTATGATAAAATACAAAGCTGCATATCCTGTTGATAGGCCAGTTGCATGCCACAAAACACATGACCACGATTTGAAAACGTGAATTTATTTATTTACTGACGTGAAACGGCCTGTCAACAGCTAACGCCATATGAGATTGCAATTCATTTCGACAGTTCTATTGGTACAATCTATGTCACATTCAAACGAGTACAACTGAAACCGGTACTGGTAGACATTTCTATCATTATCAGTATAACATTGGCACAGTCCACGGACTCAAATTGACAAATACAATACCGGTATAACCAGATTTGCAATGCATGCACAGACGTGTCTAGTAGTCGTGTTTAGTGGTTTTAGCGTTGACTATAAGAAAAGTACGGGATACACTTTTCAATAGGACATACAATCAGCGAAGTTAATACCGCTCAGCTATATACTATATGTGATGATCATTACATTTGCTAGTTGAATAGCGAATAGTGTAGACAATGACCAGAGTGCGCCGATACGCAGACTGATCTTCGTTTACACTAAACACGACTACTAGACACGTATGTGCATGCATTGCAAATCTGTTTATACCGGTACGATGTGTGCATTGTGTAATTGTGGTATATATCATATATGTATGCCACGTTTTACAAATATTCTCAAAATAAAATACTAGAAAGCTGGGATATGCATGTCTAGCGTGTCGTTAGACGTCCGGCGAACTGCTATGTTATGGAATGAACGTCACTCTATGTGAGTGGTATCATACTGATGTTGGTAAACATCCATTCTTACGAAGTTGCATGCATACTCGTTACATGCAGCATAGGTGAAATGTACAGTATAAAGTATAATTTGTATAAATAGATGACATATTGATAAAGGTTTTACATTACGTATACAGGCAGATTATAACAAGTAGTTAACATATAAAGGATATGACGTGCCACCAATTTGCATCAGAACAAAGTGCCCACAACATTAATATGATAAAAGATGACGAAACATCAGTTTGGGCACACACATTCCAGTTTGTAACATAGGTAGATGCCCATTCTTTTGATATCACATGTTTCGTACAAATAAACATTCATTTACCAGACGTATTAATTTGTATTATTATATTAACAACAATACATTTTCAGAAACCTCACGATAACTGGCACAGATCATTACAATTCCGCATATCTGATGTGACATGTCGATCTATAACAAGATGCCCTCTATAGACAAAGAAGCTGATGTCGTGTCTGCCTAACAGTACTCAAAATAAACAAACGTTCGGTGAAAAGCCGACTGAGTTCACCCTTATACTACGAAAACATTTGCAATAACATAAAATTAACACAAAAAAGGCAAACAAAACATTTATCTCACTGACATAGCGATAAAGCTAAGTTGTTATAAATATATTTTATGGCGTAAGACCTGTGTTTTTAAAAAGCACAACACCTGCCAAATATGTGTTGCGACCGACTTTTATGCTCATTTGCATACAAGATGTAAGACCACACATTTCACACTCCACACCAGGAAATTGTGTTCTCACTACCATTACGTTTTGGGACTATGTAGGCTAGAACTATTGTTTATGTTTAATGCTGAACACAATTATTTGTATTTTGTATTTGTATTCCACGGACAAGTGGACGGATGTTAACTGCAGTGTAAATTAACAACTTAACACCGACCACTAGTCAGTATGCGATAATTGATGCAGTCCAAGTATAGCAACGTTTACGATGAGTTAATAATTGTATTTATTGCATAAAATGGGCAGTCGCAGTGCATTAACACAGTTTCATAAAAATCATAAAACACTAGACTAAGTGTAATAAATGTGCACATTAGCTCGTTACTGAAAACAATTTTGGTGACCAGTGCAGCTTCAATGTATGATGATGTGCTTATGCAATAAATAAATCTTAACATGTGTGATGATTTAATATGGTATTTATTGAACTCGTTTACTAATTGAATAAGAAACGAGGTTATGTCGAGTTTCTTTTGCAATTAGTCAAGGAGTAGAAATAAAAAAACTTGTTTAATAAATACCATGTTAAACCATCACTCATGTAATATTTTCTATTTGCTATTTGATTGATTGATTTATTTGTTAACGTCTCACAAATACGGACAACATACCCCTCGCCCCCTGTATAGCCCCACTTCGTCCGCCTGGGCAGCAGGCCGTGAATTTCCCTTCCAATACACTCGCTCTCCCTCGAGTGAAGGAGGCAGCGGAGATTCCCAGCACCGACTTGATGAAGAAGCGTCTAGAAAGCAGACACACGGATCAAAATACATCATTGCGTGTTCACTAGATGTTGGCTGGGAACTTCACCTGATGACACCCACACATTGTAATTCTACTTCATGGTTTTATTTATGGATACTGAGGACATAATTGCTGCGAACTGTGTAGACTCTGATCGAAATAGGTGGACGTACGAGCGTATGTGTCGGTACCGGTTCAACTAGTCGAAAATGGGCTACATGTACATGTTCAGTTTTTGTCAGAACATCGCGCATACAATGTATCATATTGATCTCTTCGCAGCTTAAAACCTCAGATCGACCAAGAGCCAACAGTTGTATAAAGGCTGCCTTGTTTATCAGGCATGATTTCACTGTAACAGCTGTATGGTCAATACATCTGTTTATGTAGCACATACCGATGTTTGATTATTTATTTTTTACAATACATTGTAGTCTATCATTCTCCCTGTGACATTCGTGTTTGTACACAATTTATTTACAGATGAGCAATGACGCTGACTCTATTGATTGATATTAAACAATAGTGTGTATACGCGTAGCTGTACATCAATTCAACATACACCAGGATAACAATATAAACTAATCGATCAAAGTACTGGCTAAGCGGACAGGTCCCATTAAACGCACATTACTATGGTCGCTCGTTTAAGGGACATTTCGTCTTTTCGTTTCGCTAAGTATATAAAGTCGATAATTTACGCCGCAATAAATTTTACGCATCGCAAATTACCGCCTCGAATAAACGAAGAGACGAAATGTTCATAACGAGCCACCATACATCGTACAGTAATTTTCGTGCGCGGGCTCAGAAACACCGAAACGCAATACAATTACCTTCGCGATCTAAAGACAAATATCATACTGTGAAGTATAGCAGTACTAATTAATTTCATACATGCTGATCTCGGGTTTCTTTATGACGTGTGGCACTTGCCTGCCATGCTATTAATCATTCACATGCTGATCTCGGGTTCCTTTATGACGTGATGGCACTTGCCTGCCATGCTATTAATCATTCAGCCTCACAACGGCAAGCACATGATTAGGCAAAGCAAGTCAATTGCGGTATTGTGTTACTTTACGGAGAAATCATATAACATACTATGTAATTGGCGTTAAACACAGAAATTTATTGGCTCACAGCTAATATATAAAAGCGTGTAGCATATCAGAAATATCGGTAATACCCGATACTTGTAAATAATATTAACTATTTTCTGTCTGTCAATTTATATAAGACAAAACCTTGTAATTTATCAGATAGAAGTGACTCTTGAGATAATATACACATAAACAGTCTGATCTGGATCCGCACTGTTCAATCATATTTATATTACATTTACCTTATATAATATGTAAACATATACCAATACCATTAAATACGAAATATACAGTGGAATCCTCTAAACCGGTCACTCGGTAAATATGTATATTTAACTTACTTGTGTTGTTTAGCTGTTATGTATCTCTGATTACAATGACGTTTCATGGTTGTAAAACACTAGAATGTGCCGTGAAGCGCTAATATGTCTGATTTACAGCGGAACATCACCAAACGGGGACCCCCAGGGTGTCCGGTTTGGAGAGGTTCCACTGTACGTGTAAATTTTACAAAAGTACACGCGTATTACAATACCAGATTTTACTTCTAACAGATAGCTCACATCTACAGTCTGTCCACAGTTCAATCGGTTAAATCTCTGCAACAACAATAACTGATGATATTTATTCAACTAATAGTGAAACAATTAGCGTAAGCCCTGACCAGAACGCACATCCGTGCAATCAAGATATGATTCAACACAGCTTGTAATTATAATATTAACTGCATCAGAATATTTTGCAAATATATCAATAGCCATTTAGACTTTGACAGTTACTGTAACTGTAATGTATTGTGAGGACCACTAATATGAATGCTACCAGATCTGGCATAACCACGGTCTGGTCGGCTTCCACACTATATGTCGCTGACTTTGCATGTTTGTCATTTATTGATACAAAAACAAAGGAATAAACGAGTTGTAACGAGTTGTCCACCGACAATTTAAACAAATATATCAGAAATAATTATATAACATATTAAACATAGTACATGCTTATCTCCAACAATATGTAACAGTATGTTATGAAAAAGAAATAATAATATTTGTTAGCACATTTCAAATGTACGATAATTGGTACGTTGGATGTGGGCAAAACATTCATAGCAATTGCCAGTTGAAACTCCACACTTTCGCTAAGCATTGCCATCTTCGGTGATTTATAAGACCTCATAGTATTTAAGTAGAATAAACATTTTTGAAATGGACCGGAGGCGCTTACGAACTGCGGAGGGAGACGATGTAAACCAGTGTTCAACGAAGCCTATATATTTTTGGCGGAGCCCTAATTATACATATAAGTAAGCTGCGAAAAATTGGATATTGGTAAATAAAAGTGTTTATAAAAGTGAACGATAACTAGCAACGCTAGTTATTTTTCCGTATTATAAACATGTTTGTTAATCAATGGTTACTAATATTATGTTATTTAAAGTATCTACACTAACTTCAACAATGGGAACTTTTATTTCTAAATGCGGTATAGTATTATCATTTCACAAAATAACGCAATTTCACAATTGTTCTGTACTGGTACATGTATACCGAAAATTCCAAATTATGCCAAGCCATACTTATTTCTCCTGGCCTGTTTATGACAATTTCTGATAGCATACACTTGACTATAACACATATTTTGGAAAATGTGAAAATATTAATTGCGATTCATTTGAGTATGTCATTTACTGTGCATTAAGTGAACACAAATATCACATTACAAACAAATGAATAAGATGTAAATATGAGGTGTATGCGACACGACACGAGCTGATAGGCTTTTAAAAAAGTTGAGAGACGGGTATTTCAGCGAAAATATCGTTTTCGCTTACAAAATTTATTTGATCAATCAATATTCGTTCTTATGCATATACTTGTACAAAACGATCGTGTTCACTTGGTTTTCGCTTAGGAACCTTCAACAGATATTCGCTGTAATGCTACTTGATCACTCTCTCCAATGATGTTGCAACTAATGATTGAACAACGGTAACTGGTCAAGTTTGGTATTGTTGATATAGTCGACGGGAGATGCTAAATGGCAATGATTAATTCGCAATGGAGTGGGAAACACCACGGACATTACAAATCGCTTAAATACACGGCTCGAAATTTATCACGGTTAAATTAGGTGATAAACTACTTTCACCTAGAATTAACGATAGGTCGCAACTCAATGAACTTAGTCTGGTTTAAAGACCGAATAATTACAGTCGAGCGTTTACAATCAAAGCAACTGAAGTCAATAAAATACATCACAGTATTTCGGCCAAATAATGTTAATTTCGGACACGTTACACCGCCACATTGCCGTCTGAAAGATACAATAAGAAATCAAAACTGCTCGCAGAATTGTTACTGCCGCGGATTAGCATAGTAAGTAGAGCGTCGGACTGCGCATCGGGAAACCCCTGGGTCGATATCACCTCGGACCTCTGCGAAATGTGCCGATTCGGCGTGTCCTGTGGCAAGAACTTCGTGCTAGCGTAGTCCTATCTGATGGGGATTTAAATAGTCGGTCCTGACATACAAGTTCATCGAGCTAGTGCCGTCGTTAAAACAAATAATTTACATTTTATTTCGGCGGAGCAGTTCTGCCATCTTCTGTAACCTCTGAATATGTATGGGCATTTATTATAAACCAGTGTCGTGATATTCTATAAGTATGTTTGTGTTTACCATCAAACACCTGTCGGTGGGCACATATAAATAAACATGCCGAATAACCTTGTATAACAGGGTATGGAACGTGTCCTTTCAGCCCTTAAATATAAGCCGAAACGAAACCTTGTATAATTCAAGCAAGTTGCCGTGTTGTTGTTTAATGTTTTGTTTACGCAAACACTCAGTTATAAATAAAAATGTAGAGAATGGAATTATGTTGGTGTTTTCCACGCCATACCACGACTTTCACGGTCTTAATCATCTAATTAAGTAATGCAATTAGTATCGATAATAATGTCAGATAAGAAGGCCAATAATTGATATACGATTATGGGTCAAATTAGGCTCGCCACAATCACCCCATTTATTATTTCAGAAATTGAGAATATGTTTCTAACATTCTATATGCCCTGACTTGGTAGGCTACCTATGACAGAAGGCGTTGTTGGATAGCTATTTGTTAGCGTTACAGTTTCGTGACGTCAGCATAGAGCGGGACGGGACATTCAGTACTATAAATGCATACTATGTTTATTCTACGTTTATTATTATTAATCAGTTGAATGAACATCAATTTAACAACATCAATTTAAACTTAAATTGAATTACCAACAATTAATGTGATTACATAGTGATATCTTGTTTATCATTAATAGTAGCAATAGTACATATCACGGATATCAATTTAGGATATACAGGTAAGACCAGTAGTTGTATTACATTGGTTCAGAACAGTTGTCACTGTCTCATTGACATACTATGGGCAACATTTCGCTATACTCAAAGTGATACACTTGATATGCAGTATTACGTGTTACATAGACACATTGTTGTGTTTTTTTTTGTTTGCAATAAAATCAATTTTTGATATAATTTCATCAAATAAAACAAATTGATGATGGTGACATGTTTGTAATATATATGCACATATTTGTACAGCATTCAGACATACGTGTTGTCGAGATTATTCAATATATTCCTTAATTGACATCATGACATATTTCGAATTATTTTCCGACACATCAAATGCAAAATAAGTTTCATCTTCCGTCCGTTAGTTAGTATTTATAAGCACAAGTCAGAATATGTAAATATGACCAAACAATTTATATGCATACATAATATACTATCACACATATACGTATACATACCACTGGACAAAGTAGTGGTTGGAGTATCGGAATTGACAAAAAGTCTGTATAACATATCCTGGGATGCCATTACGGACACCTGTGTGTTAAACTCGAAAATACCGCTCGCATAAATTTTCTTCGCGCGCGGTTGTGTTATCAGAAGTCCATTGGTTGTTGTGTATAACGTATCACATGTCTCCGCCAATGGCCTTCCAATGGCACATTTCGGGAAGGAATGAGACTAATTTTAACTCAATTTAATTGCAATTACATGATCATCGTAACGTGTAACTTTACATACTATTTATTATTTGTCTTACTTTGCTTGTGCCTAGGATGGATTTACGAGTTTGAATCACCGACGAAGAAAACATTCGATGGAGTTCACGTAGACGGAAATGAGGTAAATGTACTTATTATTATTTATTGCATGTGCTAGTACTTGTTATGCCCCACCATGATAGTGGAGGGGGTATTTAGTTTTACCCTTGTCCGTCCCTCCCATCCGCCCGTCCGGACCCGTTGTAACTCGCAAAACTTTAAACTGTAGTAGCTACATACGTAAAGCTCTGTATGTAGCTTCCTTATGACGAGTAGATGCGCAACGTTTATTTAGATTTTTTATTCGACCTCGGGTCATGGATTACCTCCCTTTTTTACTTTTCATTTTCAAATTTTAGAAAATGACATAATGTTGTTTCAAGTATTTCAGTATTATTATAATATATGCAGGAACAAAAGTCAAAAGCCATGTATTTGCATTGCTTTAACCCTTCAAATGCAGGAAACGAAAATTGTCGTCTGCTGCCCACCACATATCACTATCCAACATGTTTTCATTTTTTTGAATTTGACTCATTTTTTCCGCGCAGTCGACTTAGCCATTTTCAATGTTAACTTTTCGCGTTTACAATGTTAAGTTTTCGTGTTTAAGTCCATTTCTTTGGTACTGTACCACCTAGGACCTAGCATACTATTGTTCTGTTATTTCTATTCTTCACCTACATTGCTTGGCCGTACTTTTAAATGACTATTTTGTGTTGATGGGCCGCTAAGCACCATTTAATTCCATTCCATTGTTACATGCAATTACACGACGCATGATGACCCACGGGAACGAATTGTTAATTCGAGGGAACGAATTGTTAAATTGAGGGAACGAATTGTTATTTCGTGGGAACGAATTAAAAAAAATCCATGTCCCCTGCGGGGCTCCGTAGAGACGCAACTACTGTATAGTTTGTAGAAATTGACTTTTCTTGCAAACAATGACACGTGGATGATACACAGCGGCCAGCGTTAAACTTGCCCAGGATATCAACGTTTCTCAGCACTATTGGCAATGCAAACTCGCAATCAAGCAACTTGATTGTCTGACCCTGAGCTGTAGTACAGCTCAGGCTCAGCCGATCAAGCTGCTTGATTTCAAGCATAATGTTCACGTACATATATTTTGAAATAATGAACTTTGCAAATATTGGCAAACTTAGCGCAGGCGGTACTAGTGTATATATGGGCTGCGTATATCGCATAGTGTTGTTATTCACTCGTGATGTATGACATATATAAAGAGCCATCCACCGTACTGGCAGGGTATCAACGTCTTGGATGCGGTTCACGCCCTTATTTATATGATGTCTATATATATAAATATATAAACATATCAACAAAGTGACATGTTCTGTTCATTCTGGCGTCGGTAAGCTTACTATTAACGTTTTTCATGCAGTATATGTGGCTGTGACTGGAGCAATGGGGATTATGGGTTTGTGACATGTGTAGATCCGGATCAACCTGTGCATCCACACAGTCTGATTCGGATCTGCACTGTTCGCCAGTCAGCAATGAAGCACCCGTCATGTTTCTAATAAACAAAATGCATATACATGCAAATAGTTATCAAGCTAGATGAGTGTGTTATTTTATCACTACACTGGTCACAAATCCCATACGCCCCATTATTTTAGTCACAGCCACGTACATGTAGAGCTTAAACTCATGACATCAGAAACAGCTTAGTTCATTGGCTAACATAATACTTTAAGCGGTAAGACGTGTGTATTTGTTTTACTATATTCGTGTTCCTGTTCGTCTCCTCGAGAATGTTTGTGGGCCATGCTCGCATTTGTGTTAAATGTATATCGCGTCGTTGTATTTGTGATGTTTGTAGTTGTCGATTTCTTCCGTGTTTGTGCTCAACTTGGCACCGTTAGTTCTGTATTTTGAAATAAAAGAAATTGAATTTACAAATATTGGCCAGATTAGCGCAGGCGGTGGTGTACGGGTAGGCCTACCAGTAAGGAAAGATTGCAAAATGTCTATATTTTGTTGTGAAATGATCATATTAATTATACACCATTTAGAAAAAAAGTTTCCATTATAGACGCTAGTGTAATTACATTAACTAAAGTAAATTAGTAACCATCGATTAAAAAACGTGTTTATAATATTGAAAAATAACTAGAGTTGCTTTCTGTGAAATCTGAGACTCATGCAGTACTATTATTGCGTACGTCTTTTTTGTTATTATAGGTTTGTTGTTTGTTCGCAGCAGCGACATATGTTTTGTAACTTGATTTCTACTCTCGTTTTAATGAAACTGCCATCATGTTACTGTTATCGATTTTATATTTACAATGTACGTTTGTGACCAGTGTAGACCTTGATCAGGCTGCATATCTTATAATTAAGTCTATCTAAGCCGAACATACTGATAATTCAATACATAGATTTCATTTATCTGACACTTTTAAAGTTTGAGGTACCTTCTGATAAAATGGAATGTCGTCTTATGGAAATAATAATACTATTTCCGAATTTTGGTGTGACAAATATTGTGTGTACTTGCCGCGCGATGCGCTGGTAAACAAATCACTGCATATGTATCCGGTTTATGGAGGTTCCCCTGTACAGCAGGTATTGTCGCATTACACGAATTTCGGGCATGTAGTGCAGATGAAAGTGAAACGTTAGCCATTTGTCCATTTGAAACAAATAATCACTGAGCACAGCTGGAAACAGTATGGTCAGTTTGTAAGCAGCGGGCAAGTAGCACGGTGCTAATTTCACAATCGGATACTTTATACACCGATCTATTCCGGAAGAGACATTAGCTACGGCAATTGCTAGGGCTTACCGCTGTATTGAAGGCGGAAGGCTGAATGTTCCAAAGTTTACCCATTCTAATGCTACACTTGTACAGTTTAAAACAAAACAATGATCGTTTATCGTTTATAAAAAGAAATGTTTATTATCAGAAATATTTAGCCGCATACGGTGTACAAGAGCACAGTAGTGTATAGTCGTGGTAATAAGCCAAGCAACGGATTCGAATCCGTATTTAACCTGTAAGGTATGGAGAAAACCCCAAATGAGAACTGAATATCTACGAAAAACTATAATATATTCAGTTTGATATTAGAACACGATTCCCCAGTGACATTGAACTCGGTGCACATTATATACGTGTATTCATGTCCGTATCCGCTGAACGGCGTCTGCTGCTAGTGATCAGTCATATCAAACGTTTATATTATTTTAGATGCTATGGCGCGTGTTGTAATAAACTGAACAGCGATTTGAAAGCGGCCGCTAGATAATGTTATAGATGAAATAATACAGAAATAAGCATTAATTAAATCTGCATAGCATGCAATATTAATGTGATAACATAATAAACTAGATTGGTCAGTAAGCGAGGCTTACGGAATACCCCCCGCGTGGGCCCAGGTACCCCTAAAATATGTACAAATTTCCAAGTGTGTGGGCTTGTGACCTTGACTCTGGGATTAGCGCGAGCGGCATGAACGTGAATTTGTCACAGGGTGGTAGAGGTCCATTGGAGCAATGAATGTGTGAAATGTGAAGCAGATCCGAGCAAGGAAATAGAAGTTATAACCGATTTCTCTGATGTTAAGTTTTGTAAAGAGACTACCGTATAACCTCGAATTAACGCCCCCGGAGGCGTTACATTTTACAAAAGGGGGGGGGCGTTTATTAGCCAGTAAAAAAAAAAAAAAAATATTTTTTTACCAAGGACCGCCAATTTCAAACACAAATAAGGATTTAAGGATTATTTGTGTTTGAAATTGGCGGTCACTGGTAAAAAAAAAATATTTTTTTTTTTATTTGGGGGGGGGGGGGGCGTTTATTAGGAGGGGGGCGTTAAGCCAAAGTTATATGGTATGTATGTGACGTTGACCTCGAGATCAGCGGGGATTTGTCACAGCATATGAAATATTAAGTATTTTCCATGAAAGAAATAGAAGTTATAACATATTTCTCTGATGTTAAGTTTTGTAAAGAGACTAAGTATGTGACCTTGACCTTGGGATCAGCGGGGGTTGGACACTCGTAGATTTGTGACAGCATGATAGTACAACCTTAGAGGAATGCACAAGTGAAATAATAAGAATTTTCAATGAAGGAAATAGAAGTTATAACTTATTTCTCTGATGTTAAGTTTTGTAAAGAGTATTTGACCTTGACATTGGGATCAGCGGGGGTTGGACGGTCATGGATTTGACACAGCATGGTAGTAGAGCCTTACAGGAATGCATGTGTGAAATATTAAGCATTTTAGATGAAGGAAATAGAAGTTATAACAATATTTCTCTGATGTTAAGTTTTGTAAAGAGACTAAGTATTTGACCTTGACCTTGGGATCTGCGGGGTTGGACGGTCGTGGATTTGGTACAGCATGGTAGTAGAGCCTTACAGGAATGCATGTGTGAAATATTAAGCATTTTATAGATGAAGAAATAGAAGTATAATATCTTATCTGATGTTAAGTTTTTGTAAAGAGACTAAGTATTTGACCTTGACCTTGGGATCTGCGGGGGTTGGACGGTCTTGGATTTGGCACAGCATGGTAGTAGAGCCTTACAGGAATGCATGTGTGAAATATTAAGCATTTTAGATGAAGGAAATAGAAGTTATAACAATATTTCTCTGATGTTAAGTTTTGTAAAGAGACTAAGTATTTGACCTTGACCTTGGGATCTGCGGGGGTTGGACGGTCGTGGATTTGGCACAGCATGGTAGTAGAGCCTTACATGAATGCATGTGTGAAATATTAAGCATTTTAGATGAAGGAAATAGAAGTTATAAGAATATTTCTCTGATGTTAAGTTTACGGACTAAGTAATTGACCTTGACCTTGGGATCTGCGGGGGTTGGACGGTCGTGGATTTGGCACAGCATGGTAGTAGAGCCTTACAGGAATGCATGTGTGAAATATCAAGCATTTTAGATGAAGGAAATAGAAGTTATAACAATATTTCTCTGATGTTAAGTTTATCCGGACGGACGGACGGACGGACGGACAACCTGACTCCAGTATACCCCCCCTCAACTCGTTGCGGGGGGTATAACAACTGCAGAAGAAAAGTAAACAGTCAGTTTGATATGTATATGTATAAACTGTCCCAGCTGGTAATAACGGTTAAATAACGGGTAAATCAGTGAGTGCCTATAATTACATCATACTCTTGTGGTCATACGACTATCTGAAAATGAATGAACATTATTGTCAAAATACATGTATGTATTTGTTGTCGGACCTCTAAGTATGACACGATTGTAAATCTAATTTAGGAATGTAGTATGTGACAATATGGATGTTCATTTGTATAAAACTGTGAAAGAAATGTATACCTTGTATTTTAGCAATGAATGTGTTGTTTACTCATATGATATCATATCAAGATGCATGTACATCATACATGCATGTATTAGTTGGTCTTATGTATTATGGCACCTGTTAAGCGTATATATCAAGAGTCTGAATGACAATAAATGTGATTTGGCTATGCGAAATGGTGTTTCGTTACTAAGTAATGCATGTGTACAATATGAAGATATTAGTTGTAGACAAACAGAAATTATAGGTGATTTGAGAAACTCTTACACAACTTTCAAAACATAAACAGACAGACATTGCAACTATTTTCCTATACTGTTGTATCCCTGTCTATGCACATCTGAGACCCAGTGCCTTTATGCACGTTAATACAGGGCTAACGTGATTCTCTCTGGAGATCTGAAAGATTGCAGTTGTAATATCTGTTTAATTATCCCAATGATCAAATCATGATGTATATAATCTGATTACAAAGTGGCTTTTAGATCATATGATCTGACCATTGGTCAATTGAGCAGCTATAGCTATCTGACATCTAGCAACAACCCATGTGGTTTCACAGTTTTATGTCTTGCGAGCAACTGGTTTAAAACAAATAAGCACTCCAAGAAATGAGGTGTGATTTGAGAACAAGAACACACATTAAGATAATAGATAACTCTAAACTGAAGCCACCATAATTAAGAATACAAATCTGTTTTGGTGTCCGGTTTGGAGAGGTTCTACTGTACATTCAATTGCATTTTATTTAGGATACATTTTTATGAAAGATATTGTTATATCCTGTTTATTTCAAAATAGAAGTATAATGTATGGTGGTACCATTCATTTGAACCATCTCAGTGGAATATTTCAAATGAGTGGTGCTAATACACCATGATTATATATAATGGATATCGATGTGTAAAATATTGCATTACCTGTATGTGGGGTCCTTCAAGTCATTGGGTCTCAGATATGCGCAAAACGTGATGAAGCGGATTACTGTCTGTTCCACATGTTTACAAATGGCCAATTAATTATGTTATGGCTTTCTGAACGATGGTAGGTCAAGCAAACATCATTCGACGGTGGAAAATTCGAATTAAGCCGCAAAACATTATTCACAGTTTCAAAGCAGATGGCAAGTTTTCATGAACTACTTTCTCCGTAAGAATTTCCTGTTTTTCGTTGCTTGTTTTAGCATTAGTAATGGTAATGGACGTACATGTGCACATCATAAAATATACTGACACATAAATATCACATCAATTCTACTAAACTGGAATATTTGTATAGCAATAATGCAATGATGTTCTCGCCATATTTTATAGCGCAATATCAGCTGATGGCAATCTGCATATCAAGCTTGCAATCCATGCGGTATTAACGGTTTATGCATGTATGTGTGTTTATTAAACGGATGCATGGACGTCGTAGCAATCGGTGCATCTTTATAAATACAAGCAAAATCGCCAATAATTAAAATTGATATACATATACATGTTCAACGTCACAACATCATTGCTTTGTCGCGCCATTAAGCGGCACATACAGGATACATTTTATTGAGCAATACACATGTATTTTTAATAGGTTAGCTGTCTTGGAGATTGTTTTATTTTGGATTGCGGATGGCAGCCGTACCTTTGTCAAAACTGTAGATCCCGATGAGCCGGCTCATCGGGATCTACGCCATTCATTTACAATTTGCATTTGAGATACATGCCACATGACCCTGGTGAATTCATGTGGTATGTATCTCAAATGTAATCCTATTGTATTGCGCGTAACCAACTCGGAAACACTGAGTTGAATTATCACTAAAAATGAAATTGTGCGTGTGAAGACGTGGTAAACTTAGGTTCATAAACAGGGTCTCTGTGATTATGCGAAACGAAATACACGACTGTGTATTCAATTTCCGAATAGTTAAAGCATAATCTGCGAGTTAAACATCAGATACCGTCAATCTCGTGTTATGAACGCTTCAAGTAACAAACACGCACGAATACAGATACTATTGATTTATAACGAGGTGGAACATAATGCATGTTATTGACCAGTGATCTAGCGTAGAAATATGTAGAATGCACATGATTTACACGACTTATTTATTGAAAATATCTGTTTAGTGTAAGATCCATTTTGCCAGTAGAGCCACATAAGATACTACTACTACAACTTGTACATGTTGTATATGTACATGTATCACTATTGAACATGAAAAGCGAGACTATACTGGTGTAGGGAGTCTGTAAAATACGAGAGTTGTCCTATCCCGCCTCCAGCCTTCGTAACCCTGGGGAACGATTAAAATGTCAAACTTAGTCGAGCTTTATCACCGTGACCATAGCATGGTGTCTACTACGATACATGTACGATCCGATATTTGTGTGTGTGTTTTTATCAAATGTTCATTCTAGTGGGAGGCGTGTAAATAATGGAAAGCAAATACTCACGTATTGCCGATTCAACCTGGCTAACTTCAAACGAGCCGCTTCAAACAAACATTGCAAGGTCAATATCGCGCATCGTCAATCGAATGAAATCAATTTAGTGATTGAAACAAATATAATTTGTGTGTAAATAATTGACTGGACAATAGTATGCATATATGAGTTCAATATACCTGTACATATGCCACGGTGTTTTTCAGCATTGCATGGTTGGCCACTCAGTGTCGCGCCCGCTTGTCGACAACGTGATATAGTCGTAACATTGGCGTACGTCCTTCAGTCCGTCCGTCCGTCCGTCCGTCCGAGTTTGTGTTAGGACTTTTAACTACACTATATCGTTGAAACCGATTCACATATTAACTTCACATGAGTGTTTATCATGATTTATATTGTCATTCTACACCACACCCGTGCGGCCCATGTGCCCAATGTCAAGGTCAAAATACTTCGAAATTTACCTTAAAGTTGTTAATGCCCCCGCCGAATGGTGAGGGGGAATATAGTGTTACCGGTGTGCGTCCGTCCGTGCTTTCGTCCCGAAACCTGAACGCTCGGGTAAATGTCTTAAAAATGATGTATGCTTGCACGCATCTGCTTGATATTTCACACACACAATTCTCTAATCGTATACATGGTTTCTTTAGTATTTCATTTTCATTGCTTACACGTTTGACTGATTCGAAACCTTAACTCTCGTGTAAATGTCTCATAAGTTCCGTTTCTTTGCACGGATCTGCTTAATATTTCACTCACGCATTACTCTAATAGTCCTCTACCACCTTGTGAATCCACGATCTGCCCACCCCTGCTAAGCACAGGGTCAAGGTCACATACTTGATGCGTTCGAAAACCTTAACGCTCGGGTAGATGTCTTATAATTTATGTTTTCTTGCATTCATCTGCTTGATATTTCACACACGCATTGCTCTAATGGTCCTCTACCGCCCTGTGAAAAATCCACAATTGTCTTGACGCCGCTAAGCCCAGGGTAAAGGTAAAATACTTGGTGCGTTCGAAACTCGGGTACGTGTCTTATAATGTCAGTTTCCTTGCATGTATCTGTTTGATATGTCACACACACCCATTGCCATGATGGGCTACTACATGCAGTGATAAATACACACTTCTCTGGTCCACTATGTTTTTAAATGTGCCTCGTTTTCTTTGGCTGCCATGTGCCGACAGGCCACATTTCTAGTTTGGATTTATGTTAAAGTTTTTAAGAACACTATTTCTCCGCTTAACCAATTCACTCAAAACATTACATGTGTGTTTATCATCATCTATATACCATTATATGCCCAACGCGTGCTGCCCCTGTGCCAATGTCAAGGCAAAATTACATTGAAATTTACATTTGGATTTAGGTTTAACGTTTTTAAGAACATAATATCTCTGAAACCGCTTCGCCAATTCACTCGAAACGTCACATGTGTGTTTATCCATATTTTCATTCTATGCCCAACCCGTGCAGCCCCTGTGCCCAATGTCAAGGTCAAATTACTTTGAAATTGACTTTAACGTTTTCAACACAATTTGGCTAAAAGTTGTTATGTTCAGTGTATTTTTATATAATCGATAATATGTGTACGGGTTAAAGCCTTTTTCATTAAACATGCCTCGGCGGGAGCAACATGCGGGGTCCGGCCATCCAGTGTTATAGTTCTTGGTTAATAAGCTCTACTTTTCAAACGTCACCGGGAATACGTGAAGTACGACAGATAGGGTTGTTTCTAATTGCTTAGCGCGATCACGAAAAATTCCCGCGGTGGGAGATGCAAAATCACTGCCAGTTTCCCATCTGTCTACAGCTACACAGGCGGTTATGGTTGCACCTATGGCGCTGTTTATTTTGTAATGATAAATGGCCTACGGCGTGAGACTAATTGTCCCACTGAAACCATTATCGCGCCAGTATTTCCAAAATATGACGAAACGTTTGCCGCAAGCAGGTTACCGCGGCATCGGGTGAATTAATAATTGATACCCGTGGTGACGTTGGGGTTACTTAGTTGTCTTACTTTTACTTTATGTATTCAATTCAGTTCAATTCAATTTATTACACTCAATCCACTTTACATGGATTCATGAGGTATATGTGAAAACAATGTAATATTAAACGAGGCTGAAACATGAATATCATTATCGTAACACAAATAATATAAATGTTTTAGTCGTGTTTGTAGTTTGTTACAATTCCGTAGAATTTTCAGTGGAATAACCTTGGATGGGGGAATTTTCTCGGATATATTCCCCACCTTCCCGGCGGAGGATTTCGAGGTTATTTCTAGGAAATGTTCCCTTCTAGTAGACTTTAGACTGAATGGTGAACAGTGCAGCTCCTGGTCAGAATGCACAAATAAAAAGCCACCATACAGATTTACAAACAACAAGAACAAGATAACACTGTCGGGCAACAGCCGCAATGTTATTAATCAATTGATTATTTTTCCAGTATCATTAATTATCACAACCAAATGTGTGTCTTTCATTACATACCAGTAGGCGGCTGTTGTCAATTTAGAGATTCTAAACCGCTTAATGTCAAAATATGTAAGAAAAATAATATATAGTCTGATAATACATATCATGTTGTAGGTGAAGAATGGTGAAGAATGTGAACAACAAGGAACAAGTAAACTACGGAAAGTGACCAACGAGGTGGTAAGTATATACGGCATGTGCTGTTGCACTCCGCTATCATTCAGGGCAGTGTGATTGTGTAGAAATGTTGGAACTAAGGGCCTGATGGTTATCTCGGATGGAAAATAAATGATGATATATTTAGTTCTGAACCCAAGCCTCTCGTTTATCACGTGCACCATGTTATCTGCTCATATGTATTGGGTAACTTTATATGGACTCTTCGCTTTGAGTGTATTGTTTTATATCCGTGGCATGGGAATACAATCAGTCAAATTCAAAATTACTTTACCATGGTTCTTGGAAATATATACATGTGTCTATCAATATTTTACATGATTTGCACACTAAACAGTCACAAGATAATGTGTATTTGTAAATAATAAGATGGCTGCCATAATTTGAAAGCAAAATCATAATACAACTAGTTATTTCTTCCAATCTGGTTGTCACACGTTTTCTCCTCTGTTACCAAGTAAGTCTCATGAAACAAAAACACGACGACGCTATCCAGGTTCCAGATGTGCGGTGCCTAGATTTGTCTACGAGACGGAAAATGCCACGCATGGGTGCTAAAGAACACCAAGCGTGTAATTCCTTGTTTGAAACAATCACATTATTTATGTGTAAAAACGGTGTAAATAAATCCAGTCCTGGGGCACGTTCACTAAACTTCGTATTATTAAAATGTTCGTAAGTGAAACTTTAGGATCGTCTGGAAATTTAAGTTCATGGATTTACATTTACTGAGCATATGCAGCATATTCTCCATAAATGTAAATTCAATAATTGTTTACAAGAAAAAATTGTTAATGTGACATTTACAGACTATACTAATTTTGCACTTACGAACATTTTAGTCGTAAGAAGCTATGTGAAACGGGGCCCCCCACAGGTCTGGTACCATTATGTAACAATACATGCTATTCAATTTGTTATTACATGGTTGTTTCGATTCCAGAAAAGATTCAGAATTGGCAATAGAGTGTTTGCAACATACAAGAAAGACGGAAAGGCATATCCAACTATCATCAATCAAGTACAAGGAAACGGTTAGTAAAGCAGCGTGGATATATCGATATGTGACTGTGATGGATGTGACTATGACTTACGCGAATGGTCGTTCGTGTAGTCTGTATCCGATATAGGTCAACTGGCTAATATTATTTTATATACTTTGTTAAAAGCATGGGGTTTCATTGACTTATAGTATGGTTAACTGATCCATAGACTGGTCAATCTGTTTGGAATACACAGTCTAATCAGAATCGGCACATGTCCGTAAACCCTATCACTCCGGCAACGATCACTTATTGCCAATAACAGAAGGAAATACAAACACGTAAGTGTGTTGTTGCGTTTTGCAGCAATTACTTGCAGAGAATGATGTATATGTCACATTGTTCCCATGTTACTATATACTGGTCAACTGCGTAATATTGCATATGTATATGTAGGCTCATTGATTTAATTCCGTTTTATTGTATTGTATGTATAGTCACCTTTCTATTAACCTTAATTGCATATATCAGCTGTGAGCAAGCATGATATTATAATAAGAATTTGTGCTTCCATAATCGTCCAATGTATTCGTGGCTACAAACCATCATATTGTTAAATAATAAACACATGTCGACTGGCAATATAGCCATCTATTCTGACTAACTATAATATGCCAGACACACGGATTTTTATTTATAATAGATAACCACGTGCAGGCGAAACCCCTAGACGGTCGTTATTTGAACAAACGAAAACATTTGGATTACCACTGTATGCTTGTCTGCTTTATGTGGTACATGTATTGCTGACTACAGGTTGGTCTACCCAGTCTCATCTGTCTCAGATCCGTACGTGTTCATACATATACGTGTATACTATTACTATTTGCAGGATACTTGGTGACATTCGACGAGGATGGCATTCGCCAAAGAGTGGCCAATGACGAGATCTATGATTGGGATATGAGCGTTGAAATAGCAAAGTGACGTTGAAACTTTAAAATAACGACACGAACAGCCGACGGTCAAATATATTCTCGTGATACAACCAGTCACTAACAGGGAACAAATTGAACCATTTCAATCATGCGTGCGTTTAATGATATGTGTGTAACACCAACAATTACACCAGATGAAAGAAGAATATTTCCTCTACTAGTGTGGCACAATGTATTTATTGTTTGTTGTACTTTACAGTAAAGTCAATATGGTGAAACCTATATGTGACAGGTACATTAACAAATCACGTGATTTTGAAGTAAGCATGTGCACTGTATTATTGTAGATTTATATCACATTCACGGTGTTGTAAGGAACTTATTTTCTAATTTTTTAACTAATTTAGTAATGTTCAAAAACATATCTCTTGTTTTCTACGATCATTTTCCAATCTATATAGCCAGGTTTCGGAGTCAATTAACATTTGACTGAATTTTACGAAATAGAAAAACGGCTCATTCTTAAGGTTTTGGGTACAATTTAATATTATCAACCAAAATGTTGTTTTTGCATACATAGTCTTAATAGTTGGGCAGGTTTCATGACACAGACAATAGTATTTGACAAACAATAGTCAGGCATATGGGAAATATTTCAGTTATTGTTCTGGCACAAATACTTTTTTCTGCTGATGAGTTACAGCTGACATTGTGCGAATCAGATAGGTCTATAGCAAGATGTATGTTAGCAAGTATCGATACAGTAGTGATGTGACACGTTTTCAATATATATGCGATAACCCTCGTACATGTATAAAGTTACAAATCGTAATGGTAAACTGCATAGAATCCCTGGCAATCAATCTGCCTGGCTATGGGGTGCCGTTTTGGACTTTAATAGCACTTTGTGATATCACCCATTCAAATATCTGTTATCACCTATTCAGATCCGAATGCGTGATATCACCAATTCGAAATGAATAGTTGATATCACCCTTTTAAATAGGTGGTATCATCCTTTCGAATCGGTGATATCATGTATTCGAATAGGGGATATCACCGATTAAAAAGGAATGGGTGATCTCACGTATTCGAATACAATATATCACCCATTCGAATGAGCAATATCGCCTATTCGAAAGTGTGATATCACCCATGAATTCTGAATTGTGGATAGGTGATATCACCGATTCGAATGGGTGATATTACAAAGTGCTATTAAAGTCCAAAACAGCGCACCATAACCCATTTGTATCGAAATGGTGATATCATTGATTCAAATGGGTGATATCATGTATTCGAATCAGTGATATCACCGATTAAAAAGGAGTGGGTGATATCACCTATTGAAATGGGTGATATCACCTATTCGTTTTGAATCAGTGATATCATTGATTCGAATACACGATATCACAGATTTGAATGAGTAATACCACCTATTCGAAAGAGTGATATCGCCCATTCATTATGAATTCGTGATATCATCCTTTCGAATAGGTGATAATCACCCATTCGCATGGGTGATTTCACAAAGTGCTATTAAAGTCCAAAACGGCGCCCCATACCTGACACAGAAAATAACATTCTGATACAGTAAAAGTCGTTTATGTTGGGAGCCATCACATATAAAACTGTTAAAGTATTAAAGTCTCCTATTATATTTAACATTGTAAGCGGGTGGTTGGTTGGGAACATGCGAATGGTAACTATAACGATGGGTTCCATCCTTTGGTCCTCAGGTACATTTTAATGCCTGCTTTCATGTTACTGGTTTGTCGGATGAGACTTTAAACTGTCGTCCCGTCTCTATATGGCATTAGCTCTTGCTGGGACTTTAAACTGTGGTCCCGTCTCTATATGGCATTATCTCTTGCTGGGACGTTAAACCAATTCACTTTCACTTTTTCATGTTACTTAAGAGTTGAATCTGGTTTAATATCATTGTGAAATTAGTAGGATTAGTAATAATCCTATTACTTTTAGGGAGGTGGGCTAAGCCGTTTTGGTGTGTATCTGTAACCAAATCAGGTTATTATAATTTCAGGGCTGAATATATATATTGTTTCATCTGCAAATATCCAATACTGATTTTTTAATTGTCAGGTGAAATATGGGATTCGATCCAGTAAACCCGGCCTAATACACGTACAGTATATAACGAACCATTTGATCTTCTATCTAAGAACATGTGCAATATCTTATGAAAAATATTTACAAAATTTACGGTATTTTCCCTGTCGAAAGTTGACGAAATTTGCACAGCCTTCCACATTGTCTATGGAAATTTCGTTATCTTTCGACGTCATTTACAGAAAATATCAAAGTTTCTGTAAATAAATGTCATGAAAAATGTTCTTACGTACACAATTCACATGACGTATATCATATGGCGTTAGCTGTTGACAGGCCGTTACATGACTGAATTAATTCAGCGACCGTAGTGGAATGGTCATGCAAAATTTGCTCTCCTCATTAACTGGAATTTATGTGGATTAATAATGGAATAACGAAGTGAAAGTTATATCAAAATGGAGATAAAAATTAAGTGACCCTAAATATTAACTTAAATTGGAAAATATGTGAATATAAATAGTGTTTTTCAAACAAAATTTAAGTTTCCATTGTGGTTTGTAGTGGATCCCCTGCTGGGTCAACATGTGATTCTATAGTTTGGATATAACCAGATTGCTGTTGCTGAGGATTGCCTGCTGTGCTCCTGGTCAGTTTTGGAGATTCTGGAATATTCCATAGCTGCCCACATCTGGAATGTGTTAACGTTACACAACAGGCAGAAAACCTGGATGGTACCAGCACACTGCTGACCAACAGGACTGTATAGCACATCCACTGTCAACTCAGGACAAAAGGCACTTAATCATCAAAAATGGAATCAGATGCGTCCAAACAATCTACGCTGATTTTGCAGCAAGAGTTATCAGAAGTAAACATGTTCATCAAAGCAGTCAACACTCTTGTTGCAAGATGCCCAACAGGATCTGTCTCAAAATGACTCATTCTCATTCTCTGGATTTTCCTCGATTTCCTCTGGGCAGGTTGAACAAACCATATGTGACAAGCTTCATGGCGTATTCTTCTCTATGGATTACAATGAAACGCAGACCAGCATTGAGTTCTTCCTAACAACCATATTTGAAACATTCCTGAACCAGTTGAGTTCGGCATTCGTAGGACAAGCAGACATCAACAAAGACAAATTTAAATTTACAACTCATGTTCAAAAAAGAATGTCTATGTAGCCATTGACAAAACCACCAGACAGCTGAAAATCTCGGGTCCAGGGCAACGCCTGTGGAGAGATAATAACTTCAGAAGGCTCTCAATTAACTTGTACAGGACACTGATAACAGAACAAACACATGATAAAAGTGACCCCCTGCTGCAACTGACCAGCACACCAGCAGTATCGCACACTGGGGCCAGACTATTCTCCCATGAATCTCCTGTACTGGCGATTCCACCTGTGGTAGATGAGGAACTTCCTGTGAGCCAGCAAATCTCCATAGTTACGGAAATGATAACAAATATCGCCACACAGATTGGATCCTTACAGACCCAAGTGACAAATCTCACCACAGAAGTTGTCAAGCTTAGGGAGCAACAAGTCGGTGCAGAATATGTCCCTTCCAATCACAGCACACTACCACCAAATGACCCGTCAATAGTGGTAGTTTCACTGTCACAAGTCGAGCCAAATGAAAATATGCTCACAAACTCTGAAACAAATGACAACCAACAGCAAAATGCAAACGTGCCCACTCCCATAAACACTGTAACAAATAACGACCCACAGCCCTCTACACTGAAAAAGACAAGCCCAAGCCCAAAACCAAAGGCCAAAACTCGAGACCCCAAGCCAGCTGAAAATGCTGCAGAGAAATCCAGACCTAATAATGAAACTAAAACGCCAAACCCGAGCCAACAGTCGACTAAAACATTAATCATTGGTGACTCAATTCTCTCTGGAATCAATCGAAAAGGACTGAATAAAAATGTGGAATGTGTCACATTGCCGGGCGCGACAGTTGATGTCACATACAGAAAAATTCAAATATATGACCTGAAACAATTCAATAATATAATTCTATATGTCGGCGGCATGACGCTTCTCAGCATGTTGACTCTGAATTATTTGAAGAAAAATATGAACAGATGTTGAAGTACGTGAAAAGGGGCAATACATCATGTAACTTATACATCTGTAATTCATGTCCTCGTGGCGATGTTGATGTAAAAGACTTCAATGAGATAATACAACGCCAATGTGACGAACATGATGCCAAACTTATTGATACACACTCGGCCTATTTTGACAATAGTGGGCAATTAAGGAGCTATTTCTATCGACCAAGAGATAATATTCATCTTTCAAGCTCCGGAACCAAGCGACTCCTTGGAACAATAAACCAACATATCCAAATAGTGGATAACTTTGAACAATGTATACACGATTCATATAATAGAAATCGACAACGGCATACACGCCAGAATGACTGGGACCGAGTTACAAGAAACCCTGAACAGCCACTCATGTCGAGTGGGAATCGTCATAATGGACACATGGGTGGACGGACAAACATGCGAAGAGAAGACCAGTACGGTCGACATCACAGACCAAATCAAGGGGGAGCTCGGGATAGGTGTATGAAATGTGGTCTCGACAATCATAGCACCAGTGAATGTCGGTTTATAAATCAGCTGCAATGTTTTAAATGCAAGTTGATGGGACACAAAGACGCCATCTGTTGGAATGTATAGGACATTGGCGAAGGTGCCAGTACCCCTCATAACAGTATACATGTACCAAGCTCAACAAGTTTAACCTGTTATTCTGAGGAAACATTATTTTCTTTGTTGGGACATATTTGTGATCAGTGCAATCAATTTTCATGCTATTGTGATCAAATAGAAAATAGAAATATAATGAATACTGTTTATTTAGAAGATACTTTTACCGAGCATCAGGAAAATGAAAACAATTTGTATGAATTATCAACACTGAATGATATCTCGATTTCTGTTAATGAACATGAAATTAATGTGTTTGAAAATTCTGTGCATGCATGTAGTAGTGATTCTTCCAGGAGTGCCCATGATATGTTAAATCTTCATTTAGATGCGAAAGGTTTGAAAATTGGACATATTAACATTCAAGGAATGACAAACAAAATAGACCAAGTGAGGGTAATGCTAAATGAATGCAATAATGATGTTCATGTTCTAGGTATTAGTGAATCAAAATTGAACAGTGTACACCCAGATCATTACTTCCATATAAATAACTTTCAATCATTCTATAGAAAGGACAGGATTATAACGAAAGAAAGACCAGCAGAATGGTGGGGGTATTCTTGTATGTTAAGGATGGAGTGAGTTGTAAGAGGAGAGGGGATTTAGAGAAAGATAGGCTTGAATGTTTATGGATAGAAATTTTCCCTAAAAATAGTAAAAGTTTTTTAGTAGTAGGAAATATGTATAGGAATCCAAACGAGTCTGTGAAATGGAATGAAGAATTTGAAAATCATATTGAGAAAATATTAAAAGAACAAAAAGAATTCTACTTTCTAGGCGATTTTAACCGGGATCTGCTTAACAAACAAATAAGCAAAGGTTGGCTCGATTTTATGGAACAATTTGGTCTCACACAGGTAGTAAATACACAACAAGAGTAACAGACCATTCTGAGACACTCATTGATCATATTTACTGTAGTGTAAAATCAAATATGAATACAGTTAACGTGCCTAAATTAGGGTTAAGTGACCACTTTCCTATATTTATAACAAGAAAATCTAATTCAGCAATACCTAAAAACACTCATTATATTATAACATATAGATCTTTTAAGAATTTCAATGAAACAGATTTTATAACTGACCTTGAAACCGTTCCTTGGGATATAGTAAAAATGTTTGATGATACAAATGATGTAATGGACGCATGGTCAAAACTTTTCTTGGATATTGTGAACACCCATCTACCAATGAAGCAACACCGAGTTAAACGTAAGCAACAGCCAAAGTGGCTAACACCAGACATAATGGATGCAATGAAAATGAGAGACAGATTTAAATCACTCAATAATGACACACAATACAAATTACATCGCAATAAAGTAACTGTTGAATTGATTAAAAAGTCGAAAAAAGCACAATATACTGCCATTCTAAATGAAAATAATAATAAACCTGCAAGTGTTTGGAAGCTATTTAAAGAAGTAGGAGCTAGCAAAAGAAATTCACCTGCCACAGTATTTTCTCTAAATGTTGATGATAAAAATATTGAAAGCCCGGTCGAAATTGCAAATGAATTTAACAAGTTCTTTGTAACAATTGCATCAAAAATAAAAGAACCCACCAAACTTTCCAATTTCAAAAAGCTCAGTTCATTTTGTGATAAAAAGGTGCCTCAAGACACCCATTTCAATATTCCAGAAATAACAAAAGTGCAGGTAGAGAAATATTTAAAAACAATTGATGTTTCAAAAGCAACAGGTTTAGATGACATTGGCCCAAGATTGTTGAAAATTGCCGCACCCTACATTTCTGACAGCATAACACATTTATGTAACCAAAGTATTAAAACGGGAATATTTCCAGAAAAATGGAAAGAGGGGAAGGTGACTCCATTATTTAAAACAGGTGATAAGAGTGACCCAAATAATTACAGGTCGATATCAATTCTTCCAGTGCTATCCAAACTCTTAGAAAAACATGTTCATGATTGTTTGATGGCCTTCCTAGTTACTTTCAATTTGCTACATGAAACACAGTCTGGTTTTAGGCCTAAACATTCATGTGAGACTGCACTAGCATGCATGATTGATAACTGGTTAGGTGCAATAAATAATGGGAGAATTATTGGAGCTGTCATGGTTGACTTTAAAAAAGCATTCGATTTGGTTGATCATTCTCTCCTGCTCAAAAAGCTATGTCACTACAAATTCTCAAATACCACAATTAACTGGTTTTCGTCTTATTTACGCAATCGAAGTCAAAAGGTATCGACTAATAATACAGTATCTAAAGCAGAGTTCATCACATCCGGGGTCCCTCAGGGCTCTATATTAGGGCCACTTATGTTTTTACTGTTTATAAACGATTTGCCTTTATACACAAACGTAGTTAACACTGACTTATATGCTGATGACACAACACTTTACGAAATGAGCAAATCAATACAAACGGTAAAATCAAATCTTGAAAATGCACTAGAAAAACTGTCAAAGTGGTGTACTAAAAATGGAATGGTTATTAATGCAACGAAAACAAAGGTAATGTTAGTAACTACGCACCAAAATCAAATACGTTTGGACATTAACTGTTTGAGATTAAAACTTAATGGTGAAATTTTAAATACTGTATCTAATGACAAAATCCTAGGTGTTCATATCGATAATAACCTAACCTGGTCAACTCATACCGACAAAATAGCGAAGAAAATTGCAACCAATTTATGGCTTCTTAGCACAATAAAACATTTTTTGTCGTTCGAACACCGCGTACAATTCTACAAAACATACATACAGCCACATATTGACTATTGTAGTATTATATGGGGAGGTACATCTCAGACCAATCTGACCAGATTGTACAACCTGCAAAAACGAGCCTGCAAAATAATTCTAGATTATGAGTATACTGATATAGTTAAAAGCATGGAAGAACTAAAAATATTAAGTGTTTATGAACGTATATTCTTAAGAAAAGCCAAATTTATGTTTAATGTTAATAGAAATAAAACACCAAGTTACATTAATGAATTGTTTCACTTAAGACCACACAATGAAAATTTACCAACATTAAGATCCACAACCTCCAAAAATTATATTACTCCAAGACCGCATAAAGAAATCTTCAAACAAAGCATATCATATTCTGGCTCTATTATTTGGAACTGTTTACCTGCCTATTTATTTAAAAACAATAGATACTGCCACAAAATTTCACTGCCAATGCATTCAATGGATGAAAGCAAAATGATCTGGAGAATTATGTCATTGACACTACGACTTTCCGTGTAATTTCGCATCTTATATATTAATATAATGAATGTGTGTATATATATAGTGTATGTCTATGTGTGTTTACCATTGGAAGATTGATGGTACATTTTGTATGTGCACAATTATTGCTATGTGATTGTATGTGATTGTATGTGTGTTGTTGAAGTATAGACATCAGCAGGGAAAACAGATGGACTATCACACTTTAATGCTTTGCATGCTGAAAAATAAATGACTATAAATAGTAAAAAATCAGCAGCCGACAATTTGTTATCTTATTTTCTTATTGCTCTCTGAATACTGTGAAGATATGACATGCAATTTCATTAGAATTGCGTTGTCACAACGCAGTTCTAATGAAATTCCATGACATATTTGGCTGTTGTTTTCATCGCTAGCGTCCAAGAAGTTAAGAGCTTTCATCTCTCGATTGTATGCCAACCATTTATGTCTGTCTATGCAATTGACAGCTGCAGGTTTTGGAGAAATGTTTGAGTCCAGTGTTTAGCCATGGGTTGGTTGTACAAATGTATGTTTGCTTGTTGCGTCATGTTTTAAACTTTTCCTTTAACTCTGTACATTTTGTATATACATGTATGTAAGTCTGTGAGGGCCTCATGGAAGATTAGTTTATAACTAAATGTGTAACCCTCTTTAAATAAAGTCTATTATTATTATTATTATTATTATTAGTAAATAAATGAATTCACATTTTCAATTCGTGGTCATGTGTTTTGTGGAATGCAACTGGCCTATAAACAGGATATGTAGAGCTTTGTATTTTATCATAACAAAGTAGTGCTTTGTTGAATACTATTACAAACTGAAATGTAATGGATGTCCGGTATACTTGTGCCAGTAAAAAGAGACACTGTTAGAAACTAACATGCCAAGTAATTGTAGAATATTCGTATTATATTTACACATATAGGAATCAATGAATTGCATTCTCTTCGGATCTTAGAAGTTCTAAAGATACACATACTACTTTGGTACATTTTAAATAAGTTGTTTAGTTGATGCAATGACGTACGTATATTAAATGTCATATGATGATCTTCATGTTTTGTCTTCTGTACATACACACATATACTCCAACAGTGATAAAACATGGCAGTAATGGTAACATGGTTAGAAAGTTCCCAATGGTGTTGCCGAAAACTGTAAAAAATAAACATTGCCATGGAAACTATTACTGTCCTTATGAAAATTTTCATAGTGAGAGGGAATATGACGGTCTATGAACATTTTCATAGTAAGAGGGCATATTACTGTCCTTATGAAAATTTTCATAGTGAGAGGAAATATGACGGTCTATGAAAATGTTCATAGTGAGAGGGAATATTACGGCTTATGAAAATTTTCATAGCGAGAGGGAATATAACGGTTTATGAAAATCTTCATAGTGAGAGGGATAGTACTGCTTAAGAAAATTTTCATAGTGAGAGGGAATATTACGGCTTATGAAAATTTTCATAGTGAGAGGGAATATGACGGTCTATGAAAATTTTCATAGTGAGAGGGCATATTACTGTCCTTATGAAAATTTTCATAGTGAGAGGGAATATGACGGTTACGGTTTATGAAAATTGTCATAGTGAGAGGAATATTTACGGCTTATGAAAATTTTCATAGTGAGAGGGAATATGACGGTCTATGAAAATTTTCATAGTGAGAGGGAATATTACGGTCTATACAAATTTTCATAGTCAGAGAGAATATGACGGTTTATGAAAATGTTCATAGTGAGATCGATTGTACGGCTTATGAAAATTTTCATAGTGACAGTACGGTTTATGAAAATTTTCATAATGACTACTGTTTTTCTCAGAACAATGTTATGAAAATTTTCATAGTGAGAGGAAATATGACGGTCAATGAAAATTTTCATAGTGAGAGGGAATATGACGGTTTATGAAAATTTTCATAGTAAGATCGATTGTACAACTTATGATAATTTTCATAGTGATAGTACGGTTTATGAAAATTTTCATAATGACTATTGTTTTTCTCAGAACAATGTTATGAAAATTTTCATAGTGACTTCAATATGTGAGTTGCACTGGTGATTGCTGAGTAATTTTCATAGTCAAGTGCAGTCTAAATTTTTCATAACCCTCCTTATGCATATGGGGTCGCTATTTTGAGCAACTGGATTTGCTCAAACAAAACTGGAGCCTGTTAGTAATGTAACTGTTCACACACAATTTATTCTGTGGTAACGGCTGTAGCTTGACCCCATCATGAGTACCACAGTAATGTAACTTTTTGGACACAATTTATTATGTGGGAACGGCTGTAACTTGGCCCCATCATGAGTTCCACAGTAACCTAACTGTTCGGTCACAGTTTATTCTGTGGGAAAGGCTGTAACTTGGCTCCATCATGAGTTCCACACTAACCTAACTGTTCGCACACAATTTCTCGGCTGTAACGTGGCGCCATCATGAGTTCCACACTAACCTAACTGTTCGGTCACTATTTGTTTTGTGGGAATGGCTGTAACTTGGCCCCATCATGAGTTCCACAGTAACCTGACTGTTCGCACACAATTTATTCTGTGGGAACGGCTGTAGCTTGGTCCCATCATGAGTTCCACAGTAATCTAACTGTTCGGACACAATTTATTCTGTGGTAACGGCTGTAACTTGGCCCCATCATGAGTTCCACAGTAACCTAACTGTTCACAGACAATTTATTCCGTGGGAACAGCTGTAACTTGGTCCCATCATCAGTTCCGCAGTAACCTAACTGTTCGGACACAATTTATTCTGTGGGAACGACTGTAACTTGGCCCCACGATGAGCTCCACAGTAACCTAACTGTTCGGACACAATTTATTCTGTGGTAACGGCTGTAACTTGGCCCCATCATGAGTTCCACAGTAATCTAACTGTTCACACACAATTTATTCTGTGGTAACGGCTGTAACTTGGTCCCATCATGAGTTCCACAGTAACCTAACAGTTTGGACACAATTTATTCTGTGGGAATAGCTGTAACTTGACCCCATCTTGAGTACCACATTAACCTAACTGTTCGCACACAATTTATTCTGTGGTAACGGCTGTAACTTGGTCCCATCATGAGTACCACAGTAACCTAACTGTTTGGGCACAATTTATTCTGTGGGAAAGGCTGTAACTTGGTCCCATCATGAGTTCCACAGAAACCTAACTGTTCGGTCACAGTTTATTCTGTGGGAAAGGCTGTAACTTGGCTCCATCATGAGTTCCACATTAACCTAACTGTTCGCACACAATTTCTCGTCTGTAACTTGGCGCCATCATGAGTTCCACACTAAACTAACTGTTCGGTCACAATTTATTCTGTGGGAATGGCTGTAACTTGGCCCCATCATGAGTTCCACAGTAACCTAACTGTTCGGACACAATTTATTCTGTGGTAACGGCTGTAACTTGGCCGCATCATGAGTTCCACAGTAACCTAACTGTTCTGTCACAATTTATTGTGTGGGAACAGCTGTAACTTGGCCGCATCATGAGTACCACAGCAACCGAACTGTTCGGACAAAATTTATTCTGTGGCAACGGCTGTAACTTGGTCCCATCATGAGTACCACAGTAACCTAACTGTTCGCACACAATTTATTCTGTGTGAATGGCTGTAACTTGGCCCCATCATGAGTTCCACAGTAACCTAACTGTTCTAACACAATTTATTCTGTGAGAATGGCTGTAACTTGGACCCATCATGAGTTCCACAGTAACCTAACTGTTCACTCACAATTTATTCTGTGGGAACGGCTGTAACATGGCCCCATCATGAGGTTCCACAGTAACCTAACTGTTCACATCAATTTATTCTGTGGGAACGGCTGTAACTTGGCCCCATCATGAGTAGCACAGCAACCTAACTGTTCGGACACAATTTGTTCTGTGGGAACGGCTGTAACTTGGCCCCATCATCTTGAGTTCCACAGTAACCTAATGTTCCAACCAAATAATTCTGTTGGGAACGGCTGTTACTTGGCCCCTTATGAGTTACCATTTTAGCAACCTTAAAACTGTTCGGGAACACAAATTTATTTTTGGCGGTTGTACTTGGCCCCATCATGGTTACGGTATAACTGTTCGGCTTATTTAATTCAGTGGTAAACAGGCCTGTAACTTGGCCCCCATTGAGTTCCACAGTAATAACTGTTCTGGACACAATTTATTCTGTGGTGAATGGTGTAACTTGGCCCCACCCATCATGAGTTCCACAGTACCTAACTGTTCGGCACACTAATTTATTCTGTGGGTACGGCTGTAACTTGGCCCCATCCGGTGTACCATAGCACCTAAAACTGATTCGGTTCCACAATTTATTTGTGGGGAAACCGGCTGTAACTTTGGCCTTCATGAGGTTCCACAAGTTTATCCTGCTGTTTCCAGAACTAATTTATTGTGGGGAACGGCTGTAAATTGGACCCATCATGAGTTCCACAGCAACTAACTGTTCGGACATTTGTTCAATTTATTCAAACCTAAAGTTGGGAACGGCTGTTGGTACTTGGAACCCATCATGAGTTCCACAGTAACCTAACTGTTCACACACAATTTATTCTGTGGGAACGGCTGTACTTTGCAGGCCCCATGCATGAGTACCCACCAAAGCAACCTAACTGTTTCGGACACAATTTGTTCTGTGGGAACGGCTGTAAACTTGGCCCCATCAGAGTTCCCCAGTAACTAACTGTTCACACACAATTTTATTCTGTAACTTGGCTGTAAACTTGGCCCCCATCATGAGTACCAAAGCAACCTAACTGTTCGCACACAAAATTTATTCTGTGGGAACGGCTGTAACTTGCCCCATCATGATACCACAGCAACCTAACTGTTTCGGACACAAATTTATTCTGTGGGAATGGCTGTAGCTGGCCTCATCATGAGTTCCACAGTAATCTAACTGTTCGGACACAATTTATTTTGTGGTAACGGCAATGCAACTGTTCCCACAATGAGTCCATCACCTAACCTAATGTTCACACAATTTATTCTGTGGGAATGTAACTTGGCCCCATCATGAGTTCCACACCGTAACCTAACTGTTCGAATTTGAAGTGGTAACGGCCCCATCATGAGTACCACAGAACTAACGTTCCACACAATTTATATTCTGTGATGAACGCTGTTAACTTTGGCATCATGAATCCACAGTAACCTAATCAGTTCGACAAACCCAAATATTCGAGGGAACAGCTTGGAGTTTCCAAACAGTAACCTAAACTGTTCGGACACAATTTATTCCGTGGGAACAGCTGTAGCTCGGCCCCATCATGAGTACCACAGTAATCTAACTGTTCACACACAATTTATTCTGTGGTAACGGCTGTAACTTGGTCCCATCATGAGTTCCACAGTAACCGAACTGTTCGGACATAATGTATTCTGTGGTAACGGCTGTAGCTTGACCCCATCATGAGTTCCACAGTAACCTAACTGTTTGGACACAATTTATTCTATGGTTACGGCTGCAACTTGGTCCCATCATGAGTTCCACACTAACCTAACTGTTCACACACAATTTATTCTGTGGGAATGGCTGTAACTTGGCCCCATCATGAGTACCACAGTAACCTAACTGTTCGCACACAATTTATTCTGTGTGAACGGCTGTAACTTGGCCCCATCATGAGTTCCACACTAACCTAACTGTTCGGACACAATTTATTCCTTGGGAACAGCTGTAGCTTGGCCCCATCATGAGTACCACAGTAATTCTAACTGTTCACACACAATTTATTCTGTGGTAACGGCTGTAACTTGGTCCCATCATGAGTTCCACAGTAACCTAACTGTTCGGACACAATTTATTGTGTGGTAACGGCTGTAACTTGGCCGCATCATGAGTTCCACAGTAACCTAACTGTTCTGGACACAATTTTTTTCTGTGAGAATGGCTGTAACTTGGACCCATCATGAGTTCCACTGTTAACCTAACTGTTTCACACACAATTTATTCTGTGGGAACGGCTGTAACTTGGCCCCATCCTGTGTACCACAGCAACCTAACTGTTCGGACACAATTTATTCTGTGGGAACGGCTGTAACTTGGCCCCATCATGAGTTCCACAGTAACCTAACTGTTCACACACAATTTATTCTGTGGAACGGCTGTAACTTGACCCCATCATGAGTTACCACAAGCAACCTAACTGTTCGGACACGATTTGTTCGTGGGAACGGCTGTAACTTGGGGCCCCATCATGAGTTCCACAGTAACCTAACTGTTCACACACAATTTATTCTGTGGGAACGGCCGTAACTTGGCCCCATCATGAGTACCACAGCAACCTAACTGTTCGGACACAATTTATTCTGTGGGAATGGCTGTAGCTTGGCCTCATCATGAGTTCCACAGTAATCTAACTGTTCGGACACAATTTATTTTGTGGTAACGGCTGCAACTTGGTCCCATCATGAGTTCCACACTAACCTAACTGTTCACACACAATTTATTCTGTGGGAATGGTTGTAACTTGGCCCCATCATGAGTACCACAGTAACCTAACTGTTCGCACACAATTTATTCTGTGTGAACGGCTGTAACTTGGCCCCATCATGAGTTCCACAGTAACCTAACTGTTCGGACACAATTTATTCCGTGGGAACAGCTGTAGCTTGGCCCCATCATGAGTACCACAGTAATCTAACTGTTCACACACAATTTATTCTGTGGTAACGGCTGTAACTTGGTCCCATCATGAGTTCCACAGTAACCGAACTGTTCGGACATAATTTATTCTGTGGTAATGGCTGTAGCTTGACCCCATCATGAGTTCCACAGTAACCTAACTGTTTGGACACAATTTATTCTGTGGTTACGGCTGCAACTTGGTCCCATCATGAGTTCCACACTAACCTAACTGTTCACACACAATTTATTCTGTGGGAATGGCTGTAACTTGGCCCCATCATGAGTACCACAGTAACCTAACTGTTCGCACACAATTTATTCTGTGTGAACGGCTGTAACTTGGCCCCATCATGAGTTCCACACTAACCTAACTGTTTCGGACACAATTTATTCCTTGGGAACAGCTGTAGCTTGGCCCCCATCATGAGTACCACAGTAATCTAAACTGTTTTCACACACATTTATTCTGTGGTAACGGCTGTAACTTGGTCCATCATGAGTTCCACAGTAACCGAACTGTTCGGACATAATTTATTCTGTGGTAACGGCTGTAGCTTGACCCCATCATGAGTTCCACAGTAACCTAACTGTTCGGACACAATTTATTCTGTGGTAACGGCTGTAGCTTGACCCCATCATGAGTTCCACAGTAACCTAACTGTTCGCACACAATTGATTCCGTGGGAACAGCTGTAGCTTGGCCCCATCATGAGTACCACAGTAATGTAACTGTTCACACACAATTTATTCTGTGGTAACGGCTGTAGCTTGACCCCATCATGAGTACCACAGTAATGTAACTTTTTGGACAAAATTTATTATGTGGGAACGGCTGTAACTTGGCCCCATCATGAGTTCCACAGTAACCTAACTGTTCGGTCACAGTTTATTCTGTGGGAAAGGCTGTAACTTGGCTCCATCATGAGTTCCACACTAACCTAACTGTTCGCACACAATTTCTCGGCTGTAACGTGGCGCCATCATGAGTTCCACACTAACCTAACTGTTCGGTCACTATTTATTTTGTGGGAATGGCTGTAACTTGGCCCCATCATGAGTTCCACAGTAACCTAACTGTTCGCACACAATTTATTCTGTGGGAACGGCTGTAGCTTGGTCCCATCATGAGTTCCACAGTAATCTAACTGTTCGGACACAATTTATTCTGTGGTAACGGCTGTAACTTGGCCCCATCATGAGTTCCACAGTAACCTAACTGTTCACACACAATTTATTCCGTGGGAACAGCTGTAACTTGGTCCCATCATCAGTTCCGCAGTAACCTAACTGTTCGGACACAATTTATTCTGTGGGAACGGCTGTAACTTGGCCCCACGATGAGCTCCACTGTAACCTAACTGTTCGGACACAATTTATTCTGTGGTAACGGCTGTAACTTGGCCCCATCATGAGTTCCACAGTAATCTAACTGTTCACACACAATTTATTCTGTGGTAACGGCTGTAACTTGGTCCCATCATGAGTTCCACAGTAACCTAACAGTTTGGACACAATTTATTCTGTGGGAACAGCTGTAACTTGACCCCATCTTGAGTACCACATTAACCTAACTGTTCGCACACAATTTATTCTGTGGTAACGGCTGTAACTTGGTCCCATCATCAGTTCCACAGTAATCTAACTGTTCGCACACAATTTATTCTGTGGTAACGGCTGTAACTTGGTCCCATCAGGAGTACCACAGTAACCTAACTGTTTGGGCACAATTTATTCTGTGGGAAAGGCTGTAACTTGGTCCCATCATGAGTTACCACAGACCAAACTGAATTCAGCCACTTAACAATAGTCACAGTTTATTCTGTGGGAAAGGCTGTAACTTGGCTCCATCATGAGTTAGAATCCACACAATAACCTAGGAAACTGTTGCGCACACAATTTCTCGTCTGTACTTGCGAACATCATGAGTTCACACTAAACTAACTGGTGCGGAAATCACATTTATTGTGAAGGCTGTAACTTGGCCCATCATGAGTTCTTTTCACCAGTAACTTTACTCGATTCGGACATATATTCTGTGGTAACGGCTGTAACTGCCTTCATCATGAGTTCATCCAGATTACCTAACTGGTCTGTCCACAAGTTTTATCTGTTGGGAACAGCTGTAACTTGGTCGCCCCATCATGAGTTACTCCGCACAGCAACGGAACTGGTTCGGAACACCACACAATTTACTGTTGGCACAAGCTCTGTAACTTGGTCATCATGAGATACCACAGTAACCTTTACTGTCGGGCAATCACAATTTATTCTGTGGTGGGAAAGGCTGTAGACATGCCATCATAATGAGTTCACAGTAACTAACTTGTCTACCACACAATTTATTCTGTTGGACATTTGGGCTGTAACTTGACCCATCATGAGTTCCACAGTAACCTAACTCACACTCACAATTTATTCTGATGAATATGGCTATAACTTGTGGGTGCCCCATTCATAGAGTTCCACAGTAACTAACTGTTCACTTTTTACGGAACAATATTCCTAAGTGGGAACGGCTGTAACTGCGGGCCCCATTCATGAGTACCACATCAACTAAACTGTTGCGGACACAATTTGTCTGTGGGAACCGCTTGTTAACTTTGAAGCCCCATCCATGAGTCCATAACCTACGTGCACACACAATATTCTGTTGGGAACAGGCTGTAACTTGGCCCCATCTGAAGTACCAACAGCAACCTAACTCGACACAATATACTGATAAAACGGCTGTAACTTGGCCTCATCATGAGTTCCACAGTAACCTAATCTGTTCACACACAATTTATTCTGTGGGAACGGAACTTGCATCAATGTACTTGGCCGCATAATCATGACTCCACAAACATTGAACATAACTGTTCACACACAATTTATTCTGTTTGGGAACGGCTGTAACTTGCCCCCTCATCGATGAGTACCACAGCAACCTAACTGTTTCGGCAACACATTTGTTCTGTGGGACGGCTGTGAACTTGGCCCCATCATGAGTTCCACAGTAACCTAACTGTTCACACACAATTTATTCTGTGGGAACGGCTGTAACTTGGCCCCATCATGAGTCCACAGCAACCTAACTAACGTTCGGTTTCATTTGGCTGTAACTGCTTCCCCCCATTTTATGTTCCACAGTAACTACTGTTCGGCACACAATTTATTCTGTGGGAAAAACGGCTGTAACTTGGCCCCATCATGAGTACCACAGCAACCTAACTGTTCGGACACAATTATTCTGTGGGAATGGGTGTAACTTGGCCATAGATTCCACAGTAATAAACTACTTTGTTCGGCACAACATCATGAGTTGTCACGCTGTAACTTGGCCCCATCTGAGTCCACACTACTAATTTTTTAACTGTGGCGAGCCACAACCAATGTTCGGCGTGGGAACGCTGTAGCTTGGCCCCATCTGAGTACCACAGTAATCTAACTGTTCACACACAATTTATTCTGTGGTAAACAGGCAACTTGGCCGATCATGAGTTCCACTCCTAAGTGTTCTGTCACTTTGTGGGAACAGCTTGTAACTTGGCCGCATCATGAGTTACCACGAACCGAACTGCTCGGACAAAAATATGTGGCAACGGCTGTAATTGGTCATCATGATTACCCAGTAACCTAACTGTTCGCAACACAATTTATTTTTTTTTTTGTGTGATGGCTGTAGTTGGCCCCATCATGAGTTCACAGTAACCTATGTTCTAACACATTTATACTGTAGAAGGCTGTAACTTGGACCCTCTGAGTTCCACATTTAACCTAACGTTCACTCACAATTTATTCTGTGGGAACGGCTGTAACTTGGCCCCATCATGAGTTCCACAGAACCTAACTGTTCACACACAATTTATTCTGTGGAAAACGGCTGTAACTTGGCCCCATCATGAGTACACAGCAACCTAACTGTTCGGACACAATTTGTTCTGTGGGAACGGCTGTAACTTGGCCCCATCATGAGTTCCACAGTAACCTAACTGTTCACACACAATATTCTGTGGAACGGCTGTAACTTGGCCCCATCCTGAGTACCACAGCCAACCTAACGTCGGACACAATTTATTCTGTGGGAACGGCGTAATTGGGCCTATCATGAGTTCCACAGAACCTAACTGTTCACACACAATTTATTCTGTGGGAACGGCTGTAACTTGACCCCATCATGAGTACCACACAAAACCTAACTGTTCGGACAATTTATTCCATGGGAAGCTGAACCTTGGACAGTAATCAGTCAAGTAACCTAACTGTTCACACACAATTTATTCTGTGGAACGGCTGTAACTTGGCCCCATCATGATTACCACAGCAACCTAACTGTCCGACATTTGTTCTGAACGGCGGAACTTGCCCCATCATGAGTTCCACATAACCTAACTGTTCACACACAATTTATTCTGTGGGAACGGCTGTAACTTGGCCCCATCATGTACCACTCAAACTACTATTGGTACACAATTTATTCTGTGGGAATGGCTGAACATTGGCCTATCATGTTCCACAGTAATAATGTTCGACACAATTTATTGTGGTAACGGCTGCAACTTGGTCCCATCATGAGTTCACACTAACCTAATTGTTCACACATTTATTCTGTTGGGAAGGGCTGTAACTTGGCCCCATCAGTACCACTGTAACCTACTGTTCGCACACAATTTTTTCTGTGTGAACGGCTGTAACTTGGCACCAGAGTTCCCAACACTAACTAACTGTTCGGACACAATTTATTCGTGGGGAACAGCTTTAGCTTGGCATCATGAGTACCACAGTAATCAACGGTTCACACACAATTTATTTTGTAACGGCTTGTAACTTGGTCCATCATGAGTTCCACAGTAACCGAACTGTTCGGACATAATTTATTCTGTGGTAACGGCTGTAACTTGGCCCCACGATGAGCTCCACAGTAACCTAACTGTTCGGATACAATTTATTCTGTGGTAACGGCTGTAGCTTGACCCCATCATGAGTTCCACAGTAACCTAAACTGTTCACACAATTTATTCCGTGGGAACACTGTTAGCTTGGCCCCATCATGAGTACCACAGTAATGTAACTGTTCACACACAATTTATTCTGTGGTAACGGCTGTAGCTTGACCCCATCATGAGTACCACAGTAATGTAACTTTTTGGACACAATTTATTATGTGGGAACGGCTGTAACTTGGCTCCATCATGAGTTCCACAGTAACCTAACTGTTCGGTCACAGTTTATTCTGTGGGAAAGGCTGTAACTTGGCTCCATCATGAGTTCCACACTAACCTAACTGTTCGCACACAATTTCTCGGCTGTAACGTGGCGCCATCATGAGTTCCACATTAACCTAACTGTTCGGTCACTATTTATTTTGTGGGAATGGCTGTAACTTAGACCCATCATGAGTTCCACAGTAACCTAACTGTTCGCACACAATTTATTCTGTGGGAACGGCTGTAGCTTGGTCCCATCATGAGTTCCACAGTAATCTAACTGTTCGGACACAATTTATTCTGTGGTAACGGCTGTAACTTGGCCCCATCATGAGTTCCACAGTAACCTAACTGTTCACACACAATTTATTCCGTGGGAACAGCTGTAACCTGGTCCCATCATCAGTTCCGCAGTAACCTAACTGTTCGGACACAATTTATTCTGTGGGAACGGCTGTAACTTGGCCCCATCCTGAGTACCACAGCAACCTAACTGTTCGGACACAATTTATTCTGTGGGAACGGCTGTAACTTGGCCTCATCATGAGTTCCACAGTAACCTAACTGTTCACACACAATTTATTCTGTGGGAACGGATGTAACTTGACCCCATCATGAGTACCACAGCAACCTAACTGTTCGGACACAATTTATTCCATGGGAACGGCTGTAACTTGGCCCCATCATGAGTTCCACAGTAACCTAACTGTTCACACACAATTTATTCTGTGGGAACGGCTGTAACTTGGCCCCATCATGAGTACCACAGCAACCTAACTGTTTGGACACAATTTGTTCTGTGGGAACGGCTGTAACTTGGCCCCATCATGAGTTCCACAGTAACCTAACTGTTCACAAACAATTTATTTTGTGGGAACGGCTGTAACTTGGCCCCATCATGAGTACCACAGCAACCTAACTGTTCGCACACAATTTATTCTGTGGGAACGGCTGTAACTTGGCCCCATCATGAGTACCACAGCAACCTAACTGTTCGCACACAATTTATTCTGTGGGAACGGCTGTAACTTGGCCCCATCATGAGTACCACAGCAACCTAACTGTTCGGACACAATTTATTCTGTGGGAATGGCTGTAACATGGCCTCATCATGAGTTCCACAGTAATCTAACTGTTCGGACACAATTTATTCTGTGGTAACGGCTGCAACTTGGTCCCATCATGAGTTCCACACTAACCTAACTGTTCACACACAATTTATTCTGTGGGAATGGCTGTAACTTGGCCCCATCATGAGTACCACAGTAACCTAACTGTTCGCACACAATTTATTCTGTGTGAACGGCTGTAACTTGGCCCCATCATGAGTTCCACACTAACCTAACTGTTCGGACACAATTTATTCCATGGGAACAGCTGTAGCTTGGCCCCATCATGAGAACCACAGTAATCTAACTGTTCACACACAATTTATTCTGTGGTAACGGCTGTAACTTGGTCCCATCATGAGTTCCACAGTAACCGAACTGTTCGGACATAATTTATTCTGTGGTAACGGCTGTAGCTTGACCCCATCATGAGTTCCACAGTAACCTAACTGTTCGGACACAATTTATTCTGTGGTAACGGCTGTAGCTTGACCCCATCATGAGTTCCACAGTAACCTAACTGTTCGCACACAATTTATTCCGTGGTAACAGCTGTAGCTTGGCCCCATCATGAGTACCACAGTAATGTAACTGTTCACACACAATTTATTCTGTGGTAACGGCTGTATCTTGACCCCATCATGAGTACCACAGTAATGTAACTTTTTGGACACAATTTATTATGTGGGAACGGCTGTAACTTGGCCCCATCATGAGTTCCACAGTAACCTAACTGTTCGGTCACAGTTTATTCTGTGGGAAAGGCTGTAACTTGGCTCCATCATGAGTTCCACACTAACCTAACTGTTCGCACACAATTTCTCGGCTGTAACGTGGCGCCATCATGAGTTCCACACTAACCTAACTGTTCGGTCACTATTTATTTTGTGGGAATGGCTGTAACTTGGCCCTATCATGAGTTCCACAGTAACCTGACTGTTCGCACACAATTTATTCTGTGGGAACGGCTGTAGCTTGGTCCCATCATGAGTTCCACAGTAATCTAACTGTTCGGACACAATTTATTTTGTGGTAACGGCTGTAACTTGGCCCCATCATGAGTTCCACAGTAACCTAACTGTTCACAGACAATTTATTCCATGGGAACAGCTGTAACTTGGTCCCATCATCAGTTCCGCAGTAACCTAACTGTTCGGACACAATTTATTCTGTGGGAACGGCTGTAACTTGGCCCCACGATGAGCTCCACAGTAACCTAACTGTTCGGACACAATTTATTCTGTGGTAACGGCTGTAACTTGGCCCCATCATGAGTTCCACAGTAATCTAACTGTTCACACACAATTTATTCTGTGGTAACGGCTGTAACTTGGTCCCATCATGAGTTCCACAGTAACCTAACAGTTTGGACACAATTTATTCTGTGGGAATAGCTGTAACTTGACCCCATCTTGAGTACCACATTAACCTAACTGTTCGCACACAATTTATTCTGTGGTAACGGCTGTAACTTGGTCCCATCATGAGTACCACAGTAACCTAACTGTTTGGGCACAATTTATTCTGTGGGAAAGGCTGTAACTTGGTCCCATCATGAGTTCCACAGAAACCTAACTGTTCAGTCACAGTTTATTCTGTGGTAACGGCTGTAACTTGGCCGCATCATGAGTTCCACAGTAACCTAACTGTTCTGTCACAATTTATTCTGTGGGAACGGCTGTAACTTGGCCGCATCATGAGTACCACAGCAACCGAACTGTTCGGACAAAATTTATTCTGTGGCAACGGCTGTAACTTGGTCCCATCATGAGTACCACAGTAACCTAACTGTTCGCACACAATTTATTCTGTGTGAATGGCTGTAACTTGGCCCCATCATGAGTTCCACAGTAACCTAACTGTTCTAACACAATTTATTCTGTGAGAATGGCTGTAACTTGGACCCATCATGAGTTCCACAGTAACCTAACTGTTCACTCACAATTTATTCTGTGGGAACGGCTGTAACTTGGCCCCATCATGAGTTCCACAGTAACCTAACTGTTCACACACAATTTATTCTGTGGGAACGGCTGTAACTTGGCCCCATCATGAGTACCACAGCAACCTAACTGTTCGGACACAATTTGTTCTGTGGGAACGGCTGTAACTTGGCCCCATCATGAGTTCCACAGTAACCTAACTGTTCACACACAATTTATTCTGTGGGAACGGCTGTAACTTGGCCCCATCATGAGTACCACAGCAACCTAACTGTTCGCACACAATTTATTCTGTGGTGACGGTTGTAACTTGGCCCCATCATGAGTTCCACAGTAACCTAACTGTTCTGACACAATTTATTCAGTGGTAACGGCTGTAACTTGGCCCCATCATGAGTTCCACAGTAACCTAACTGTTCTGACACAATTTATTATTTGGGAACGGCTGTAACTTGGCCCCATCATGAGTTCCACAGTAACCTGACTGTTCACACACAATTTATTCTGTGGTAACGGCTGTAACTTGGCCCCATCATGAGTTCCACAGTAACCTAACTGTTCGGACACAATTTATTCTGTGGTAACGGCTGTAACTTGGCCGCATCATGAGTTCCACAGTAACCTAACTGTTCTGACACAATTTATTCTGTGAGAATGGCTGTAACTTGGACCCATCATGAGTTCCACAGTAACCTAACTGTTCACACACAATTTATTCTGTGGGAACGGCTGTAACTTGGCCCCATCCTGTGTACCACAGCAACCTAACTGTTCGGACACAATTTATTCTGTGGGAACGGCTGTAACTTGGCCTCATCATGAGTTCCACAGTAACCTAACTGTTCACACACAATTTATTCTGTGGGAACGGCTGTAACTTGACCCCATCATGAGTACCACAGCAACCTAACTGTTCGGACACAATTTATTCCATGGGAACGGCTGTAACTTGGCCCCATCATGAGTTCCACAGTAACCTAACTGTTCACACACAATTTATTCTGTGGGAACGGCTGTAACTTGGCCCCATCATGAGTACCACAGCAACCTAACTGTTCGGACACAATTTGTTCTGTGGGAATGGCTGTAACTTGGCCCCATCATGAGTTCCACAGTAACCTAACTGTTCGGACACAATTTATTCTGTGGTAACGGCTGTAACTTGGCCGCATCATGAGTTCCACAGTAACCTAACTGTTCTGACACAATTTATTCTGTGGGAACGGCTGTAACTTGGCCCCATCATGAGTACCACAGCAACCTAACTATTCGGACACAATTTGTTTTGTGGGAACGGCTGTAACTTGGCCCCATCATGAGTTCCACAGTAACCTAAATGGTTTCACAACACAATTTATTCCAAGGGAACAGCGAAACTTGGGTCCCATATCAGTTCCGCAGTAAACCTAAACTGTTCGGGACCACAATTTATTCTGTGAGAATGGCTGTAACTTGGACCCATCCTGGAGTTCTACAGTTAACCAAACTGTTCAAAATCATTTTATTCCTGTGGGGAAACGGCTGTAAATTGGCCCCACCTGAGTACCACTGCAACCTAACTGTTCGGACACAATTTATTCTGTGGGAACGGCTGTAACTTGGCCTCTCATGAGTTCCACAGTAACCTACTGTTTCCAAACACACCCCCCCCCCAATTTCTTCTGTGGGAACGGGCCCTGTAACCTTGACACATCATGAGTCACACCTAACAGTAACCTAACTGTTCCACACAAATTTATTCTGTGGGAACGGCTGTAACTTGGCCCCATCATGAGTTCCACAGTAACCTAACTGTTCGGACACATTTATTCTGTGACGGCCTGTTTAACTTTGGCTCATCATGAGTTCCACAGTAACTAACTGTTCACCACAATTTATCTGTGGGAACGCTGTAACTTGGACCCCATCATGAGTACCACAGCAACCTACTGTTAAACAATACTCATGAACGTTCGAACTTGGCATCATGAGTTCACAGTAACCTAAGTGTTCACACACAATCTGTGGGAACGGCTGTAACTTGGCCCCATCATGAGTTACCACAGCAATTCCTAACTGTTCGGAACACATTTGTCTGTAAGGCTGTAGTGCATCATGAGTTCACCAGTAACCTAATGTTCACACACAATTTATTCTGTGGGAACGGCTGTAACTTGGCCCCATCATGAGTACCACAGCAACCTAACTGTTCGCACACAATTTATTCTGTGGGAACGGCTGTAACTTGGCCCCATCATGAGTACCACAGCAACCTAACTGTTCGGACACAATTTATTCTGTGGGTAATGGCTGTAACATGGCTCAATCATGAGTTAACCACTATGTAATCTAACTGTTCGGACACAATTTATTCTGTGGTAACAGCTGCAACTTGGTCCCATCATGAGTTCCACACTAACCTAACTGTTCACACACAATTTATTCTGTGGGAATGGCTGTAACTTGGCCCCATCATGAGTACCACAGTAACCTAACTGTTCGCACACAATTTATTCTGTGTGAACGGCTGTAACTTGTCCCCATCATGAGTTCCACACTAACCTAACTGTTCGGACACAATTTATTCCGTGGGAACAGCTGTAGCTTTGCCCCATCATGAGTACCACAGTAATCTAACTTCACACACAATTTATTCTGTGGTAACGGCTGTAACTTGGTCCCATCATGAGTTCCACAGTAACCGAACTGTTTGGACATAATTTATTCTGTGGGAACGGCTGTAACTTGGCCCCACGATGAGCTCCACAGTAACCTAACTGTTCGGATACAATTTATTCTGTGGTAACGGCTGTAGCTTGACCCCATCATGAGTTCCACAGTAACCTAACTGTTCGCACACAATTTATTCCGTGGGAACAGCTGTAGCTTGGCCCCATCAGGAGTACCACAGTAATGTAACTGTTCACACACAATTTATTCTGTGGTAACGGCTGTAGCTTGACCCCATCATGAGTACCACAGTAATGTAACTTTTTGGACACAATTTATTATGTGGGAACGGCTGTAACTTGGCCCCATTATGAGTTCCATTCAGTAACCTAACTGTTCGGTCACAGTTTATTCTGTGGGAAAGGCTGTAACTTGGCTCCATCATGAGTTCCACACTAACCTAACTGTTCGCACACAATTTCTCGGCTGTAACGTGGCGCCATCATGAGTTCCACACTAACCTAACTGTTCGCACACAATTTATTGTGTGGGAACGGCTGTAGCTTGGTCCCATCATGAGTTCCACAGTAATCTAACTGTTCGGACACAATTTATTCTGTGATAACGGCTGTAACTTGGCCCCATCATGAGTTCCACAGTAACCTAACTGTTCACACACAATTTATTCCGTGGGAACAGCTGTAACTTGGTCCCATCATCAGTTCCGCAGTAACCTAACTGTTCGGACACAATTTATTCTGTGGGAACGGCTGTAACTTGGCCCCACGATGAGCTCCACAGTAACCTAACTGTTCGGACACAATCTATTCTGTGATAACGGCTGTAACTTGGCCCCATCATGAGTTCCACAGTAATCTAACTGTTCACACACAATTTATTCTGTGGTAACGGCTGTAACTTGGTCCCATCATGAGTACCACAGTAACCTAACTGTTTGGGCACAATTTATTGTGTGGGAAAGGCTGTAACTTGGTCCCATCATGAGTTCCACAGAAACCTAACTGTTCGGTCACAGTTTATTCTGTGGGAAAGGCTGTAACTTGGCTCCATCATGAGTTCCACACTAACCTAACTGTTCGCACACAATTTCTCGGCTGTAACTTGGCGCCATCATGAGTTCCACACTAACCTAACTGTTCGGTCACAATTTATTCTGTGGGAATGGCTGTAACTTGGCCCCATCATGAGTTCCACAGTAACCTAACTGTTCGGACACAATTTATTCTTTGGTAACGGCTGTAACTTGGCCGCATCATGAGTTCCACAGTAACCTAACTGTTCTGTCACAATTTATTCTGTGGGAACGGCTGTAACTTGGCCCCATCATGAGTACCACAGCAACCGAACTGTTCGGACAAAATTTATTCTGTGGCAACGGCTGTAACTTGGTCCCATCATGAGTACCACAGTAACCTAACTGTTCGCACACAATTTATTCTGTGAATGGCTGTAACTGGCCCATCATGAGTTCCACATTAACTAACTGGTTCAACACAATTTATTCTGAGAATGCGTACTTGACCCATCAGATTCCAGAACCTAAATCTGTTCACTGTTCACAAGTAATGTCTGGTACGTGTTACACTTTATTCAATGATGTACATACCAGTAACCTAACTGTTCACACAATTTATCAGTGGGAACGGCTGGTACTTGGCCCCTCATCATGAGTTCCACAGTAACCTAACTGTTGCAACATAGCGAACAACTTTATTAATTTTTCTAGTGGGAAACGGCTGTAACTTGGCCCCATCATGAGTACCACAGCAACCTAACTGTTCGGAGACAATTTATTCTGTGGGAACGGCTGTAACTTGGCCCCATATTACGAATGAGTACACCAAGCAACTTAATCTGTTCGAGACAATTTATTCTGTGGGAACGGCTGTAACTTGGCCCCATCATGAGTTCCACAGTAACCTAAGTGTTCACACACAATTTATTCTGTGGGAACGGCTGTAACATGGCCCCATCATGAGTACCACAGCAACCTAACTGTTCACACACAATTTATTCTGTGGGAACGGCTGTAACTTGGCCCCATCATGAGTACCACAGCAACCTAACTGTTCGGACACAATTTATTCAGTGGGAACGGCTGTAACTTGGCCTCATGAGTTCCACAGTAATCTAACTGTTCGGACACAATTTATTTTGTGGTAACGGCTGTAACTTGGCCCCATCATGAGTACCACAGCAACCGAACTGTTCGGACAAAAACTGTGGGAACGGCTGTAACTTGGCCCCATCATGAGTACCACATTAACCTAACTGTTCGCACAAAATTTATTTTGTGGGAACGGCTGTAACTTGGCCCCATCATGAGTTCCACAGTAACCTAACTGTTCACACACAATTTATTCTGTGGGAATGGCTGTAACTTGGCCCCATCATGAGTACCACAGTAACCTAACTGTTCGCACACAATTTATTCTGTGTGAACGGCTGTAACTTGGCCCCATCATGAGTTCCACAGTAACCTAACTGTTCGGACACAATTTACTCCGTGGGAACAGCTGTAGCTTGGCCCCATCTTGAGTACCACAGTAATCTAACTGTTCACACACAATTTATTCTGTGGTAACGGCTGTAACATGGTCCCATCATGAGTTCCACAGTAAACAAACTGTTCGGACACAGTTTATTCTGTGGTAACGGCTGTAACTTGGCCCCATCATGAGTACCACAGTAATCTAACTGTTCGGTCACAATTTATTCTGTGGGAACGGCTGTAACTTGGCTCCATCATGAGTTCCACACTAACCTAACTGTTCGCACACAATTCCTCGGCTGTAAGTTGGCGCCATTATGAGTTCCACATTAACCTAACTGTTCGGACACAATTTATTCTGTGGGAACGGCTGTAACTTGGCCCATGAGTACCACAGAAATCTAACTGTTCGCACACAATTTATTCTGTGGGAACAGCTGTAACTTGGCCCCATCATGAGTACCACAGTAATCTAACTGTTCGGACACAATTTATTATGTGGGAACGGCTGTAACTTGGCCCCATCATGAGTTCCACAGTAACCTAACTGTTTGGACACAATTTATTCTGTGGGAACGGCTGTAACTTGGCCCCATCATGAGTACCACAGTAATATAACTGTTCGCACACAATTTATTCTGTGGGAACGGCTGTAACTTGGCCTCATCATGAGTTCCACAGTAATCTAATTGTTCGGACACAATTTATTCTGTGGGAACGGCTGTAACTTGACCCCATCATGAGTTCCACAGTAACCTAACTGTTCGGTCACAGTTTATTCTGTGGGAACGGCTGTAACTTGGCCCCATCATGAGTTCCACACTAACCTAACTGTTTGGTCACAATTTATTTTGTGGGAACGGCTGTAACTTGGCTTCATCTTGAGTACCACAGTAATCTAACTGTTCGGTCACAATTTATTCTGTGGGAACGGCTGTAACTTGGCTCCATCATGAGTTCCACACTAACCTAACTGTTCGCACACAATTTCTCGGCTGTAAGTTGGCGCCATTATGAGTTCCACATTAACCTAACTGTTCGGACACAATTTATTCTGTGGGAACGGCTGTAACTTGGCCCCATCATGAGTTCCACAGTAACCTAACTGTTTGGACACAATTTATTCTGTGGTAACGGCTGTAACTTGGCTCCATCATGAGTTCCACAGTAACCTAACTGTTCGGACACAATTTATTCTGTGGTAACGGCTGTAACTTGGCCCCTTCATTAGTTCCACAGTAACCTAACTGTTCGCACACAATTTATTTTGTGGGAACGGCTGTAAGTTGGCCCCATCATGAGTTCCACAGTAACTTAACTGTTCGGACACAATTTATTATGTGGGAACGGCTGTAACTTGGTCCCATCATGAGTTCCACAGTAATCTAACTGTTCACACACAATTTGTTCCATGGGAACAGGTGTAAGTTGGCCCCATCATGAGTATCACAGTAATCTAACTGTTCGGACACATTTTATTCTGTGGTAATGGCTGTAACTTGGTCCCATCATGAGTTCCACAGTAACCTAACTGTTCACAAACAATTTATTCTGTAGGAAAGGCTGTAACTTGGCCCCATCATGAGTACCACAGTAACCTAACTGTTCGGACACAATTTATTTTGTGGGAACTGCTGTAACTTGACCCCATCATGAGTTCCACAGTAATCTAACTGTTCGGTCACAATTTATTCTGTGGGAACGGCTGTAACTTGGCTCCATCATGAGTTCCACACTAACCTAACTGTTCGCACACAATTTCTCGGCTGTAAGTTGGCGCCATCATGAGTTCCACACTAACCTAACTGTTCGGTCACAATTTATTCTGTGGGAATGGCTGTAACTTGGCCCCATCAGGAGTTCCACAGTAATCTAACTGTTTGGTCACAATTTATTCTGTGGTAACGGCTGTAACTTGGCCCCATCATGAGTATCACAGTAATCTAACTTTTCACACACAATTTATTCTGTGGTAACGGCTGTAACTTGGTCCCATCATGAGTACCACAGTAACCTAACTGTTCGGACACAATTTATTCTGTGGGAACGGCTGTAACTTGGCCCCATCATGAGTTCCACAGTAACCTAACTGTTCGGACACAATTTATTCTGTGGTAACGGCTGTAACTTGGCTCCATCATGAGTTCCACAGTAACCTAACTGTTCGGACACAATTTATTCTGTGGTAACGGCTGTAACTTGGCCCCTTCATGAGTTCCACAGTAACCTAACTGTTTGCACACAATTTATTTTGTGGGAACGGCTGTAAGTTGGCCCCATCATGAGTTCCACAGTAACTTAACTGTTCGGACACAATTTATTATGTGGGAACGGCTGTAACTTGGTCCCATCATGAGTTCCACAGTAATCTAACTGTTCACACACAATTTGTTCCATGGGAACAGGTGTAACTTGGCCCCATCATGAGTATCACAGTAATCTAACTGTTCGGACACATTTTATTCTGTGGTAATGGCTGTAACTTGGTCCCATCATGAGTTCCACAGTAACCTAACTGTTCACAAACAATTTATTCTGTAGGAAAGGCTGTAACTTGGCCCCATCATGAGTACCACAGTAACCTAACTGTTCGGACACAATTTATTTTGTGGGAACGGCTGTAACTTGGCCCCATCATGAGTTCCACAGTAATCTAACTTTTCGGTCACAATTTATTCTGTGGGAACGGCTGTAACTTGGCTCCATCATGAGTTCCACACTAACCTAACTGTTCGCACACAATTTCTCGGCTGTAAGTTGGCGCCATCATGAGTTCCACACTAACCTAACTGTTCGGTCACAATTTATTCTGTGGGAATGGCTGTAACTTGGCCCCATCAGGAGTTCCACAGTAATCTAACTGTTTGGTCACAATTTATTCTGTGGTAACGGCTGTAACTTGGCCCCATCATGAGTATCACAATAATCTAACTGTTCACACACAATTTATTCTGTGGTAACGGCTGTAACGTGGTCCCATCATGAGTACCACAGTAACCTAACTGTTCGGACACAATTTATTCTGTGGGAACGGCTGTAACTTGGCCCCATCATGAGTTCCTCAGTAATCTAACTGTTCGGTCACAATTTATTCTGTGGGAACAGCTGTAGCTTGGCTCCATCATGAGTTCCACACTAACCTAACTGTTCGCACACAATTTCTCGGCTGTAAGTTGGCGCCATTATGAGTTCCACACTAACCTAACTGTTCGGTCACAATTTATTCTGTGGGAATGGCTTTAACTTGGCCCCATCATGAGTTCCACAGTATCCTAACTGTTCGGACACAATTTATTCTGTGATAACGGCTGTAACTTGGCCCCATCATGAGTTCCACAGTAACCTAACTGATCGGATATGTGGGAACGGCTGTAACTTGGCCCCATCATGAGTACCACAGTAATCTAACTGTTCGGACACAATTTATTCTGTTGGAACGGTTGTAACTTGGCCCCATCATGAGTTCCACATTAACCTAACTGTTCGGACACAATTTATTCTGTGGGAATGGCTGTAACTTGTCCCCATCATGAGTACCACAGTAATTCTAAACTGTTCGGACAACAATTTTATTCTGTGGGCAAGGCTGTAACTTGACCCAAATCATGAGTAACTTACCAGTAATCTACCTGTTCGCCACAATTTTTCTGTTGGGGAAACGGCTGTAACTTGGCCCGATGAGGTACCACAGTAATCTAACCTGTTTCGGCACAATTTAAATTTTATGTGGGTGAAACCCCGCCTGTTAATTTTGGCCCCAATTCCCCATGAGTACCACAGTAATCTAACTGTTCGGACACAATTTATTCTGTGGGAACAGCTGTAACTTTGCCCCATCATGAAGGTACCGACAGTAATTCAACTGTTTCTTGGGAACACATAATATGTGGGAACACGGCTTGTTGTACAAATTGGACCCCATCATGAAGTTTTCCACAGTAACCTAACTGTTCGGACACAATTTACTCTGTGGGAAACGGCTGTAACGGTGCCCCATCAAATGAGTAAACAACAGTTAATCTAACTTTGTGGGGGCCCCATTCCCCATTTGAGTTACCACCCAAGTTAATTTCAAACTGTTCGCACAATTTATTCTGTGGGAACGCTGTACTTCTCCCCATCATGAGTACCACAGTAATCAACTGTTTCGGACACAATTTATTCTGTGGGAACGGCTGGTAACTTGGCATCTGAGTAACCACAGTAACCTAACTGTTCGGACACAATTTTCAAACTGTTGGGAACGGCCTGTAATTGGCCCCATCATGAGTACCACAGTAATCTAACTGTTCGCACACTATTTTTTCTGTGGGAACGGCTGTAACTTGGCCTCATCATGAGTTCCACAGTAATCTAATTGTTCGGACCACAATTTATTCTGTGGGAACCGGCTGTAATTGACCCCATCATGAGTTCACTTGTAACCTAACTGTTCGGTCACGTTTATTCTGTGGGAACGGCTGTAACTTGGCCCCACATGAGTTCCACTAACCTAATGTTTGGTCACAATTTATTTTGTGGGAACGGCTGTAACTTGGCTTCATCTTGAGTACCACAGTAACCTAACTCTTCGCACACAATTTATTCTGTGGGAAGGCTGTATTTTTGGCCCCTCATGAGTTCCACATAACCTAATGTTCGGTTACAATTTATTCTGTGGGAACGGCTGTAACTTGGCCCTATCTTGAGTCACAGTAACCAAATGTTCGGTCAAAATTTTATTCTGTGGGAACGGCTGTAATTGGGCCCCATCATGTTCCACATAACCTAACTGTTCGGTCACGATTTATTGCGGTGGGAACGGCTGTAACTTGGCCCCATCATGAGTTCACAAGTAACCCTAACTTGTTCGGACACAATTTTTTTATTATGTTGGGTGAACCGGCTGTTAACTTGGTCCCATTCATGCGTTCCATAGTTACATTAACCCCGGTTTTGGTTCGGACACAATTTATTCTGGTGGGAAAATTGGCTGTAAACTTGGACCCATTCATGGAGTTACCACAAGTTTCCTTAACTGTTCGGAACACCACAATTTATTTCTGTTGGGAACGGCTGTAAACTTGGACCCATCATGCGTTACCCACCGTTTAATCCTAACTGTTCAGAACACAATTTATTCTGTGGGGAACGGCTTGTAAACTTGGCCCCACCATTCATGAGTTTTCCATAGTAATCTAACTGTTTCGGAGACCAATTTAGATTCTGTGGGAATGGCTTGTAACTTGGTCCCCATCATGAGTTCCACTGTAAATCTAACTGTTACGGCACTAGTTAATTTTTCTGTGGGAATGGCTGTAACTTGGTCCCCCATCATGAGGTTCCACTGTAATCCTAACTGTTCGGTACAATGTATTCTGTGGGAATCGGCTTTTGTCTTGGCCCCAATCATTGGAGTTCAACAGTCAATCTAACTGGTTCCGAACAATTTATTTGGTGGGAATGGCTGTTGTAAGTAACCTGGCCTCCATATGGAGTTCCACAAGTTTATTCTAATTGTTCGGGACACAATTTTTTCTGGGTGGGAACCGGAGCCTGTAACTTGACCCCATCATGAGTTCCACAGTAACCTAACTGTTCGGTCACAGTTTATTCTGTGGGAACGGCTGTAACTTGGCCCCATCATGAGTTCCACACTAACCTAACTGTTTGGTCACAATTTATTTTGTGGGAACGGCTGTAACTTGGCTTCATCTTGAGTACCACAGTAACCTAACTCTTCGCACACAATTTATTCTGTGGGAACGGCTGTATTTTGGCCCCATCATGAGTTCCACACTAACCTAACTGTTCGGTTACAATTTATTCTGTGGGAACGGCTGTAACTTGGCCCTATCTTGAGTACCACAGTAACCTAACTGTTCGGTCAAAATTTATTCTGTGGGAACGGCTGTAACTTGGCCCCATCATGAGTTCCACACTAACCTAACTGTTCGGTCACGATTTATTCGGTGGGAACGGCTGTAACTTGGCCCCATCATGAGTTCCACAGTAACCTAACTGTTCGGACACAATTTATTATGTGGGAACGGCTGTAACTTGGTCCCATCATGAGTTCCACAGTAATCTAACTATTCGGACACAATTTATTCTGTGGGAACGGCTGTAACTTGGCCCCATCATGAGTACCACAGTTTCCTAACTGTTCACACACAATTTATTCTGTGGGAACGGCTGTAACTTGGCCCCATCATGAGTTCCACAGTAATCTAACTGTTCAGACACAATTTATTCTGTGGGAACGGCTGTAACTTGGCCCCATCATGAGTTCCACAGTAATCTAACTGTTCGGACACAATTTATTCTGTGGGAATGGCTGTAACTTGGTCCCATCATGAGTTCCACTGTAATCTAACTGTACGCACACAAGTTATTCTGTGGGAATGGCTGTAACTTGGCCCCATCATGAGTTCCACAGTAACCTGTTCGGTCACAGTTTATTCTGTGAGAATGGCTATAACTTGGCCACAACTAAGAAAAGGGTTGTCCAGGGTTTGGGGTCACGTTGTTTCATAACCAATTGATGTAATGGCATTATCTGAATGTAGTTTTTGAATAAAAACCTTGCTAACAAGTAGAATGCGCCAATTTATTTATATTATTGTCAAATAAATGTTCTCTTTAAACTTGAATGGACAGAAAACACCAATCAATGAATCAAGACCCGTGTAGCCGATTTCATCAAAATTGCAAAGTACAATGTATACTTATCTAGCAAAGTATATTTTGAAGGATTAATCATTTATTTTTCCCGAAATACATTATTTCATATAGAACTAACCGTTGCATATATTTGGTGATTAAAGTATGCAGAATTATTATACTGAATGTATTACATTATCACAGCCAAAAAAAATTCAGTATAATAAAAATTCATAAATTTATCCTTAAATTGAAAATTTCTCCCTCAAAGTATGCTTTGCTAGATAAATCGGCTACAGATATGGATATAAGTTGTTTTTTTGTCAGCGGCATAGGTGATGCTTTCCCAACCCAACAGCAGACAGTGTAGGCCCAGATCAGACTGCCTGGATGTGCAGTCTGATCTGGGCTGACTGCCTGGATGTGCTGTCTGATCTGGGCTGACTGCCTGGATGCGCAGTCTGATCTGCGCCTACACTGATCACAATTCCAGTAAGCGACTTTATGTCTCTGAAAATCACATACGTTATCAACTTGTCCCACAATGCCAAATGCATGGCTACTTGATAACAGCTAGTTAGTTTGCAATTTTGGCTTCAATTGCCTGTTGGTTTGTTTACTTTATACTAATCAATAAGTGTGATTGATTTTTTAACGACACACAAGACTGAGAGAGCCAGGATCAACCAGCCATGCAGATAATGAATTAATTGCTCCACGGAGAGCGCTAAATGATCTGCTGCGTGTACACAAATTATTCATAGATTCAGCACAACAGATAAGAAGTAGGCTTTAGTGTTAATCTTCTCTTCACTTTCTCCACAAAAGAACACATGCAAGGCAGCCTTGATGATTCTATTAAGCTCCGGATTTGCATCTTTAGATGGAGTAATCTCGTGAGCAAGGTCTGTTGGGTAATAATTGTCACGACATGACATTCTGATTCAACAAAACCTGGTTTATCACATAAAATGGAATTTGGCATTGTAATAACATGTAATAGTGGAGAGGCGAAATTCATAAGGACCCTAGAAAACTGGTCTGATGGCATTTTTTAGTACAATATGGCATCCATGCTAGAAATGTTTTACCATACCATAGCAGAACACCAACCACCAGGGTGGATGCCACTTTCAAAAATGGCTGTTTCCATTTTTAGAGAACCTCAAAGGGGACTACTAAATTTAAATACTTTCGAGAAAAAATACGTGAAAACGCTTAAAGAGTGAAACCTCTTGCTTATATTCCCTATAGTCACTGTCTGTATTGTGATATAGTGGAGAGTTTCCATGATACAGTGTAGACAGGGTATATACATGTCGCCAAGATGGAGTCGCGGGATGACAGCACGTAAGTGTCAGCTTAAATAAATATTTTACAGCTTACAGGATATTATCAGCAATGTATCTGGTATGTACAGACACATACCAGATATGTTGCTGATAATGCCCCGTATGCAGTTGCTTACGGAAACTCTACGCCATAACAGGCGGTACAAACCATGAGAGAAATCAGAAAATGCCATAAAAACATGTCATATCCTACATGTAGAGAGCTGACACTTTCCACGGATCATTTAGACTGTATTTACTCGATATTGCCATCGAAAAGTAGCAATAACACGTGTTTGTTAGTCAGAAATCAGCACTTTCATCATGCTCCCTCGAATTCACGTACAAAAAGGTGTCATCTTTGCAAGCAAATTATTCAGAAAATATGTTTTCATTAGTATTGTGAACATGATCATTGGGCATCATATTCATTTCTGTGTCTGTACATACCAGATACATTGCTGATAATGCCCTCTAAGCTGTAAAATATTTAATGAAACTGACACTTAACTGCTGTCGTCCCACGACTCCATCTTGGCGACATGCATATACCCTGTCTGCACCGTATCACAGAAACTCTCCACCGTGTCACAATACCGACAGTGATAATGTTAGTTATATCAATCAGGCTAATGCATAATTAATAACTACCGGCCCGTAGCCAGCCTTCAAAATAGTTGGGTGGGTAATGAGCCGTGGAGCGTCGAATACGAGCAACGGGGGGTGGGTCCGGGAGGGGGGTTTTACCCCCTTTCCTCGATGGGGGGTTTGGGGGTCCTCTCCGAAGAAAATTTTGAAATTTAGATGCTAAATCCTGCATTCTGTGACATTTACAACTTTATTTAGGAGTAGGAATTATATGCTATTTTGTGTAGGAAATTTGACTTTGAAAGGTGTTATAATCACATTGTGAAGCAAACTATCAGAAACCTTCCGTATACACGTATCTCCACGGTAAGTTTACATACACGGTCCCAAATAGTTTGAGTATTTGTTACATTTTGTTATTCACACTGACGTCACTATACATATATAATATTAGTAAAGGTTAGCCACCTCCAAATAGTTTTACTATATAATTTAACCGATTGCCACCCAATAAGGCCAGTCTCTCCTACTTTCACTATTCGTATGGATGCTGTGGGACCCACTTGTACATGACCTGCAACCAGTCTGTACTGGTTCTGCATGAACTAAACAATAGGTTCATTTACTCCTAAGGAAGAAAAATCCAACCTTGTCATACCCTCCAATATTGTTTAAATTTTTTGGCCACGGAATCTCTGTTTACATCACATGACCAACAGGTTCAGTAATTTCTTTTAAATGCTACAAATATGCTGAAAACTGGTGTTAAAAGCACCCCAAAATGTTCCTCAAGTGAAACTGGATAGTAATGGATCAGGATTTGCAAGCAAACGGTGTCTGTGACCTCAAAACACCCGCACTATTTTTTTATACCGGACTATTTTTGCATACACCCTGGGCGATTTCGCACCATTTAGTATCCTCTAACCTAAAGTAACTTGATCCGTGGGCGGTGAAAGCTCGAGTTGGTATTAGGCAGATCAGCTGGATCAACGAGACGCAGTCGAGTTGATCAGCTGATCTGCCCAAGACCAACGAGAGCTTTCCAGTCCAAGGATCAAGTTACTGTACTAATATTACGTTTATTATATACCAGTCAAACATTTAAAACACATTATATTGCATTGAAAAATCGTATAATTTGATTACAAAGTTGTAATTATTTTCTGCGCAGTGCTTTGACGGCAGTCATTTGGTTTATCGCCTAGCACTGAGACGTCGCGCTAGTGACATGCGACCAGAAACGACGTCAAATTTCAGCTAGCATTTTCTGTCCTATTTTCTAAACATATCCCGACCAATATCCTACATCGAGTGTATTGTCCGTTGACAGCATGCATTTTAAGTGAAAATGACTAGCTTTTACGGGGTTATTCTCATTTGAAGGACATCATTATGATTTCCGGAACTTTCCTGATGACAAGTAGTTCTGGCAAATCAGAACGAGAACAGAGTGGCATATGGATTCAGAAAGCCACTGAGTGGAATACGGAATTTCAATCTGCCGTGTCGTATCTGGCTGAAGAATACACCATGAATTCACCACATATCTTTGATAGGTATATATAATAAACTTCTGTATTTGTATGGCAGTTACGTATAATGTATTTCCCATTCAAACAAAATATTCAACACGGAATATTTGGACTAGTACAAGAGTGATTCCAATTCCATCCTATGAGGATGTAGGCGTACAAATCGGGATATTATTTCCCGCACATCGTGTTTGAAGCCATAATGAATGTATACGAGCGCCAGCGAAGAAAGACGACTACTGGTCATAGATGCATGTGAATAGTGGTGAAGTCGCCTCAATGCACTACCGGCGCGTTCACATTCTGCACTGGTGACCGGTAACGTGCATGCGATTCTCAACAATGTGTGAATGTTCGGATATAAACATGGATCGCATGAACGTAACGCACTGGAACACGAGGATGGCGGATCACTTTCTGAGACAAAACACTTAACCCAGCGTGCATGTTCTTCCTCGAGAAGGGCAGGTGTCGGCAAATCCTCTTCATATGATTGTCCTAGTTGATTGATGTCATGATGACCGGCACTCTTGAACACGGCTGGGATCAAGACCAACAGTTTAGAAGCGGTCACTGCTAATGATGAAAACTGGAGGTGTAGTTCCAAGTTGATATGGTCGATGAAAGGCGTAGCATAATTAATTCTGAGCAAAAACAATCTTGGCTTGTCCGAAAAAGTTGGGTGTGGACGCACCCAACACACCCCCCCTGGCTACGGGCATGAACTATGTGAACAAAATAAACTAAAATGGGGCCTCAAATGGGGGGAATTATATAATTTATTTTAATTTCACTGATGGATTTAAAAGAAATAAATGAAATTATAATTTAAATATAAATTAATAATGATTGTAAAAATAAAAGGAACTAGAGCAGCTTGAGCTGCATCAACGGTTTGAGCCTCAAACATTGATTTCATGTGTAACTAAGCTTTAGCCCAAGGTGTAAACTATCGGTTGCAAAAAGAATTTCTGAAGTTTTTAGAATGAACAGTCCAACATTATTGTGTTCGCATCATCACACCGATGTGGGGCCGGTTAGCTTAGAGGTAGAGCGATGGACCAGGAGTGAAGGATACCTGGTTCGATCCTCAGCCAAAGTTTTAGCTAAAGGACTGAAATATCGACTACAGCAAAAACAATTGAAATCGAATGATAAATAACGAAGCTGACGTCACATCCGTTTGCTCTATTTTGAAAACTAGAAACAATACGTTCATCTTTGACATCGAATAGAGCCGTAAGTAGTCAAGATATAGCTCTGAAAATTATCATCTTTCATGCGGCTGACACTCCCCTATCATCCTGGCAAGAAATTATGTTGCTGACAGTACTGTACAAATTGGAAAACGTTTGTAAAGACCACCCGTTATCAGCCGAAATTCGGCAAAATCTTTGAAAAGTATGTACATTTTTCAACTTCAAATGCATATAGCTCTTTTATTTGAGCAGATAGCCGAAAACTGTCAGCGAGTCTGAGATAGAGAATTTTGTCAGCTTTCCAATGCAAAAAGAATTCTTGAAATCGGTTGGAAAATAAGGAAGTTATAGGAAGTATGACGTCACTTCCGTTTTCCCATTAAAAGATATCTGAAAATCTCTCAGTCTCTGCTCTCACTTGATCCGAATCGGCATGCAAAATTTGAAGTCGATCCGACCTTTGGGCTGTAGACTGAACGGCTGAATAAAAAACAAAAAAAAACAACAAAAAAAAACAAACGAATACAATAGGTTTTCGGCGCAGCTGAAAGCCGCCTCAAACCTAATTAAACTACACTAGTGGGGCCTCAAATGGGGAAATATTATTATTTGTTTCACAAGAATTGAAAAACAATTGAAGATTCAAGTGTCTTATTTATGTTACATGTATTTGCTAGTGATTAATATACAGGTGGATACATTAACTAATAATTATGTATAACAACGAAATATATGCACTTTTTGTGAAAATGCATACACTCCAATAATAATGCTTGGAAAGTTTGAACTGTATATATAATAATATTGGATACACTTTAATGTATGCATCACATGTTTCACCAATTAGATGTTTACTTGCACATGATTGTATTTTAATAACTGTTAATTGAAATTTAGAGGCTCTGATGGGGATGTCGTGCGATCATATTAGACCAGCTGATACTATCTGAGAATATATACCTTGTGTCAGACACGAGTAGCTATCATACATGTTGGCATCTTCTGACTGTAATTTGCAAGCTGCATGCATGTGTATTACAAGATCTTCACCTGCATGGTAAATCAGTATTTGAAATCCACATGTTTAAAGTTGTATACCCAAAGATACATTTAATGAATGTTTGTATCACAAGTCAGCTGATATACGAGATTAGATCATTTACAAATAAAAAATATGGAAAAATAAGTTTGCATACATTTGCTTGACATCAACATTTACGAAAATCTGAAAAGAAAGCAGCACAAAATGATGTTTCTAAAGGAACATACTGTAACAAAGGTTGAACTGCATAAGGAATAAAAAAAAAGACGCATAGCTATATAATAGACCTATCATTCTTAAATGAACATTGACAACCACCGTAATGGTCATTTAACATATCCCAAGTCCAATGCATGTAGTCACATGACCGTCCATGTCGCATATCATATGCCCGTGACTCCACGGTCCACTTTATTGCTCCACACGCATACAAGTTTTCTATATACTACAAAAACAATATACACGTACTCCGATATTCCGCATTGTAAGACTACACCTCAAATTAATACCTGACCATGTACTTATAATTCATTTCATAGTTCTAGGATAACATTCTTATTGTGAAAGCTATTTGTTCTAGAACCCTTACAAAAACAACATAGATGTGTATGTTGTTTTTTTTGCAGCCTATTTTTGCATTACAAAATGAATTATAATGTTCAGTTTGTTAATCTAGCCTGCTTACTTGTAACAGATGATTGTATGATGGTGCATTCCACAAACATATGTCAGATGACAAAATTCACAGATGTTTTATGGCTTTATTTTGCATGTTGTGTTATTTGGAATTATTCTCATTTGATATTTGTATTGAAAGGTTCTGAGCATTGTAATAATTGTACATGTGTATGCATGAAATATATTTCAGATTCAATACATTGAGTGCAAACTTCATTCTTAATAATTAATCATAATGACCATTGTCATATAACATGTTACTGTGGTTATGAAAAGTGTCTCCCTATGAACATAAAAATGTACATATGTTTACCAAAGATTATTGCAAACTATTTTAGTTTAAAGCCATACATTAAACGTACTAACATGACAATGTAGCTATTCAGCATGTATATAAAACTATTCAGCATATTAAACATGTTATGATGCCATGTGAGTACAGTCAGGGCTTGACTAAAATAGTTACATACATACTATTTTGTTCACATAACAGACTTGTCCACCTATGGTTACAAGCCTTATCCTTCCAAAGGTAGGTTTATAGTCATATGTTTTGATTTTATCTTGCAGAAACAGTTTTCTGTGGCCACGTCACATGTTCACATGTCCTTTGAACCATGGCCAAATTCACTTTTATTTGCGTTCAGACTATTGATATATCTGCTTAATAGGTGCATTGATCCATACATTGATGCTTTATGGCTGCATGCACCTTTTTATTGCAGATTTGTTTTCACTTTGCAACACAACATTGTATTATTATTAACAAGTTTTTGCAAGAATGACACATTCACAAGACCACATAATAAACACATGTACATGCATCGTGATATCATATCATATGAGTAAACAACACATTCATCGCTAAAACAAAAAGTCTAGAATTATTTCACTGTCTGAAGTATATTTCTCTAATTTGCTTACTTAGGTATTTTAAAATTGATTTCATGTTATAATTAATCGTTAAAATAAATCTATGATAGTTATAGTGGAGCGCCGTGGCGTAATGGTTAGTGTGTCGGACTGCTGATCCAAGGGTCGTGGATTCGAGCCTGACTAGCGGCGTGCGTTGTGTCCTTGAGCAAGACACTTTATCCACACTGCTCCAGTTCACCCAGCTGTAAATGGGTACCGATAATTCGTAGTTGCTCTGTAAATACGAATTACCGGCTTCTCTCAAAAAGTCTCTACCTCCGTTCATTCTCCCATTCTTGGGAGACGGTATGCAAGGTCCTAGTTATATTCATATTTAGCTATGTATATTTAGCTATGTATATTTAGCTATGTTAAGCACTTTTTTATTATTCACAATTTCCCATTTGAGGGTCCAACATTTGTTTGCAATTACTGGTACAACAACAATCAGTATACTTTCGTTGGTTCCTTAACTGGTGTATACCGGTAGATAGATTTTCAAAAAGTAAATCAAATAAAATGTATTTCATATCAATTCTATTAATATTCGTCTATTTTTAGCATTTTCTTGGTTTTATATGCTCCAAATTGTAGTAAACTATTTTAAGTAGCTTCCCTAATGTTAAAAAAACATTTGTTTCAGTTGAATGTTTAGATTGATGCTCATGTTGTAGGTATTTTATCGGGCTTATCATTATTTTTAAACATAATTTCCTGATTGAAGAGCTCTAAAATTTAGTTGAAATTAATCAAACTGAAAAAAAGCTTTTTAAGTTGCTTAAACATTGTATATAGATATATCCATGAAATGTCAATGGCATAAATTTTATTAAAAATTAATTGATATGTTAGCAATTTTAAGACCTTTTTAGCTCGCCTGCACGAAGTGCATAAGAGCTTATGGCATACCCCCGGCATTGTTGTCGTCGTCGTTGACCCTCTATCATGCTGTAGCAAATCCATGACCCACCACCCAACCCTTACCCCAAGGTCAAGGTCACAAACTTAGCACATTCATAAACTTAACGTTGTGGTAAATGTCTTATAACATCTGTTTCCTTTCATGGAACACCTTGATATTTCATACATGCATTCCTCAGATGACTCTCTATCATGCTGTAGCACATCCCTGAGCGACCACCCAACCCTTACCCCAAGGTCAAGGTCACAAACTTAGCATGTTCATAAACTTAACATTGGGGTAAATGTTGTATAACTTCTGTTTGTTTACAGGGAATGCCTTCATATTTCATACATGCATTCATCTGCTGACCATCTATCATGCTGTAGCAAATCCACGATCCACCACCCAACCCTTACCCGAGGTCAAGGTCACAAACTTGGCATGTTCATAAACTTAACGTTGGGGTAAATGTTGTGTGACTTCTGTTTATTTACAAGGAACGCCTTCATATTTCATACATGGATTCATCTGATGTTACTCTATCGTGCTATTGCAAATCCATGACCCACCGCCCATCCCTTACCCCAAGATCAAGGTCACAAACTTAGCACATTCATAAACTTAACTTTGGGGTAAATGTCTTATAACATCTGTTTTCTTTCATGGAACGCCTTGATATTTCATACATGCATTCCTCAGATGACCCTCTATCATGCTGTAGCAAATCCACGACTCACCACCCAACCCTTACCCCAAGGTCAAGGTCACAAACCTAGCACATTCATAAATTTAACGTTGGGGTAAATGTTGTGTAACTTCTGTTTATTTACAGGGAATACCTTCATATTTCATACATGCATTCATATGATGGAACTCTATCGTACTATAGCAAATCCATGACCCACCTCCCACCCCTTTCCCCCAAGGTCAAGGTCACAAACTTAGCACATTCATAAACTTAACGTTGGGCTAAATGTCTTATAACATTTGTTTCCTTTCATGGAACGCCTTCATATTTCATACATGCATTCCTCAGATGACCCTCTATCATGCTGTAGCAAATCCACAACCCACCACCCAACCCTTACCCCAAGGTCAAGGTCACAAACTTAGCATGTTCATAAACTTAACGTTGGGGTAAATGTTGTTTAACTTCTGTTTCTTTACAGGGAACTCTTTGATATTTCATGCATGCATTCATCTGATGATCCTCTATTGTGCTACAGCAAATCCATGACCCACCCCCACCCCTTTCCCGAAGGTCACAAACTTAGCTCATTCATACATGCATTCCTCATGTGAATAGCTATCATGCTGTAGAAAATCACCAACTTAGTGCGTTCATAGACTACGTTGGGTTAAATTTTGTTTTACTTCTGTTTTCATGGAGCGCATTGATATTTCAAACATGCATTCATCTTAATATGCTATATTATGCTATAGCAAACCCACGACCCACCTTGCACCACTGACCCCAATGTCAAGGTCCACCGCACGCCCCTTAACCCAAGGTCAATTATATATAATATTCATGTTTTTTTAAGCAACTGTGCCAAGTTTGAGTGAAGCATATCCAACTTTCGCGGCCACCTTACCTGTAGAAAGTCTGCATCAGTAGCGGCAAGTTTTATATGTAATTATATAGGAGACTATTACCATTTCTTACGTAACTTTTAAACTACACAACCGATTAAAAATGCACAAGTCACATTTTAAAATTCAATTAAAAATATTTTGGTCCTTTTTAGCTTTAAACATAGCCGGTAGTTTTTATATGATTTATATAGCAAATTGTGATTTTTCTTCTCGAGTCTCTTTTTATAAGAATAGTGACAAAAAATGCACAGGTATTTTCAATTAGCTCATTCATCTATTGATATAAAAATTATGTTTCTAAGTTAATATTATTTTGGTCCTTTTTAGATAATAATAATGACACATCTGTTTTCATTTTCTAGTTAGCGTATCACGGAAATTGCCGAAGATTTCCGTGATATTTGTTAAAACCGGCACCTGCTTACGGTGCTTAGCGGCGGTGGGACGATTGTATGTTACCCGAGGCATGACCGTGTTGTCGGTAAAAGTATTTGTGAACAAAGTAACCAAATTAGACTTTGATTTTCACGTACTTTGAAGCTAATAATTGGAGACGAGTGTGTTTGTCACCGAAATATTAATCGCTCATTTTAAACATTTCTGATTATCTAACAAATTACACCGTTAATCCGAAACTAAGATCATGGTTGCCAATTAAAAGCAGTTCATTAGTAACTGCCGTGCAAACTGCGATTTGTGTTTGTTTAGATGCCGACAAGACTACTCAATTAAGAGACAATTCTTCACACGTCTGTATCTTCATAGAGACATACGATCTATGGTAGCAGGCATGGCTTCATCTCTCAGACCACGTTCTAATGTTAGCTACAAAATTCTAAATGAAGGAGATTATGTTGTGGTTGACATTCATCCGTTCTGATCATACTTTAATCTGTACACTAGTAGTACAGATTGTGACAAGTTATAGAATATTGAGTCCCAGTACAGACTAAATAACTGATCAGATTGTACTGGGACACAGTAGTAGTAGTAAGGGAGTCAAAATGATACCACCTACGGTGATATCATTTACAACCCTCTACACTACCCCCCACCACCCCCGAAAAATCAAAAATTGGTTAACGAGGAAATTGTCCCCCACCACCCCCGAAAAATCCAAAATTGGTCGTGAAAAAAAACATAATGTTTTCCCGACAGCAAATTTATGAATTTTTGAGAAAATAATTAATGCAATACCAATTCACGATTGGATGTGCCCACGAGTGATAGTTTATATTCCAACACCCCATTTTTCTCCTCCAATAATATTGGTGTCATAAATACCTTATGTTTTTTTCACGTCCAATTGAACATATAAATTTAATAGGTTATAATAAAATATTATAACAAAATGGATAATAAAATACGCAACGAATTGGAATTTTGTAATGACTTTGATGAAGAATTTTACGCTGCTGTTTCTACAGTATTAAAACACGGTAAAATGACAATACTATGTGATATCGAATACATGAAATATCAGCGTAATTTATTACGCTGCGTTAAAAACGTTGCATTTACAATATTAAACCGGCAATTATGTCGCCGGTATAAGTATCAAATTTATGTAATGAAGCGACTAAATAGGATCGGAAAAACACTACCGAAACATTATCAAACTAATTTTATAAAACAGTTTAAAATCAAAGATTCGTTTACGGATATGCGTTTCTACAATATCGCTTTTAACGAAGAAATTGGAAAATTATTATTAGAAATTGGAAATTGAACAGAAAAAAACAACTACCAATATTATTAGAGAAAATGGATAATACAATTCAATTGGAATTGAAAGTTTTTAATGACTGTGTTGAAGAAGTTTACGAAGCTTACGGGGGTTATGATCCTGTATATAAATTCTATAAAATGAGAACACTAGACGATATCGAATACATGAAATATCAGCGTAATTTATTACGCTCCGATAAAAACGTTGCATTTACAATATTATACCGACAATTATGTGAACTATACAAGAGGAAAATACAAACATTAAGACGGATAGTGTGTATCGGATATGAAACTAAGGTGTATTATTTAAAATTGTTAAAACCCAACGATTCGTTTACGAATATACATTTCTACGATATCGCTTATAAAGATATTGAAAAAATTATTATTGAACAGAACTAATTTATGTTGTAATCACACCAAGCAGACGACAATGTTCCAATTACACGTGTTATGAACATGCAAATTAGGTGTCCCATCTTACACGTATATTAAGTGTCCATTTTATAGAGAGATTTACACGATTACGTCTTCCGGGATGGAAAATAAACACACTGTAATATATAATACACACACGGATATTTATAGCCTTATCGATGGTATGTAAACGGGCTATCAATTTACACAGGTGGTGTGTACACAGTTTATAAACACTTAGTGAGGGTTATATAGTTCACGAATTTCCGGGATGGTTCGTTATTAATTAAATAATAATAATATTATTTTAATAAAATTATTTATAATTTAAAGCGGAACACCCCCTATTATATTAATTAATTAATTTTAATAAAATTATTTATATATACACCAACAAAGTTAGGTTTATATACGAGAAATAAATAAAACACAGTTCATTGTCGGGACGCCGGCACTAATATCTCAACAGTGAGATAGGTTTCGCCACATGTACTTCACTCTGGCCGCTCTACACATTATAGCGGATGGAGGTAATGAAGAGGAGGGGTCCGCGGTATCGGTCCAATGATGGGGTGGAGGAGATGTGAGCGTGACACATCCCACTAAGCCAAAAAAAACGAGAAGAGAAGAGATTTAAAGCGAAGGCTTAGTGGGATGGGGCCAGAAGGGTTTTGCTGGCGCGGGTTCGAGCCTCGGTGGGACCTTAACTTTTTTTTTTAAATTGTTAATAATTTTCTTAATTTTTCAAAATTATTAATTAATAAATTGTTTACTGCACCAATATAATTAATTAATTATTTTTTAAAAAATTATTTTATAATGGTGCTGTAACATTTCCTCCGACTTTATTTCCAAGTTTTACCCTAAATTTATCCCAATCAGTACACTCAATTTTGGGCATGGTGGCACGCGCCTTGATTCTTATATCATTTTTAATTCTTCATATCTCCCCATTTCTTCCACCACATGGTCCCCGCCCCACACAACACAGAAACACTTGCCAGAACCGTACTAGATGCTTCAGCTATGTTCACCGCGCGCTTATATTTGTTAGCGTGTCTTTTTCTATTTGCACATTCTCTAACTAAAATATCCTGCATAGCGACGATATTATTCAACCTAAAATCTGAACTTCTTTCGTTAATTGTACACAGTGTTGGTGGAGTGGTATTGAGAGTTGGATACAGTGATTCGTTCATATTTAAATTTTACAAATTTATTTCAATATATTAGTATTTACACAATAAGTTCAATTAACAATGAGACAATAGTGGAAGAACTCTCTGAGTCACCGATTTTCGTAACAAAGTTAATAACACTACTTTGGGTAAAGTCTAATTCGATCATCACGGCGAACGCAACAATCGTCGAACTATCTCCAGCGATTTTAGTGACTCCAATCCCCCGTTCTTCCCCATCTACTACAATATTTATCGCGACCGCGCCCACAGGTTTACCACTACCATTAACCGAGCAGACCGCCATTCGGACAACTTCACCTGCAGTTGTCATAGCGTATCCCCCACATTTATTACTCGCTTTGGCACCGAACGAATATTCATAGCATCCCTCAACCAATGGGCCCCGCTTCTCAGCCCAAACTGTTATGACACGTTTTGGCGTTTTCATTGTTCGCACTATTCCGGCAAGCGCACTGTTTGCGTTATATGCCTCAGTACGAATATTATAAGAGGCCTCCTCAAGAGCTTTGGTCGCGGCTATACGATCATGTTTCAGTTCCTCGGAAATTTTGTTTATCTTTTCGTCTAGTTCGGCAACCGCCGCTTCTCTGTTGAGAGAGTGCTTTAAGACAAACACATCATAAGCCTCCATAATATCCGCCTGGTGGTCTTCTCGGACTTTATCAATATCCGACCTGCTCTCTTTTTGAAATTCGGTTATTTTTTTTTGTCTAGTTCAGTAACCGCCGAGAGAGTCCTCTGAGAGCAACATAATATCCGCATGGTGGTCTTCTCAGGCTTTCTCAATATCCGTTCGGGTCTCTTTTTGAAATTCGGTTATTTTTTTGTCTAGTTCAGTAAGTGCCGCTTCTCTGTTGAGAGAGTCCTCTGAGCGCAACGCCCCATAAGCCTCCGCAATGGCCTCCTTGTGGTCTTCTCGGACCCCCTCAACCCCCGACCTGGTCTCTTTCAGAAATTCGGCTATTTTTCCGTCTAGTTCAGTAAGTGTCGCTTCTTTACTGAGAGAGTCCTCTAAGCGCAACGCATCATAAGCCTCCTCAATGGCCTCCGCAAGGTTCGACTGGTGGTCTTCTCGGACTTTATCAATACCCGACCGGGTCTCTTTTCGAAATTTGGTTATTTTTTTATCTAGTTCGGCAACCGCCGCTTCTTTGCTGAGAGAGTCCTCTAAGCGCAACACCCTATAAGCCTCCATAAGGTCCGCCTGATGGTCTTCTCGGGCTTTCTCAATACCCGACGTTGCCTCTTTTCGAAATTTGGTTAATTTTTTACCTAGTTCGGTAAATGCCGCATCTCTAATGAGAGAGTCCTCTAAGCGCAACGTAAGGGCTGCCTGGCGGTCTGCTCGGACTTTATCAATATCCGACCTGCTCTCTTTTCGAAATTTGGTTATTTTTTTACCTAGTTCGTTTAGTTCCGTTTCTCTGATGAGAGAGTCCTCTGAGCGCAACACCTTATAAGCCGCCTGATCTTTCTCAATTTGTGCAGTCGCCGTCAGCACTTCTACTCTAACATCTGATATACTCCTGTGAATCCCGTTTGTGACCTTCGATGATAAGTTTTATTGATCAGGGTCCTTGGTTTTTTGGTTTTTTCAGTAGTTAAAAAGTCGCCCTCTGTCGGGATGAATCCACCTTCTGCCGGTTCCAAATTCTTTGAATTTGTCACCCAATCGGAAGAACTACCTGGTCCGTATATACTCATTCTTAATTTTTTAATTATAATATTGGGCACCTATACTCAATTGGAAATTTCGAGAACTACCGAAATCGGGTAATATTCGTGGATATGTCCGGATTCCAAAACTTTCATCTCGGGGTGTGGGAAGTCTAAGGTCACAGTCTCGCCATAGAAACAGTCGCTGGCGGGCATGGTTTTCAGTAATGTGCTGGGGGATCCGTCTACCGTGTTGTACGATGTGTTCACCCGATCCAGGTGCACCCTGAGAGTTTTCGTGAAGGTGAAGTCCACCGGATTATCACCGACGTACTCACCCGGTGTAAACACTCCTTTGTTTGAGGAGTATGTCTCTCTAAAACCGAGTTGAATACCCAACCCCGGGGAGACCACTACCTTATTATCACTGCTGATGGTCATTGTTGCGAGCCCGGTAGCATTCGATTACTGTGAGGTTGATTATACCGTCAAGCTCTGAGTTGACAAAAATCTTTGAGCTGTCTTATTCCCCACAGTCCGTGAGGCAGCTTTACACTAATTGTTGTCCATCCTTCACATAGTAAAACCCTTCGCTCTTCCCCACATTCTGCCATCCAACCGTGAAGGTGATTGATCTAAGACCTACCCGGCGTTTTCCGCAGCAGTTGTCTCTTAATTTTTGAAGTTCACAACTCCCTTTTTGAACATTAGTTATAGTAGCAAACATAATAATATCTTTCAATGGATACCAAAGCATTTAGCTTTAACTCTAATGTAAAGTACGCGGTCGGAGGTAAATACACGCAAAAAGACGTTGTTAACCCCCTTGTACACCCAACCGTAACGGTTAGACCGGACAGTGGCTTTGCCACCAACTTCCCTAACATCTTTGAACAATATAGGCTGCCCAAGATTACTACGATGGAGGCGGTAAGCGGGTGGAAAGCAACACCGATGCAGTTTTGGCAGAACCAAATAAATTTCGCTGTATGGTGCGCAACAGCCGGGTGTGGAGTTTCATATAAAGACCATCTGACATCCAAGAATGTCATGCTCCGAAGTGTCTACAACTTTCATGCGTATTATACTATTAGGAGGATTCTCAAAGAACTAGGTATTTCACTACCTCAAGACGACGCCTGGGATCCCATTTCCAACGCATACGACCGTATGGCGTTTGAAAGACTGTGTAACGAATTTAACGTTTCAAAAGACGCGGACTGGAGACAGAAAGCATTTCCTACCAGCACCGGCCTCGGGGACGTTCTCATTCATGGCCAGTCCGGGAATTGGACGCAGACTGATTTTAGACACGATCACTCCGGTGACCACATCGTCAGTCGGAACGCCGGGAATTTTGACCACACGACTATGACTTTCGGGCCGGAAGTGTCTGGAGGTCGGCACTGTGGCGTGTTTTCTTGTAAATTGTTACCTCGACCGAAACGGGCTCATGTCGATTACATACAGCAGGCTGCTGAGGTTCAGGACGCGTGGGGTACATTTATGTTAGATAAGGGTATAGGGTTCACGCAGGCCGGGGTTACTCGCGTCAACGACTCCATTCACACGTACGTCTGGGCCATCCTCGGCGCACAGAAGCAAACTCGCAGTTCTATACTGGGCACGGGAACAGCGTTTGATGCACAAAAACAATTCTTGGCACTTGTAGAGGACGCCATCTCAGCTAGGGTGGACCTGGAGAAGGCGATCCAGAATTATCAAGACGTTTTGCAGAATGCAGACTATGTATTTGGAATAGGTCTTTATATGGCGCCGAGCAATATGATACTACGAGACGACCCGGTTGACGGTTACAATAATCAGATCGTAATCGCCACCGCCAATCAAAAAATCGGCCACAACGGTAACGTGAACACGGATATCATCAAGCGCACCCCCAACATGATCGGGTTCAACAGTGGAACCGATTTCATAAAACACAAAATGGATACACCTCCCCCAATTCGTAAATTGGATACACAATTGAACCCAGTACCCCCAATTCGTAAATTGGATGCACCATCGAGTTCCATCAACAGACCAATCGCGATTGGAGAAACACCAATCAATCGTAGATTGGGTGAAATTGGAAGCACAACACACGAGGAGGAGAAATTAGGGCTCGTCGTCGCCCTCGTGGCGATCGGATTATTTACGCTTTGGTTGTAGGAACTTCCAATCTCGATTGGTGGCGAAGAATAGTAGGAGACCGGCGATTGTCACGATTAAAGCCCAGGTATTTTTGGCTAGCCATCCGGCCGTTTTTGATAATATAGATAGCAAATAAGAAACGATACTTCCGATCAGTCCAGGTAGTGCGGCAGCCGCCTTTTCGGCTAATTTAGTCAGGAGACTGGCGAGGGCTTTTAGTTGTTTTTTTACCCACTCCTTGGCTCCACCGGATGGAGCGGGTGCTGGTGCTGGAGCGGGTGGTGGCGCCGCACCACCAGTGAAAGCTAGAACTATGGTCGATATAGTCATGCCGATAGCAACGAGGATGCTTGCTATCGTGACGCCCTGCTCTCTGAACAGAGTGCGAAGACGCTCACCGAGTGTCGTCTCCTCGTGCAGGACCCTCGAGATTGATTCGCGGATCCGACTTATTTGTGTGCGGAGAGCCTCACGTTAGCCGAGGCGGCCTCCAAGCGAGCTTCTCTTTCATCCCGCAAAGACCGCAGTCGTTTGGCGATCCGCTCGGTAGATTCTCTATCGTCACCGGCTTCCTCCAGTTTTCTTTCTTCTAGCGCGATATGTTCATCCAGCGCCGTGAGTTTGGAGAGGTTAAGGACCAGTTCGCCCCGGACCGTTTGTAGAGCCTTATCGAGTCCACGGAGTTCTCGAAGAGGTAACGGTGGGTCATCGTTGAGTATTTCCCCCAATTGCGATTGGACGCTGAACGTGGTCTCCATCGTGTTAATAACGTCGGTGGCTATTTGAGGGACCTCGCTGAGCTCGACCATTTCTATTGCGGTGGCCGTCTTCGCTATAGTTTCGTCGGTAGACTGTAGGGCCTCTACAGCGCGGGCCGGCACAATTGTTTTACCCCTCTTCCAATCCGTGAAGCCTAGTTCGTTCTTTATGATTTCGCCACCGCCCCGGTTTCCTGCAATGGTGTTTAGCGATAGGGGTTTTCCGGTCCTCGTGTTGACTAATGGGAGATTTAGTGCTGCTCTTAGTCGCAATCTACCGTTCATATCAAATTTGAACTTGGAGTAGTCGCGACCGACAGAGGGGACCAGACCTTTTTCTGCTGCCAAATTGTTGTAGTAGTCGTTTACAGCTCCCTCAAGTATTTCCTGACTTTGACTAGTGGTAGCGCCACCTAATCCACCCAATTGTGATTGGATTGGAACTGGAGTCTCTATGGTGGGTGTCTCGAGGGAATCCTCGAAATTATCATCATCACCATCGAGGTAATCGTCTCTGCCGATTTCATCCATTTCAACATCGTAATCAGCCATATTAATTATGTATTAAAGACAAAACCATACGGGTTTAATAGTTTCAATAATTTTGAAAAAATTAATTATGTCTTCGAGTCAATACGGTCGCAAACTCAATCCATACCGCAGACTGCGTGAGCCCCTCGGGGCAAAAGGCGTGAGACAGAGTGTCGTTATTACGAACAACCCATCGACGATCGACCAGAACCAGCAGCTCTTAGTCCACTTCCCCAACCTCGGAACTCACGACGTCATTGTTCCGGGTACTGTTCGCCTCGCTTTCACTATTTCGCTAACGTCGACGGACGCGGACCGAACCGTCGTTCAGAACCTGGGTCGCGCCATAGTCAAGAAGACTATGATAAAGATTTCTGGTAATGAGGTGATGTCGATCGATGACAGCGACGTCTACCATTGCTACCAGGACCTGTGGAAGACGGCGCAAGAGTGCGAAAATGTGGTCTATCAGGGTATTGACACCAGCCGAAATAGGAACGTAACCAGACTTAGAATCGGGGCTGGTGACAAGTCAGATAACAACGCGAGTGACAACGCGGTCGCGGGCGCTTACGGCAACCGCTTCTACATCCCGCTCGACTTTGAGTTGCTAGAGAGTCACATGCCCTACTATCAGAGTGCTTTGGCTGACCGCCTCGAATACGAACTAACGTTCAACGACTACGGCCGAGTTCTCATATCCACCGACGTGTTATCAACGTATACGATCGATAATGTTTCGCTGTAGTACGACATGGTCACGATGCCCGAACTCGCGCGATTGATCAGAACACAGTACTCCGGGCGCGTTGCCATACTTTACGACCGAGTTCTTCGCCATCACAAGATGACGAAAGACAAAGGCGACACATTGTGGAATATTAATGTCAACGTACCCGCCCGCTCGATGAAAGGTATACTGATGCTGTTTGAGGAGGCTCGGTTAGCGCTCGGTGCTAGAAAAACCGACAGATTCTATAACCCCAAAATCACGAAGGTAGAGGTGACGATCGAGGGAGTCCCCAATCAACTCTACAGCGCGGGTCTTCGCGCGCACCAGCAGTGGGATGAAGTAAGAAAACAATTTGCTGCCGGCTCTAAGCGCTCTCCGAAGGTTGCAGCAGTTGCCAAAGACCTGCACCTCTCGTCCGTCTCCCTCGCGGAGTTCCTGAATACCAAATACGCGTTATGGCTAGACATGCGAGCCAGCGACGATGACCAAATACACGGTAGCGGACGCCAAGTTGAGAACGCTAGTGAGGGTGTGACGATCCAGATAACCAAAGAGGCGGACGGAGCCGGGCCATTGAACGTGTACTTATATATAATTACAGACGCACAACTCAACATCGAAGATGGTCGATACGTATCAGCGATCTACTAATTTTGATAATTCTAAAGAATTAATTAAGAAATCTAGCAATCAATACCAATTCACGATTGGAGATGCTCACTCTGCCATAATATGTGGGCAGACAGGATGTGAAAAATAAAAAACGGTTTTCATCCTCGACTTGCTCGAGGAGTCCTACCGCGATGCCTTTCGTCACATTGTGATCCTGTGTCCCACTGTGCGGCACAACGATACTTATCAGCGGCGCCCGTGGATATGGACCGACCCTGAGCTATACATTATTGACCCGGGTGATAGGCTTCACGATTGGTTGCGTGGTTTATACCAAAGATTCCAGGGTGAGCCCACCCTTTATGTGATTGACGATTGCTCGGCCAAGTCGGCGATGACCAAAAAGAAGGACATGCTCTCCGAGCTCGCATTTTCTGGCCGCCATGCGAGGCAAAGCGTATGGATCTCCACTCAAAAATACAACGCCGTCCTCAAGGATCTGCGCGAGCAAACGAAATGGGTCGCCCTCTTTCACTGCAAGGACCGAGACTCATTCGATGACTGTCTTCGAGAGAATGACGTTATTCCAACGCGCGAGGAGCGCCTGGAGGTTCGACAGATGCTTTCGGAAACTAAGCACGCCAAGCTTTTGCTAAAGACTGATCAACCAACTGCTTACGAAGTTATCAATTAATTAATAATTTTGAAAAAATTAGGAAAATTACAAAGTAATAAGCTATTGCAATGCTTAACAATGCTTAGCAATTGCTGAACAATGCTTAGCAATTGCTGAACAAATGCTGAACAAATGCTAAACAATGGTTAACAATGTTAACAATTTGGTGCTCCGCTGCAAGCTTTGTTGCGAGCATAATGGTGATCATAAGTATCGGGTGTTGCGCTTGGCAATATGTTAAAGTGATGAGACTTGTTAGAATAGTTAAATTAATTTTAAGAAAAATGAACTGCGACGAACTTCTCGATCAGCTAATAGAAGAAACCTCAACTCCGACTGCCAACAATAATGATCCGACAGAGCAATCGGAATCGGGGGTTGGTATTGGGTTGAGTGCAACGACTCCGAATGAAAATGAAAATGCGGCGCGACGAGAGCGGCTAGCTGCGCTGGTTGCTGGGGGACAATCTGAGCATTATCTCGGTAGGCGTCTCTCAGTTTTTCAGGTGGATAAGATGTCAGATGCGGAGATCGATAAAATGTATGCGCGATACGAATCCAAATTGGGAGCGGAGATGACAAAAACTCTCGGATCGGCGGCTATTCATTTGTACGCAACCGCCGTTAGTATACTTCTCCCTATACCAAACACCGCGGGGTTGATTGATGATCTAGAGACTGACCCTTTTATAGGTCACACTCTTAGAACAGCCTGCTGCTCAATTTATCACAAGTTTGGAATGTACTTAGCTCCGCTGACAACCGCGTTGACCACGGGTAAACACTGTCAATTTGGACATATATGCCCACGAACTATAAGCCCTGAAAATGATGACACAAGACACACCCACGAGAGTGACGGAGTTGAACCAGATTGCTCCAACACAATCGAACCAGAGTGTTACTCCGCCACTGGATGACATACCGCATATAAAAAATCCCAAAAGACAGGCAGCTGGGCGGGCGGCAGTTGCCACCCGAAAAGTTAAACAAGATAAAATACTCGCTGAGCTTCGAGAGGCTAAACAGTTGTTGCAATCGGGGACGGAGACAGCAAAACATCTGAAGACAGAGCAATCGGGTTCAACTTCAATCCCGATTGGGTTGAGTGCAACAACACCCCAAATTCACGAATTAGAAGCACACCCAAATTCTTTGAATTTGTCACCCAATACCAACTCCCGTTGGAGTTGGACTGAACCCCAATTCACGAATTGGAGTTGGTTTGTTGGTGGTAGTCTGGCAGTTGTTGGTGCCCTGTGCGTGTGGAAATACCGAAAAAACAACCAGCCAGTGTTCAGAAGAAAGTTACGAAACACCAATCATCAACAATGTTGAATTTGGATGCGCCCCATTTAAACATTGATTGCGACCCCTTTTATATGCATAATATAACAATGGCTGAACAAGATGGTAAAATGTTAGTGAATGCGCTTTATCACGCCGTGGTGATATCGGGTTTCAGTATCGGGTATGCTCGACTATCAAAGATGGCCCTAGGAGGAACCGCTCCCAAATTGAACTTTACTGTGAGAGACGTAGGGCTCGCGACCTTAGATGTAGCGGCCGCAGTTTGGACCCGAGATTATCTAGTTAAAGCTGGAATTCTACCAGTTAATATATGGAAATAAATGGCTTCAATCGCATTAATAGTAGGTGGTGCGCTTGTAAACGCATTGGCGTTCAGCGGTAGCAACTTTATATTCTCTAAAATGAAAAGCTCGAACGTGGATGAGGAGCGTAAGCGTCATGATTTAGCTGTAGAACAACTCAATAGCGCAAAGGAAGCGTGGTCGAAAAAACGAACCGCCCATCTGGACTGGGTCAATGAAGAGCTTCGCCGCGAAAATCACGCCGCGCAAACATTTCAGAACGTTGAAGAAGCCAACCGCGAGTACGCGCTGGCATATCCGCACAAAAGTCTCGATCCAATGGATCCCGAGCCCCCAACTTTCAGATTTCTATGTACCGTCAGAGGCCCAAAAGGACCGCGAGATCGCGTTCATCGTCGTGGGAATGGTGTGGTTGGGCTCGTCGCTACTATATAAAATAATTAATTAATTAAAAAAACATTTTTTTTTATAAATATATATATATAGAACGATGTTAGTTGACGAACTTTATGACGCTATGATCGATGTAGGCTACACTGCCCAAAAACATCGTTTACCTGGTGCAAAGAGTATGATTCGTCTGGCCCGAGATTCTCTCGAGACGTGGCGCGAGGACGAAAAAGCGGCCACCCTTTTCGCAAAGCGGATGTTAGATTCCTCCGAGTTAGATTCCCCTCTCCTGTTCCAACCCAAACGCGATTGGGGCTGCAGCGAAACTTCCAACAAAGGTTTATTATTAACGACGCAGTTACCGGGACGAACTGGCGAGGGCATGTTGGAGATTGTCCGATATATTAGAATACTTCGCATACGATGAACACGCGCAAACTTGATAACAAACTAACGCGCAAGCTGTCGAATACATACTATAGCCCACACGGCTACTGGAAGGGACTCGCGGCCATCAAGAACCTCGCGGCGGCGACCAAGGTTTCAGAAAACGCTGTCAAGGAATGGCTCAAGAAGCAGGCCATCTGGCAGATTTATTTACCCGCGCCTCACAATATTCCGCGCCCGAAATTCGACGTGCCGGTGCCGAACCAAGTTCACCAAGCGGATCTCCTGTTTCTAACTCACGATCGCGTCGGTCGCAAGACGTACAAGTACGCACTGACAATCGTTGACGTAGCGAGTCGTTATAAGGGGGCTGAGCCGTTGGCCACTAAAGAGTCTAAGGAAGTGGCCGAGGCTCTTTCCCGAATATATAAGAGGAGTCCTCTCAAATGGCCGAATCTTCTCCAGGTCGATCCCGGCCGCGAGTTCATGGGCGCGGTCTCTCATCTATTGTCTAAGCATAAAGTTTCTATCAGACGCGCCGCGTCAACATCCACCGGGACCAGGGGATCGTGGAACGCTTCAATCGAACCCTGGCTGAGAGAACTGTTCGGACACCAATACGCTAAAGAACTTGTAGACCCTCATTCGCGATCGACCGAGTGGGTGGCCAGACTGCCCGCCGTGGTCTCCGCACTGAACGGAGAGGTGACCAGATTGATAGGTAAGAAGCCTGTAGATGCTATCAAGTTTAAAAGGGTGACGAGCAAGCCCTCTGCCGTCTCGCGCGGGCGACCCGTTGGATTTAGAGGAGCAGCGGCTTCCATCAGATATTGACGTCCGGTACCTCTATCAACCGGGAGAGCTCGAAGGTGGCAGCCGCCGCGCGACTGATCCCGTGTGGTCTCTCAATGTATATCATCTAGATCGATCTATTACCAAACCTGATGAGCCCGTGCTCTACTATTTGGATGATGGGCCATCTCGAGGGTTTGTTCGCGAAGAACTTCTTATGGTGCCTTCTGACACCCAGCTACCCCCGGATTGTCAGAGTCTTTAGAGATGTTCTGTATGTATTCCGTCTGGTAACACGCGTCTTTTATCGTAGTATGCCGAGAGTCCTAATTTTTGTTGACAGTACGTTTTCATAACGCTGTCTTTCATTTTAAATCCTCTATTTTGTGCTACATCTATAATGTGTTTTCCATCTTCTGTAGTTTCACTTAGTACTCGTTTATATCTATCCCAATTTAAATTGTTAGTTCTCTTGGACATTCCTTTCGCTGAGTTTTTATTAATTTTAATTTGTTCCAAATTATCTTTAGTGAAATTAATTTTTTCTACGAAATAACACTTACTAGATAACGCTATCGCCCTATCCCCGCTAAATTCCATTTTGAAAAGTCCGGGCTCTCTTTCGCTCCATTTATCCCAAGCCAACCATTTATTTTTTTATTTTTCAAACTCGTCTAGTAAGTTAGGTCTAATCAATTCCTCTATCGTTTTTCCACTAACTCCTATATACATACTATCTGTATACATCTGTATTAATTCAAAGTCTTCTCTTTTTACGTATTTATCTAGAAATTCGTAGTAAAATTCCAACATTCTCAATTTAGCTAGTTGATAAACCGCTATTCCACAATGGAATGGTCTCTTTACCGCACACCTGGGTTTTCTTGAAGATATTTCGTACGCATCTCCTATCTCTTCCAAATCGTCAAAGAATGCAGATCTTAATGCTTTGTCAACACAGGTTTCGTTTTGTGTATATGTCGTATTTAAATGTCTCTCCGTTGCCTCTATCATTTTTCCACAACACGAGTTTCCTAATAATTTCATTATGTCGGCTACTGGTTTCTTATTTGGTTCTACATCGCCTGTTCGTCTTGCGGCTGTAACTTCTTTTGCGAACCATTCGAATGGTTTTCCGCTAATATAATCTATAACACGATGAACTCCAGTTATTTCTAGGCCGTGTTTTAAATACCATTTCAACAGTGGCGCGTACAGCAATACTTTAGTGGCGGTCATAGATCCCACCAATTTTTTTCCATCTCCTCTTGTTCGGCCAGTATCTTTTAAATATTTTAACATGTGTGTGGGAACTTCATCAACCTCTACTTCTCTGTTTATAAATATTGGGGACATTTCAGAAAACTTATCTTTTAATTTGTGTGGAACTTCTATATCCACCTCCGCAAACCCAAACCAGTCTCCAGATAAAACTCTTTTACAAAACTTTTTAATAAATTTAGGGTTTATGTGGGGTATATATATGGTGTATAGTTTCTCTCCCACACGGCTCATCTCTTTATTTAACGTAGATAAATATAACCCGCGTTTGCATCGTACCCCAAAACAGCCTGCAAGGTTTGGAACCCACTCTAATATTTGAAACACCAGCTTCTGCATATCGTGTAAAATACTATTGATGGACCGCCAACTAGAGCGTCCTTCATCATTTCGTATGTTTCTTCGTTTGGTGCATATAGAGCATCCTCCCGGTATAGATTTTTGTTCTTTAATGGTTCCTCTCAATAAATATTGTATAGCTACTCCAGGTAGTGTTACCGCATCTTTGAAAATATCCACACCTCTGTGTTTATAAAATTCACACATTTTTTTCCACCGCTTCTAGGAACGGTGCTACATCTAAATCGTTATAATATTTCAACCAATCTCTGAAAGTTTTCATATTATTTTCTTCGAAAATTCTACGACATTTACTTAATTCTGTTTCATCTATTAACATTTTCCCAGATAGTTTGGAATACCAATTCTCTATATCCGGTAGTCCTGGGTAATCCAGTTTGTCTGGAGAATCGAACCACTCATAAGGAAAGAAAGATTTCTGTCCTTTGCATTCGTAGCTTTTATCCAACTATCATAACTTACACCAGGTCCTAGATAAAGTATTACATCAAGAAATCTAAACTCTGGAGTAAATAGAAATATTGTTGCGTTTGCACGTTTTCCGACCATTACTTTCTTTGTTGTTGATGCCAGTTCGCCTACTAGGATATTTCTTATTAAGTTTATATCGTACTTACTGCTGTTAAAACCTATAACCGGTACTTGCTCTATCCACTGTTCGATCTTGGCGATTTGGTTTTTACGTAAATGTTCTGTATTAAACCTATATCTTGACCACACTTCTTCTCTTATAGCTTTTCCCCTGACTTTCAAATCTTCTACGAATTTTTCTATAAGTTTTGCGGGATCTTTATCACAAATATGAGTTACTGTTCCTGAGAAATTATCTCCTATACTAACGCTTACCGGAACGTGCTCGGCTTCGATTATTACCGAGAGTTTCAAATTCTGGGTTGAGATATGCCTCAAAATCGTATACTATCTGATATGGATAAAGAGTAGTGTCGCAACCGATCTTTATGTCTTTACCCGTTCTTTGAAATTCGCATTCCCACATAACTACTAGGTTGAATTCTTTGCTTCTTCTAATAAATGTATCTCTTCTCATAGTGGATGCGCGTTCTCACACCCGTGCCAGTAACAGCCGTGATATTGATATACGGTATTGGTTTCTGGACAGTATCCATCTACTGGAGCTCCTAAAATCCATCTTTCACCCCCGTGTCCACACTGTTCGTGGTGAATGTGAATTCCCTCGCGCTTTTCCACAGAGTACATCCAATCGATCGCCCCATAACTGTTAGAACTTTTTGGGTAGAACTCTTTCTCGAACGACGAACGCGGGCGCTCTAAATAATTACCATCACATATTACTTTTGTCTCACCTCTCATACATGTTGGTCCGTGTCTCTTCATATTACTCGCTTTCGTGAATTTCTGCTTGCAATTATCGCAGGCGTAAATTTTTAGATAGGTTTTTAAGGTTTTTTATCAGAAACTGTGATTATTAAACAGTCCTATTGTCATTGGTTTATTACCTATTGCCTTATAGTGCGCTGGTACCTTTTTCAACCACCATACATTACATTCGGTGGGTTGATATACTTCTATACCGATTTTAAAAAACTCTTCAACCTTTTTTCAGATCTGAAAAAGGAATTGGTGAAACCACATTACTACCAAAATATTGCTTACTAAGTTCTTTCGCCTTTTCTGTACATCTGTCAGGTCTTTTATCTGTCATATGCATAGCTAGACACCTGAACAGACAAACGGTCGTCATTATACTTATCTAAAGAATACATACCTTTTTATTCTTCAGCCATTCTGGAAGTTCTCCTCCTGCCGCTTCTTTGGATTGTAGTCCCCAAATCTATTCCCCTTACTACCCTGTATTAGCTTTACGAAAACCTCTACCCATCTTACAAACTTCCACTTTGTATTCGGTCTGTCTATTTTATCGACATTATTCGTGTTTGCTCCTTATCTGACAGCCATTTTTTAACGGTTTTCATTGATGATAGTGGTTCGCTACCACCGAGATTTTTGTGCATTATTATAGTTACAGGTTTTCCATTTTAATTTCCTCCATATGTTCTAGCTTGTAAGAATATGAATATCTCAAATAAAAATTGGTTGTTAGATACGGAGCGAGTTTATCGGACATGCGTTCAGACTCGTTAATGTTAATGTTTTTACGAAAGGATAATGTAACTACCCGTCTTCCATTTTCTACCTTTTCCAATGTTTCATCGTGAGCCCCCAATATTTCTTCACCTTTTTCCACTATCGAGCGAACTATAGATCTTTTATTTGGTATTTGGTCACCTGTGTGTCTAATTTGAGACAAATTATTTGTGCTTGAAGGTAATTCTTTAGAATTAATTACACTAGCCCTTAGCTCCGCAATACTTTCTTTTTTGAATTCTGTTACCAACTTCCTCCGCTAGTGAGAGGTCTTTAAATGCCCCTCTTTTATAGGCGCGGGTAAACCGCTTCATAAACGCCTCATTCTTTGTGGCATTTATCAGCTTTGTCAACCCCCTAACTCTCACCGTGACTATAAGTAATCCCTAGAGATTCGGCTTCTCTTCTCAAACTTTCTATTTCTGGCGTTATCATATTTTCTGTAATATACTTTTGTATAACCTATGAAATTTATCTGTTCAATTGGTCGTGAAAACATTATGTTTTTTTCACGACCAATTGAATATAAACATATACATATACATATATATAATGGAGTGTGAGACTTGTTGTAACGTTTGTTACGCGTAAAGACTATCTACGAAGGCATCTAGCGAGACGTAGAAAAATTCTTTGTGTCCCCCCGCAATTTCAATGCCCCAGATGCCCTTGTAAATTCGTTTGTGCCCAAACTCTTTGTAGACATAAGCAACTACGCTGTCAGGTGGCTACAGGTGAACGTGGTAGACTAGAGCTGGTAGAATTAGTTGCTGATCTGCGAAATAAATTAGCTATATTGGAGGAGAAAAATGGGGTGTTGGAATATAAACTATCACTCGTGGGCACATCCAATCGTGAATTGGTATTGCATTAATTATTTTCTCAAAAATTCATAAATTTGCTGTCGGGAAAACATTATGTTTTTTTTTCACGACCAATTTTGGATTTTTCGGGGGTGGTGGGGGACAATTTCCTCGTTAACCAATTTTTGATTTTTCGGGGGTGGTGGGGGTAGTGTAGAGGGTTGTAAATGATATCACCGTAGGTGGTTATCATTTTGACTCCCTTACTACTACTACAGTATTGTATAATTTGTCCCAGGATTCTGCTACCGCCCCACTCGCGGCTGTGTAAGTAGTCAAGACTTCACAGCGAACAGTGCAAACCCTGATCAGACTCGTGTTCATGTACATTACAGTGATTACAAAACAGTATACATTTTTTGTTGATTTATTACAGCTCATTGTGTACCTTTATGCAGCATAATCAAATATTTTTCGCAATTATTTAATTGTCAATATTGCAGCTACAGGTAATTTATATAATGTTCACTTGTTATTCTGTGTTCAGTATACAGCTATAAATAATTATCGGTAACATGGTAGTTATAATTTACTTTTTTTGTTTACGTTATAAATGTTGGTCAAATATGCAGTATGAAATTATCTATGCTGGTTGAAAATCTGTATATCGCTCGTTTCTCTTGATAAACTATCCTATATTGTTTTATTACATTAAATTCAGGGCAATTTTAACGGGATTTAAATATATCATATAGGTACTCCTTTAAATAATATTTGTATATTTTAAATGTTTTTCCTCAAGATAAACCTTAAGATAAACTGGATTAGTTTTTACTGATATTCATGTGCAGGGATTAGCTTTTACTGATGTTCAGCGTCCAATTTTTGGCCTGTGTACAACCTTGTATATTGTCAGCTAAAACAATCAATATTACACTTCTCCAAATGGGGACAGGTGCACGAGAAAATGTGCCCTGTTTGCAAATCCCACATAAAATATGTTTACCTAATAATGTTTTATTTCAACGTTAAAATTAAAATCCTTGGGATACCATCCATGTTGTTTATCCATATATTTATGTTGATGAAATTGAAACATTTCAAACACCGACCAGTATTAGTTAACTGATGGGTGAGGAAGTCAACATGCCAACCATGTTGGTTTTCATGTGCATGCGCTACTTGTTGTTTTGACTGGCTATGTTGGGCACTGGTAAACAAAAGGGAACTTACAACTTTTGGAAGTGAAATTGACTTGCTTGGTATACTTATGTGTCATGTTACTGGGAAAATGGGGCTTATGGTATTTGTGACCTTTGTAGATCACGATCAAATAGCACGATCCTGTAGTCTAATAACGCTTGTTAGAAGTCCCGTTTCTCCAGTATATACATGTATTATACAAAATACGCACAGTTTTATTGTTGGTATAAAGTGTCTATCAGTTGATAGCTATTTTGATAAAAAATTATAAAATTGTGAGAACAAAATTAAAATATAAATATATATTCTCAGTCAAGGTTTGAGACCTGTTCGAGAGATCAATTTTCTACTGTACTTAATATAATTTCATCTTTATTTGATATGGTTAGAAATAATTAACGTAATTCCCTTTTTACGTCCACGGGAATTATAAATCTTGGTCAGACTACGTTAGTTTACAAATGTACTATAAACGCTGGTTGATAAAGCTGAGCTGGCCTATGTTGCTCTGTTTTATTACCAGATTTGTGAGTTAAATTATGAGACCCAAATCTGTTTATTACCATTTGTGAGTTAAATTATGAGACCCTAATAAAAAGTGTTTCTCTTAAATTTGCAGTACGGCAAACATATTCTACTGATTTGTAATTGCAGCATTATGGTGAGCTGTGGCATTTTTCTACTCTACCCATCTGTGTTTTTTTGTGGCCAGCTGTGCGATATTTTCAAATATGTGACACACCACGAGAAAAATGGTCCAAATGCGGTTTTGACCAGTGTAGTTCCTGATTATCTAGCATGCATCACTACTGGATGCATGCACAGGTGGAAGACTCGGACCTATGACACCAAAAAAATGCCTATTAAAAAAAATCCCATTACCCCACCCACTTGGTCTCGTACAGTACTATACGTTAATTCAAGGTGAGTATAAATAGCGCTATTATAGAAAGAGCCCTCTTTTTTCCGGCTCGCACAAACACAATAAACATCGATTAAATGTATGAAATATGTCTCTGGCAATCGATAAAGGTATTAGATGTGTGAATATACTCACTTCAAATCGCTTGTTTCAAGTATTTATTGAGTTATCGCGTTTTGATTACCCCATCCAAAGCGAAAGTTGCGTGTACGAAAGTAAAGGAAAAATCTCACACAGAATCGGAGGCCGTCCGGCTGGATTATTGGTCATATTTGGCCGATAGCTGATTGCCTAGCTCAAACTAAAGTCAGTCGCACCATGATCATATACATTAGAGACTCCAACCATACAAAGTTCGTCCAATTGTGATCGTTCGCCGATCTAAAAAACACTTTTTTCTAATTTTATTGACTTTCTTTCATGATTCGCGTACTATCAGATTATGTCTTCCGAAAACCTGAAAAGGGAAAGTCCTCGCGTCTGTTTTTAGGTTTAACCAATCAGAGATGTTCTTACAGAGAACGCTCGTGGATTGTATTATGGAAGATAGTGCATTGACCCAGTTCCAGATAATGAACGAAATTATAGAAAAAAGTGTTTTTTAGATCGGCGAACGATCACAATTGGACGAACTTTGTATGGTTGGAGTCTCTAATGTATATGATCATGGTGCACGACTTTAGTTTGAGCTGGCGATCAGCTATCGGCCAAATATGACCGATAATCCAGCCGGACGGCGCCCTCCGATTCTGTGTGAGATTCTTTCGTACACGCAACTTTCGCTTTGGATGGGGTAATCAAAACGCGAATAACTCAATAAATACTTGAAACAGCGATTTGAAGTGAGTATATTCACACACCTAATACCTTTATCGATTGCCAGAGACATATTTCATACATTTAATCGATGTTTATTGTGTTTGTGCGAGCCGGGAAAAAGAGGGCTCTTTCTATAATAGCGCTATTTATACTCACCTTGAATTAACGTATAGTACTGTACGAGACCAAGTGGGTGGAGTAATGGGATTTTTTTTAATAGGCATTTTTTTGGTGTCATAGGTCCGAGTCTTCCACCTGTGGATGCATGGGCCATTAAATGGCCATTCAATTATTTTGTTAAAATGCCATTAAAAATGCCATTAAAAACCTTAATCATGTACTTTAATGGCCACAAATATGTAAACATTTAATGGGCAGCCATGACAATCCCAATAAATTATAATGATCAGACCCCTTAATTTTGTTGGTTACTGGATCCAGTCGGTTATTGGTTAGTTTTTTCATAATTTGGAACTCAAAATCTTCTTATAGATTTAAATGATACATAGACTAGTCTTAATCCTTTCTACCAGTCTACTTCATTGCTTGTGAAATATTTTACTGTGGTTTGATTGTTGACTTACATATTGAAGTAATTCACGTTTAAATCCTAAATAATTTAAACCATGTGACATCTTAGGTCTCACGGGACAGTGGGCAGCTAGCTTTAAAAAGGGGGTGGAAGATTTTCTAAATACTTCACTACCGACCCTGTAAGTTACACCAGTGTGTCTAGAAAAATAGGTTTATGAATATTTCTTGACTTTGGGAGGCTTGACAAGGTGTATTTTTTAGAGTATTTCATAATTCTACGAAACTGAATGTTAGCTCCAGTTGATTTTGACATCTTGGAAAATGTCGCCTGCTATGCTGTCTCGCCGGTACGGTTTCGCGTCAGAATTTAAGGTATTTTTCGGGCATTTGTAGCGAAAATTTGAGCTGGTTATGACCCCGCTTTGAAATCATTTTCAGAAAATGGTGTGGTGTTACAAGTGATAGAACAAGACATAACAAAGTATCTGTGCCTCATATTATCATGAAAACAATTCCGATAAATTCAGTCGTGTTGAAACTTTTGGCCAAAAATAGGTGGGTGGGGTAACTTTGTAAAAAATTAATTGAACACATCTGATGCGGTTACTGAATTTTTATTGTGGCGCGCGATTTGTACTTCATTTGCGAGTATTTTTCAATACTTGTCGCAAGAGCCTCCTTAACTGATTGTGATAGGCGGTGATTTTTATAAGTCACCCATCGCCCTCAGCAAAGCAGTCAATTTTGGCTGTTTTCAACCGTCCTGTGATGCCTTAACTTCTAGTTGTTGTTGTTGTTGTTGTTGTTGTTGTATGTCTGTAATTCAGGCGCTTATTTTTCGCGTCGATCTCTGCAGCCAAAGACTGCGAGAGCATTGTTCCGAAACATAGGTGTGTGCATAATCATAATCGTGTGTGTCCGCGTGCGTGTGTCGCGGCGTGTGTGTCCGCTGTGCGTGCGTGCGTGCGTGCGTGCGTGCGTGCGTGCCGTGCCCGTCCGTCCGTACCTCCGTCCCGTCCGTCCGTCCGCCTCCCGTCCTTTCCGTACCGTCCGTCCGGGTCCGTCCGTCCGTCCGTCCGTCCGTCCGTCCGTCCGGGCAGACATTAGGGTACTTATGTGGCTAGCCCCACAGGGTTATGGACTTGGTAAAGGATAGGGTTGGTTACAATTAGCCACCTAAAAAATCATTTTATGTGGCTAAAAATCGTTTTATGTGGCTAATATTTAACATGTGATAAGCCACATAGTTACCTGAAAGTAAAGACGTCCGTCCGTCCGTCCGTCCGTCCGTCCGTCTGTCTGTCTGTCATTTTACTTACTTGCCACCAGCCACCAAATCGTGTGTGTGTGTCTCTCTGTGTCTGTCTGTGTGTGTGTGTGTCTGCCTGCCTGCCTGCCTGCCTGCCTGCAGCTGCCTGCCTGCCTGTCATTTTACTAACTTGCCACCAGCCACCAAATCCCCAAGGGTCGTGTGTGTGTGCCTCTCTGTGTCTGTGTCCGACTCTGTGTCTGTCTCTCTATGTGTCTCTGTGGTGTCGTTGTCCCCTGTCTGTTGGTCTGTTCATTTTACTTACTTGCCACCAGCCACCAAATCCCACCCAAGTGGTGGTGTGTTCTCTCTGTGCGTCTCTCTGTGTGTCTCTCTGTGTGTCTGTCTGTGTGTCTCTCTGTGTGTCTGCGTGTGTGTGTGTGTGTGCGTGCGTGCGTGCGTGCCTGCGTGCCTGCCTGCCTGCCTGCCTGCCTGCCTGCCTGCCTGCCTGCCTGCCGCTGCCTGCCTGCCTGCCATTTTACTTACTTGCCACCAGCCACCAAATCCCCAAGGGTCCCACCATCGTCATATTTTTTTCTTTTCTGTTTTGCTTTTACTTTCGTTTTAACTGGTTTCGTGGCATATTGCACGCGGAATGTAAATAGTGACTGAATGGCACAATTTAGTGTCTGTTTTATTTTTTCCCCATTAAACGCCTATACACCCCTTTAAATCTGGATCATGTAAAAATGTAAAAAGTAAAAAAATGTGCATTGTTGTTGGTTGACCATTGTCACTTGACATACCGGTAATAATTAACTTATAATTGTTGTGCTTATATTTAAGGGTGGGAATTGGCTTGATGGCCTTCCATACCCGGTATTAATTGACTCCGTCGGGGGATACTATGGATTTGACAGCGCGCCGCGTCCGCGTCCGCGTCCGCGTCCGCCGCAGACACTTCTTGTCCGGAGCATAACTCGAACACCCTTTGGAATATTTTCATGAAACTTCACACATGCATAGATCACGACCCGAAGGTGTGTCGCGCACAAGAATGACAACTCTTGCATAGCTAATTTTTTAGTTATCTCCCTTTTTTGTTTCTCGCACTGATTTCGTGTCCGGAGCATAACTCCACCACCCTTTGGAATATTTTCATGAAACTTTACACATGCATAGACCACGACCCGAGGTGTGTCGCGCACAAGAATGACAACTCTTTGCTAGCTAATTTTGAGTTATCTCCCTTTTTTGTTTTGCGCACTGATTGACCATAACTCGACCACCCTTTGGAATTTTTTTATGAAACTTAACACATTCAATTAGACCACGAACCGAAGGTGTGTCGTGCACAAGAATGACAACTCATGCATAGCTAATTTTTGAGTTATCTCCCTTTTTTGTTTTCGATCACTGATTTCCTGTCCGGAGCATAACTCGACCACCCTTTGGAATATTTTCATGAAACTTCACACATGCATAGACCACGACCCGGAGGTGTGTCGCGCACAAGAATGACAACTCTTGCGTAGCTAATTTTTGAGTTATCTCCCTTTTTTGTTTTGTCACTCTACAAACTAGACAATAATGCATGAATACCTGTTTTCTCGTCTGCTCTGTACACCTTTTCTCGTGTGCTCTGTACACCTTACCTGTAGAGAGAACAATAGAAACTGGGAGAACCATGTGCTAGCATGGGCTAGCATGTGCAGATGTCCAGTGCTTGACCACTGCTGACCAGGTAATTTATACAGGTAAATCACTACATTGGGTACTGTGTTGAAAATATTGTGGCATTATGTGGACCTGTGCAGATTTTTGTATACTCAACAAAACTAGAAACGTCCCTGTTTTATAGCCGGTGTAGCTCTGTCTATGTATGTACCACATGTTCAAAGTACATGTATTTTAAACCGTGGCGATGTTCAGAATACGATCGTGTAGAGTTTAGCCGATACACACGGTTTACATAGCGGCCAGTGACCGGAACGTTGATTTCCACTTTTTGCACGTGCACGCTATACTTGTCATCGATAAGGTGATTCAGTTCATGTCGTACCATTCATGCGATAGGGGCTATTCGGAAAATTAAAAAACTTTTTTGATTTTTCACTGTTTTCGATATGCCACGGCTTTCCGAAAACGAGCAAAATCAGGCAATTGGGATGCTTGCGGGTGGGATGGCCGCCAGGGCGGTCGCGCCTCGGTTTGGTTACTGTCGGAAGACGATTGATCGTCTTGCAGCCCGGTACCAGCAGACTGGGGCTGTTCACGACCGGCAGCGACCTGGTAGGCCTCGTGTAACGACGGCTAGAGCCGATCGTTACATTACGTTGACGCACTTACATCAACGTCGATTGGCAGCCACAGTCACTGCTAGGCGATACGGTGTCTCAGGGCAGACCATTCGCAACCGGTTACGTCGTAACGCCCAACCAATCCGGGCACGCCGCCCGTACACTGGTCAGATAATGACCCAACGTCACCGTGCTGCCAGACTGTTATGGGCGCGACGTCATCTGAACTGGAGAAGGGCTGACTGGAACCGAGTTTTGTTCACCGATGAATCTCGGTTCACAGTTAGTCATGCTGACGGAAGATTACGGGTATACAGGCGTAAAAATGAAAGATTCACCGATTGTTGCATTGTTGAGAAGAACAGGTTTGGGGGAGGGAGCGTAATGGTCTGGGGTGGGATCATGGGAAACCGGAAGACAGATTTGGTTGTTGTACAGGGCAACATCAATGCACAACGTTATGTTGCAGATGTGCTAAATGCACATGCCTTACCATTTATCCGTCAGCATGGTCCTGGTGTGACATTGATGCACGACAATGCCCGCCCTCACGTAGCCAGGGTCACCACTCAATACTTACAGCAAAACAACGTCGACGTCATGCCATGGCCCGCGGTCTCCCCAGATCTCAATCCCATTGAGCACATATGGGATGAGCTGGGCCGCAAAGCACGAGCTAACCATCAGATTGACAATGTTCGCGATCTTACACGGGCGTTACACCGGGAATGGAGGAATTTTCCCAACGCACTGGTATTGCGTTACGTCACGTCGATGCGGCGTAGGATCATTGCATGCATTCATGCAAATGGTGGCCACACTCGGTACTAACGAGATTTACTGAATTTGCCACATTACTTATTGAAATTCCATCTCTAAACATTAAGTAACACATTTCTGAGTTTTTGTGATTTTTGATTTTGACCCCTACCGCCCTTGGCCGGTTATCTCTCGAATATTTAACAAGATATCCAAATGCAATTTATTGGCTTTGATACAGAAATGAATGAACTTGTTTTTCCATTTTGATTTTTAAAAGTAACCCTTTTGGTTTTTGATGAATCTTTCCTTAAACATGGAGGGACGTTTCTAGTTTTGCTCAGTATAGATAAATATAGGACTATTAAAAAAAATCTGGTCTCCAATAGCAAGCATTATTATTTTTAAACTTTTTTTTTTTTTTTTTTTTTTTTTTCTTTTTTTTTTTTTTTTTTTTTTTTTTTTTTTTCATTTTTTTTTTTCATTTTTTTTTTGTTTTTCATTCAAATTATTTTCAATTTTTGTCTAGTAGCATAAGGTCGTAAGTGCTTTATACAGACTATTCACCTGTGCATGTGCTAGCATGTGCAACTGACCACTGACCACTTACAGGTAATTTATACAGGTAAATGATTATATTACATTTCCGTAAACTGTGTTGAAAATATTGTGGCATTATGTGGACCTGTGCAGATATATGTAGATAAATATAGGACTATTAAAAAAAAATTCTGTGCTCCAGTAGCAAGCATTATTATTTTTAAACTTTTTTTTTCCATTTTTTTTTTTTCATTTTTTTTTTCAAATTATTTTTCAATTTTTGTCTAGTAGCATAAGGTGGTAAGTGCTATATACAGACTATTCACCTGTGCATGTGCTAGCATGTGCAACTGACCACTGACAACTTACAGGTAATTTATACAGGTAAATGATTATATTACATTTCCGTAAACTGTGTTGAAAATATTGTGGGAATATGTGGACCTGTGTATATATGATATGTAGATAAATATAGGACTATTAAAAAACATTCTGGGCTCCAGTACAGGGGTCCTACCAATTATCCGGACAATCAATTTATCGGACAAATCAAAATAGCTGTTAATTAAACGCATTCATTGAATCCGATTTTGCAACGGACACATCTAAGTCACTCAAGTGCTTGCTGTTTCCATGCCAGTGTGAATAATATATCGCCAAGTTAAACATTTTAGTAAAATTTGCTGAAAACATTCCCCCAACTATGTCCACAAGTTGTTTACAACGTCAAACGTCGCGCGGGGGCTTGTATCTGTCACTGCGCATGCGCATAATTTGAGGCCCCTATAGAGTTTTTCAATACTCTGTTGTGTGAAGTATGCAGCCGATACGATGCATTCCTCCAATATAATTTTCAGACTGTTTAATACACAATGTACAATACTGTACAGAGCAGATAGGAAGGAATGCGAAAATGTATCATGATAGAAAAATAACGAAGAGCTACTTATTAAAAAAAAAATAATAATTGTTTTAGGGCCAAATCGCCCCAAGCCATTTCGGACCCAAGCCATTATACACCATTTCGCACCCATATTAATTTGTGGGTAAAATCGACAGGTGCGAAAACACCAGTGTACGAAACGATCATTACCGCGGATTTTCCACCAAATTATGAAGAGCTCAATCGAGTGCGCCCATTACGTCATTGCAGAGTTGTTCTATAAACACAATAAATTCTATAAATACGATGTTTTCCAAGAAGCGAATGGTGATTGTTTTTTCTGCAAAACAACACAATGCTGTTTATACTGGTTTTCAGGCGATAAAATTATGATTTGAAGGTGAAAATACAAGTTATAAGACGATTATACATTTGTCCGGATAATTGATTGTCGATGTTAATTTTGGGGCAATCTTACGACTGATGATCTGACCCAATTTTAAGTGAGAAAGATGGCACAGTTTGCTAAATAGTTTCCATGCATTGAGAAAGCAAGAACCGACGATTGTTCTGTGAAAATTTTATGCCCGTAGCTGCTATTTTAAGAAAAATATCATAAAAAAACAGCCATTTTTGTCCGATAATCTATAGGATCCCTGTAGGGAGCATTATTCTTTTTCTTTTTTTTTAATTTAATTTTTTTTTCCATTTTTTTTTTTACATTCTTTTTCAATTTTTTAGCTGACCACTAACTTATTACAGGTAATTTATACAGGTACATTATTACATTTCCGTAAACTGTGTTGACAATATTGTGGCAGTATGTGGACCTGTGCAGATATATGTAGATAAATATAGGACTATTAACAAAAATTCTGGGCTCCAGTAGCGAGCATTATTTTTAAAAAAAATATTTGTATATTACATTTCCGTAAACTGTGTTGAAAATATTGTGGCATTATGTGGACCTGTGCAGATATATGTAGATAAATATAGGACTATTAAAAAAAAATTCTGGGCTCCAGTAGCAAGTATTGTTATTTTTTATTTTTCAATTTTTTTTTTCAAATTTTTAAAAAAAAAATTTTTTACATTCTTTTTAAATTTTTTAACTGACCACTAACTTATTACAGGTAATTTATACAGCTAAACTATTACATTTACCTAAACTGTGTTGACAATATTGTGGCAGTATGTGGACCTGTGCAGATATATGTAGATAAATATAGGACTATTAAAAAAAATTCTCAGCTCCAGTAGCGAGCATTATTTTTTTTATTTACATTCTATATTACATTTCCGTCAACTGTGTTGAAAATATTGTGGCATTATGTGCACCTGTGCAGATATATGTACATAAATATAGGACTATTAACAAATAATTCTGCGCTCCAGTAGCTTCACACATGCATAGACCCTAAAGGTGTGTCACGCAAGAATGACAACTCTTGCATCACTAATTGTTTAGTTATCTCCCTTTGTCCGTCACCGATTTTGTCTCCGGAGCATAACTCGATCACCCTTTTTTCAAACTACTTGTGTATCTGGGGAGGGGGATACACATGCGCTTGTCGACAAGCGTCCATTTCTAGTTTAACTTATAATCATTGTATATTAGTTAGAAGGCATAGTTGATAGGTCAGCAATCCGGGTTAGAAATGGGCCATAGTTGTACATCACCAAAATCATTGATGACCTTGGTCAATGTACAGTAAGCAAGGTGAACCATGGTGAAAACTGCTATATCACTAAGTACTGTATATCACAAAAAAAATGGCCATGGTCATTGGTTGACCATGGTTGTAAATCAGTAAAAGCATGGCTGATCTGGCTGACCATGGTTAATAACCATGGTGAGCATGAACGTGGTCAAAACTGGACCGTGTTTGAATATCACCAAAACCATTGTTAACCATGGTCACTGACCATGGTCATTTTTTATTCGCGGGTGTGCATCATTTAAAGCATGGTTAACCATGGTTAGTAACCATGGTCAACCATGGCTTTTTCAATACCATGGTCGATTGTGATGAAAAAGGACGGTTGACCATGGTTCAACCATGGTCAACTGTGCTTGCAGTGGTTGACCATGGTCGTATTTTGCTTGGGTATACCCAGGCATACTTGTACACAAGTAGCAATATAGAGAGTTTAAAGACATCTTGTATTCAATCAACATGTGAATAGTTACTGTTTTCAACATAACAAGTTTAAATTGTTCAAAAAGGTACCATTTATCTATCTACCATTTACTCTACCATTTAATAGTCACCAATATGAAAGTAATTTAGTTGCAGCTTCTAGCTTTTTGCTACCTCTTTCAGTGCAGATTTAAATTCTCACAAAATAGCATATTTTCTCAAAATGAAAATTTGAAAAATCCTGCAGATTTAAATTCTCACGAAATTGCATGTTTTCACAGACTGGGAAAACTGCAGAAATAAAGTCTCACTAAATTGCATGTTTTCGCAACTCAAATCATACAAATTCGTAAGATTTTGAAACTATGATTTTGCAAGGTGCGAAAACATGTGAATTTGTACGAATTCGTACGAATTCATATGATTTTGAAAAAGCTGCGATTTATTTCTGCAGGGGTAGACTTTGTCTCATTTGATTATCTTTGACACAATTGCAACTTGCAATACTTAATATAATTTCATCTTTATTTGATATGGTTAGAAGTAATTAACGTAATTCCCTTTTTACATACACGGGAATTATAAATCTTGGATCAGACTACGTTAGTTTACAAACTATGATTACTTACGCTAGTTTTAACTATTTGTATCGTTGCATGTTTTCTCTTGATTTCACGGCAATATTAACAAGATTTTCACCGATTATCTAAACTAGTATTGGTGAAAGTGTCACAAATTATAAAATTGTCAATAAATGGAAATGTATTGTTTTTATTTCCAGGAAACTTAATCAGAATCATCGCGAATTATTCACTGCAAACTAAACTAAACCTCATTGAATTATATTTGTACAACCAGGGTAGACCCCGTTCAGAATGTGCGGATGCGCAGCTTGATCTGGGTATACACTGGTTTGAATCGCTGTTTTGCATTAGGCTACATGTATATTGCCCGAAATATTAAGTTAAAAAAAGTTTGCCAGTCTGAGAATACAGTGCGACCCCGTTAGTACACGCTTCACTATAACACGAATTCGGTTAGTACACGGTTGTGCCTTGGCTCCCGAATTTTTTTCCTATTTGTATATCAAAATCGTGTTAAGTTTGTAACACGACTATTGTCAGAAATCGTGTTAAATTTGCGATTCTTTCCCAAATTAGACCCAAAATGGACGATTTTTTTTTTGTATGGGCGCATAGCCTCCTTTTATCTCACCGATGTGAATGTGCAGCTGATCACGTTTGCACATTTCGTAAATTAATCCGAGCAAACTGGGAATAAGATCAGTAAGACCATTAACAAAGCAGTGCTAATTGTTATGTGCTCGATTTCATTTTTCCGGCATGCGTTCACGCTCACCATTGGTGGAATATTAATTAGGTGTAAAGGCTGACCAATCGGAGATCGCGTATCAGTCGCGCAGATTAACTCGACCCAGATTAACTAAATTGTAACAGCACTGCCCACGCCCCCTGCGCATGTACACAAATGTGTATGTGACAACTGGCCTTGTTTCGCTACATCATAATTGAGCCAGTGCATGAGATAATCAACTTTATTATATACGGTAACTGAGATTTTCGCCGAGAATGATTTGACTTTTTTCTGCTAATATAGCGGAAAGTTGATAACATTTTCAGAGCAAATGCGTAATAATTACTAATTTAATATTCGTCAACATTCGATATCATTTACAGAAAATGTACACTATTATCAGATTCATCTTCGTCGAAAATCTGGCGTATAAGCCTGATTACCTCATGAACTGGCGCAATATTATAACTCGTCTGGCAAAACATGTCTAGACAGGTCTGTACTCAAACCCACAGGTGGAATAGTGGATGTGTGACACAAAGAAAATGACCATTACAAAAATATCCATTACCCCACCCACTTGATCTCGTTCTATTATTAACGTCATGTACAGTACGATACCAGGTGGGTGGGATAATGGGATTTTTTTAATAGGCATTTATTTTGGTGTCATAGATCCGAGTCTTCCACCTGTGCTCACCATATGAGTAAACATAGATTGCAACGCACAAGCTTGTCCGTGATGTTGCAGCTGATGGAACAGGATATCGGTCATTGGGTCATTGCGTCATCATTACTACACTTTTTTTCTACACGCGTTTACAATAATGGATTGCACGGACCTGCGTAGATCTACATTCTACATGAACATGATGAATAAATAAAACATGACGTTAATAATTCTTGGATTCAATATATTTATTATATGCGAAGATAACAGTGAAAACTTATGGCATATTATAGGCATTGGCGACGTCGTTCATTCGCAGTCACAGTGTACAGTGTACATGTATTTTTTGTTGACATTATGATGCGTCTTGGGCGAGAACGGATATAGCACGGTTCGGATAAGCAACACGGAAGGTTGTATGTCGCCGGACTTCCGTGTACTAACGGGGTCGCACTGTATATATAACGAGTACATCGGTCATCTGTAATTATTTACGCGATTTAACGATTATTACTGCAAACTAAACTTCCTTGAACTTTATTTGTACAACCAGAGTAGAATTATTTTCTGTAAACTAAACAGAATTTGTAATTTCAGCATAGACTTTGTATATATTTGATTATCTTTGACATAATTGCAACTTGCAATACTTAATATAATTTCATCTTTATTTGATATGGTTAGAAATAATATCACAGTGGTCAATGGTGGAATCGCCACACTACATGTACATGGATTATCGATTTACATATCGATACAATTACGTACATCACGTGACACCTGTAGATTTCCGAGAGATTACGGAAAAAGCCGATATCACGGAAATTGCCGACTGACCATCACGTATTGGTCAGCTGAAATTGACCATGTGGTCACTATGGATTTTGTCCAGGTACGATGGCCGCGAAAGTTGGATATGGGCTGCTTGTTCATTATTTTCCAACATAATTCCCCCAGTTTAGGGCCCCAAATATCATTTTAAATGGATATAAAATATTGCATACATATATATTTAATAAGTTATATTTTTACTATTTTTTAAAATTAAATTTCCCCTTTAGAGGCCCCAAAAGTCTTAAACGGAAAAAAATCATGTGGCATGCACCCTAGTGTTGATCACTGGTACCATAGCAATGATTTTAGCAATGATTTTGGCATGGATGCCATATTGTGCTAAAAAATGCCATCAGAAATTATTTTTATGGTTGGCCAACCCACTATAAATGAGACCGCTATAGAAATCAAATTAGATAATCAGTACATTCTGTGTATTATAAGTCTGCATAATCGCATACTTCCCAGTTAGAACCACAGGTCAGAAGCTGGGGGCCGTTTCACTAAACTTTGTACGACTAAAATGTTCGTAAGTGTAGACTTAGAATAGTCAATTTCAATTGATTGATTTACATTTATTGAGCATAGGCTGCATACATATGCAGCCTTTGCTTAATAAATGTTAATTTAATAATTGTTTACAAGAACACAGTGTTAATGTGAAAGTTACAGACTATCATAATTGTTCACTTACAAACATTTTAGTGAAACGGCCCCCCTGGACTGTCGACAAATGCGTGATGTCACAGAGCTGGCCACATATACCACCAGCCCCAATTCACCATTGACAGTCCTAGATGCCATAAGCCCCATTTCTCCACTCAACATTACAAACCTGTCTATGTGGGCCACTAAAGTTTCCGCTGAAAATACAGTTTCATATATGTGATCATTCTGCGTGGTTTATAGCTAATTTAATTATTTAGTCTTTCCTGTGGGTGACCTGCTATATATTCTATTGTGACAACAGATTTAGTACACACATTGTAGAAAAACAATTAGTTTGGTTATTTGAATGATGTACATTGTATCTGTAACTTCAAAACATGTTGGATATGTGGCACAAGATCTGTAGGTGTCGGGCCACACATTTTTATTTTTAATTGTGTTTCTTGAATAAATATTCTTGGCAAATATGTCCATAGGAGGATGATAAAACGTAATTCATGGAAAATATACCCTGAACATATTTAATAGATTATATTATACACACTATCTGCAAAATCAGAACGGAATATTTACATAGAGAAAAAAAATATTCAGCCCTGAAATTAGAATAACCCAAACTGGTTCTGAGGCATGCTTTAAAGAGACATGCAGGCCAATGATTTGTGTTTGTTTTTTATTATTGTTTAAAATTTAAAAGTGTGCCATTCAGTCAACATTTCCCGGTACATTCTATATAAAGAATGACAGTATTTACCAATAATAACGAAGTTAAAAGACTACAAAGTATTTATTTTATACAAACTCTGTATGCCTGAAGTGGGGTTGGAACCCTCGACTTTTGGTATAAGTAGCTACGTGATATTATGCATTTGTTATTACGCACGCGCAAAGAATGCGCAACTGGTGTATTTTGTTGCATTTACTACTGCGGACCGCATATACATGAACAAGCAGTTAATATTTAAGTACCTAGTGGGTAACTAGAGCGACCGTCACGTGGTCACATAGGTACGATTTGGCACAAATTACTGAAATAGATACTTGTTGTGTATGCGTTTACAGATTTAATTATTCTTGGAATCCCCTGTGGTGCCCATGCTACTGTATGCATTATATATGTATTGCAGGGCTTTTAAAATTTCAGAATGCCAATCGGTCCAGAGTTCAGACGTAACACTGTTGGCTGCCATTGTTGGTCATTGTCGGCGATTGTCAGAGCCCCCCCACCTATTAAAAACTTTAACTGAAATTTCGAAGTTCAAACAAAGTACTAGAAATAATGGGATAAATGTTGTATTGGGATAAATAAATCGTGTTTATAAACAACAAAAGTGGACAAAATTGGGTCACGTGGTGTGCCTAAATAGCGCAAAGACTGAAAAAATGCGAAACGACAGAGACGATTCGTGATGCCGATTGATTGCAGGTAAATTTTCGGTAGACTAAAATAAATTAAAATTTTACAAGTCTGTGTCTTGTTTCGTTTTTAGCCAGGTTTCTTGAGAAAAAAATCCAGGCTATTGGATTGGCGAAAGCCGGGCGGGCGGGCGGGCGGCGGGCGGCGGGCGGCGTCCATAATCAATGTTAAGTTTTCATGTTTTAGTCAATGTTAAATTTTCGCGTTTACAATGTTAAGTTTTCGTGTTTAAGTCCATTTCTTTGGTACTGTACCACCTAGGACCACCAAACTTGCACAGCTTCATAATCAAGGGGTGCCCACCACATATCACTATCCAACATGTTACTTTTTTTTTAACTTGACCCATTTTTTCCGCGCAGTCGACTTAGCCATTTTCAATGTTAACTTTTCGCGTTTACAATGTTAAGTTTTCGTGCTTAAGTCCATTTCTTTGGTACTGTACCACCTAGGACCACCAAACTTTCACAGCTTCATAACCAAGGGGTGCCTACCACATACAACTATCCAACATGTGACCATTTGTTTTACCTTCACCTATTATTTCTACGTAATTGACTTAGCCATTTTCAACATTAACTTTTTAACGTACGTCTGGTTAAAGTTTTTTGGTTAAAAGTTTTTTGTTATACTATATCTCTGCAACTGCTTCGCCCATTACCTTGAAACTTCACATGGGTGTTTATCATCATCCATATTTTCATTCTAACCCCCAACCGTGCGGCCCCTGTGCCCAATGTCAAGGTCAAATTACTTTGAATTTTTTTGTTAAAGTTTTTTTGTGTACTATATCTCTGCAACTGCTTCATCCATTACCTTGATACTTCACATGGGTGTTTATCATCATTGTCGCGCCCGCTTGCGGAAAGCGCGATATCGTCGGCATTTTGGCATATGTCCGTCCGTCCGTCCGTACGTCTGTACGTCCGTGTGTCTGGTTAAAGTTTTTTTTTCGTTAAAGTTTTTCCATCTACTATATCTATTTTTTTAGTGTCCATGCCTCGCCCCAAGGCGTGACATGCAGGCCACGGCCATCTAGTCTACAGAAAGTGGGTATAATTATGTTATCCAAGTGTCTATGCTTGGAAAAAACCTGGCCTTCGTGGCTTTGCCTCGTTTCTTGTTTATTTATTTCTCTCTGCCGGGTTGCCAAGCCGGTAAGTTGTCTTTGTGAATAACGACAAAATAGTTTGTTGTGCCATTTCAATAATAATTGAATGACGGACAACATAGAAAAAAAAATGTGTTATATACCCACTCGTAATTCATTGCTAATTATGCTATTATCACTGTTCACATCGACTTCAAAATGAATTGTCCGCCTGTACAATTGAATTAACATTCGGTGTTTCTTTAACCCTCAGATCGAGTTCAAAGTATATCGGCGGTGTGATTCAGCACTTCAATTGATCCCTAATCCCTGATCCCTAATGAGTCACGCTTTTAACACGACAGACGTACCTTGTCGTTTATCAAAATGTTTGCGAATTGTAGATCACGTGAGCTGGCTCATCAGGATCTGCGGCATTCCTACGTACATGTACATTTTATATACACAAAAATGACCCCTAATACAGCATAATGTAACAGTTCCTAACTTAATATGGAATAGCCCGGGCCGATAGTCCGTGTCAGTTACTTGGAGTTAAATATTATAAACACAGTGCATGGTTTCTTTATTTTATTTTAACATCATCAGAAATGGCGAGTCTAGGAACTCTCGTATCTTTACGCTGAAGCCAGTCTATTTAAGTCACTAATCTGCTATACACCTGTCCCACGCGTGTGTTAAGAAAAATCGATACTAGGAGAAACTGAATACACAGCGAGCTGCACACTGGTTTAACACGGATATGGCCCGCGGATATGTCATAAAATGGACATTACTTGGTGGTCAAAACCAGTAAATTTACAAGGTTTATAGCTAAATAGCAGCCGACTGGCAATTTTTCTCGGACCGATTTTTCACTCTCGGTCTGAGAGTTCAAAAATCGGTCCAGAACCGGAAAACTGAAAATTTTAGATTGTATCGTATACATTGATGGTATGCTAATAATGTATTCTTTAAATCCTAAACCAACATGTGCAAACACTGGTGATCCAGATGAGATGCCACGTTTTGTGTTCAATATTTGTCATGATTTTCAAGATGTTGAATAAAAAGTAAATACCCTAGTCACTGTTGGATATTTAGGGGTGATCATTAGGGTTGTCATTATAGCAATATTACTGTCTGTTTCACGAAACCTGTCCAAATTGTACGGCGATATAAACAAAGCAAAAACAATATTTGTTTCGATAATATTAAATTAAAGCAAAATTTAAGAATGAGCCTTTTTTTATTTCGTGAAATTTTGTCAAATATTGATTTTATTGCGAAAAAACAATTTCCCCATGTTAAATCCCCATAGACATCTTCACTTTAGAATTTCAGAAATACTAGAATGATTTTCAAAATTTAACTTTTGTTTTCTTAGTTGGATCATTTCCAAGCTATCTAGCCAGGTTTCGTGGTCACTTTCTTTTGTAATAAAATCAATATTTGACCAAATTTCACGAAATAAAAAGGCTCATTATTAATTTTGGTAACATTTAATATTATCCAAAAAAAAAATTGTATTTGCATTGTTTATATGGGCGTAAAATTTGGGTAGGTTTCGTGAAACGGACAGTAGAGCGGATGATATGCGGGTATTTGTATCTCTACAATGAATCCACCCTTAAGGATCACATATTAAGTCGAGTTTTGTTGGGACTCGCACCTTGAGCCAAGTGATCCAGTGTAGTAAGGTTGCCTGGCACCAGATCAGCACACTGACAGTCGGTCATTATTTCATCGTTTTATTATTACCTCATCAAACATGTGTTGGCAGCGAATGAGAATCCAAAAAATGAAAAATAACAATATTAAGCAGTACTGTTGGTTTCCGATAAACTGGCAAGGGCATGTGACGTCACGGGGTCAGTGGACTATGTCTATTATTGCTTTCTAGGGATGTAGCCGTTTGCAGCCATTTTAGGTGGCTGAATCGACGCTTTATCTAGAGCAATTTAGAGCTGGAAAATGCATGCTCAGTCCCGATAGCTTACAAGATCATTTAAATTACCAACTGATTGACTGGTGAAACAGGCGATTGAAAACCACAATAAATGCCATATTTGTAAACGTAAAACGTTTTGATAGTTGATTCATTTTGATTGCCTAGTCGTCCGCAAGTATTAGCATTATTGTCCCCACAGCTCAGGTGGTAGAGCACTTGGTAAATGCATTCGACCTGCGTTCCTTTTGTGCGAGTTCGAGCCTCGGACAAATTATTATTATTTTATTCATTTAACAGATTCAACGTTTTCTCACTTTTACGAAAATGTCTTAGAGTTTGACAAAAGGGTACTTGTGACGTGTGCACTGGGTTTACAGCATCACAGATCAGGATGCACATCACGCAGTCAGATCAGAGCATACGGTGTTCACAATTCATTTACTGAATAAATATTTCACTATCAAAGAACGTGAAACAAATGATGTAGACACATTCTAAAATTGTCTCCAGTAGGTATTTCATAGAAACGACAGTACAGGGTTGGGTGACTCTTGGGGACATCAAATATACACTTCCTCGGGGTTCTCGGCCTCCTAATTCCCGGCCCCTGGAAATGTTTGACTGTAAATACACCCCACACATTGTAAAGTCCGCCGCCCCAGAGCGGGGAAAACATTGGTTGCACGCTTATACATTTTGTCCAGACAGACATATGGATGTAACGATTCAAATGACATTATGCAATATACGTCTTTATCAGTTTTTTTTAACCAATACACAAAATATGTTTATGTAAGTTACATTAAATAATGTTAATAAAATAAACGTATAAACGACGGCAGATATCTATCTGGGAGTATAATGAGGGACACAATTCAATAAAAAAAAAAGATAGCACAGTGATGGTTTCGAACCCACAACCCTCAACGTTGATTAATTAAACAAAACAATAACTGTTACCACTATGCTACTCTATATACATCAGATACGAAGTGTATGTATTGGTCACAGGTTGATATAGGTGCACATATGTTTTACACCGCTTGTATGTTCTAAAATTAGATAATGAAACACAGGTGCAGTGTTATCGATTAATATAGACTTGCTCATGCATGCATTTCCAATGAGCACTTGACGTATGTTGGTGTGATACATATACGATTCGAGTGCCTGTGCTCACTATTTTCTTTTTCAGCAAATACGTAACAACAAAAGTAACGACTTGCTTCAAAATATGCCTGAACGTTACTTGAATACATTTAGGGCCAACTTTGGTGACATATGCTTGCTACATCGTCATGCTAATATCAGTTTTGCATTTATAACACACCTACTTTACCTATTACGGTTCAATATGGAATCTCCTGTGACCTTTGCCCTTGACACTATCGGAATTCAACAGTAGATATAAATGTTATTGTAGTAAATATGTTCCACTCAGATGATTCCGAAACAGTGTGTTGCGAATGCAGTATGCATGTCTGCTTGCAGCCATGTAGTGTGGTTATGCCTGATTTACCCGTCAATATGTCAATACATGTATGAGACAAACTATGACAAAATGGGGCTTGTGATATTGCTCAATTCTCAAAGGTTACTGCGACTGGAGAGATGGGGCTTATGGTACATCTGTGATCAGCCAGTGTAGACCCAGATCTGCCTAATGATACAGCTGCTTTTCAAAGTTTATCAGGTGAGGCGAGGAAATGCATATGAACCAAGAGTGGATTCAGTGTGGGGGGATGGACACAGTGCCATATATGCCCAGTTTTATATGGGGTACAGCGCTCCAGATAAGCTGTGTATTGCTTAAATACCCAATTAAAATTGCCAAAAACCCAATTGAAATCAGAAGTAGCGAGTATCAAAAAGCAAACTATTCAATAATTGCTGTCTGTTGATGTGTAACAGCAGTGTGATTTTATTTTACCCAATTAAAATTTTGAAATTCCCAATTGCTTCAGAAATGATGGAGTGACAATACTCAATTACTAATTCCTTATCTGGAGCGCTGGGGGTAGCAGACTCTTTGCTACGCTTTGTTGACAAACGAGAAACATTTCTCACCTGAGAATTCTGAGGCTCGTCAAGGAATACCTACTTTTTCCAAGAGGAGCATGAATTCATTATAGGAATGAATGGCCTTTTTGTGGAATTTATCGGGGTATAAACTTGGAAAAGTTGCGGCAATACTGGACGAAGGCCAGAAGGCCTCGTCCAGTATTCCCGTGACTTTTCCAAGTTTATATCCCCGATAAATTCAACAAAAAGGCCATTCATTCCTTATAATTCCAGCATTTGAAATAAATTCATCAAGAAAATGTGTTTATTTTCCGTTTTCTTAAGAATTATTTTAACTGTGCCTGACGGTTATGGAAAGTAGTTCGGCATGGGAGTTTACTGGGATATAAATTTTGGACAGAGACTTGCTACGGACCAATCAAATGTTAGGGAATTGTGTAAATATGTTTGTGCTGGAATTATTAACCCTTACACCACTATCTTAATTTTTTGTCGTCTGCTGTTTATTTTCTATTTTCCATTTTTATCATCAAAAACGTGCTTTGACAGCACATTAGAATAATTAACAACATGCTTTGACAGCACTTCAGAATCATTTCCATAGGATTTTATTCCAAAATGTCCTTGCTAGAATATATGTTTATGATGAAAATGTATTATCTAATTGCCATGTTTTTCACATTTTGTGACAGCATAATTATATAATACAAACATTTTGAATTTAATCAAATAAAATGGTGTGATTGGATTATATATATTATTGGCAGTAGATAAAGGGGAAAAACACATATTGAGCATCTGAGTCACTGTGCCTTTAAGGAACAGTCAATACTTTTTTTATTCAGCCATTCAGTCTACAGCCCAAACCGCTGGTGGGATCGACTTCAAATTTTGCATGCCGATTCGGATCAAGTGTGAGCAGAGACTCAGAGATTTTGAGAAATTTCTTAATGCCACTTTCCACGAAACCGGAAGTGACGTCATACTTTCTATAACTTCCTTATTTTCCAACCGATTTCAAAAAATATTTTTGCATTGGAAAGCTGACAAAATTCTCTATCTCGAACTCGCTGACAGTTCTTGGCTATCTGGTCAAATAAGAGAGTTATAGGCATTTGAAGTTGAAAAATATACATATTTTTCAACGAATTTGCCGATTTTTTGCCGAATTTCGGCTGATAACGGGTGGTCTTTACAAACGTTTTCCAATTTGTACAGTAATGTCAGCAACATAATTTCTTGCCAGTGTGATAGGGGAGTGTCAGGCGCATAAAAGATGATAATTTTCAGAGCTCTATCTTGACTACTTCCGGTTCTATTGGATGTCAAAGATGAACGTCTTTTTTTCAAGTTTTCAAAATAGAGCAAACGGATGTGACGTCAGCTTCGTTATTTATCAATAGATTTCAAAATTTCTTGCTGCGGTCGATATTTCAGTCCTTTAGCTAAAACTTTCCTGCTTTATGCCAGGCCTATGGTGAAAAACAAACGAAAACTTCACTGGCGGAATATTGCACATATTTAATTTTATTAGGTGTATTTACAAATGGCGTAAACTGCAATTTAAGGGCGATAACTATCAAAAAATAATCATCCGCTGACTTACGGGCTCCCTCCATCTACACCAAACCGCTGGTCGGATCGACTTCAAATTTTGCATGCCGATTCGGATCAAGTGTGAGCAGAGACTCAGAGATTTTCAGATATCTTTTAATGCTACTTTCCACGAAAACGGAAGTGACGTCATACTTCCTATAACTTCCTTATTTTCCAACCGATTTCAAGAATTAATTTTTCATTGGAAAGCTGACAAAATTCTCTATCTCAAACTCGCTGACAGTTATCGGCTATCTGCTCAAATAAAAGAGCTATATGCATTTGAAGTTGAAAAATGTACATACTTTTCAACGATTTTGCCGATTTTGCCGAATTTCCAATTTGTACAGTACTGTCAGCAACATAATTTCTTGCCAGGGTGATAGGGGAGTGTCAGCCGCATGAAAGATGATAATTTTCAGAGCTATATCTTGACTACATACGGCTCTATTCGATGTCAAAGATGAACGTATGTTTTCAAGTTTTCAAAATAGAGCAAACGGATGTGACGTCAGCTTCGTTATTTATCATTCGAGTTCAATTGTTTTTGCTGTAGTCGATATTTCAGTCCTTTAGCTAAAACTTTGGCTGAGGATCGAACCCGGTATCCCTCGCTCCGAGTCCATCGCTCTACCTCTAAGCTAACCGGCCCCACATCGGTGTGATGATGCGAACACAATAATGTTGGACTGTTCATTCTAAAACTTCAGAAATTCTTTTTGCAACCGATAGTTTACACCTTGGGCTAAAGCTTAGTTACACATGAAATCAATGTTTGAGGCTCAAACCGTTGATGCAGCTCAAGCTGCTCTAGTTGTATAATTATTGTCGTACCTAAGTGGGTATAGTTACACACAAATATATCTATTTTTTGATCACATGATCATAGGGCTGCTGGGAAATGGATACATACATATTTGTGATTGTCACTGGAGTTAACGCTTCGACCTCTATAGCAGTGTTTGCAAACAGTGTAGATCCAGATGAGCCGGCTCATGATGAACCATCTATCAGGATCTGCACTTTTTGCAAGTATAATTATACCCCCACAAACAAAGTTTGAGGGGGTATATAGGAGTCAGCTTGTCGGTCGGTCGGTCGGTCGGTCGGTCGGTCTGTCGGTCTGTTGGAAATTCCCTTCCGCTCTATATCTTCTACACCCATGCATGGATTATCAAATGGCTTGGCACAAATGTTTCTCATGATGAGAAGGTGTGTCGCGATCAATAACCACGCACCTACGTCCAAGGTCAAGTCACAGTTGAAGGTCAAAGGTCAAACCTATCGAAATTCCCTTCCGCTCTATATCTTCTACACCGATGCATGGATTATCAAATGGCTTGGCACAAATGTTTCTCATGATGAGAAGGTGTGTCACGATCAATAACCACACACCTACATCCAAGGTCAAAGTCACAGTTGAAGGCCAAAGGTCAAACCTATTGAAATTCCCTTCCGCTCTATATCTTCTACACCGATGCATGGATTATCACACTATGCCCAGGGTCAAGGTCACAGACTTGATGCATTTGAAACCTTAACGCTCGGCTAAATGGCTTATAATAAAAAATGCTTCGTTTTCTTTGGCTGCCAGTGGGGGTATTCGTGTGCCGACAGGCCACATTTCTAGTTTTAATATGTTTTAGAAAAAAAAGCAACAACCACTTTTTCATAAATGGACTAGTCTGAAAGTCATTTTGTGACAATAAGATTGGTCAGAAAATTAATATGTGAAAATCCATTCCAGTTACTTAGGGGTGAAAGGGTTAAGGGAAGTATGGCATTTGTTAACAGTGTAGTCCCAGATCAAATAGCACACTCGTGTAGCCTGATAATGGTCTATACTGCTTGTTGGAAGCATGACTGGTGTTTCATGGACAGCACTGATCAGATTGAGCATTTGTGCAGTCTGATCTGGGCCTACACTGGCCACAAAGGGCATAAGTCCCATTCCTCCAGTTGCAGTCACTTGAGTGCCTTTCAATTGCACCAACATGATTCTCAAAGTAGGAAGTCTACTAACGGAATGGTTATTCTACACATTGTGCCAGCCCATGACACCGCAACCATTTCACAGTATTTATTGAGTGGTTGTTTTTTTGTAAGTTCAACAGACAGGAATGCACCTGTGTGGTGATAGCATTAAATTTAAAAAAAAACACTTTTGGCACTGTAAGACAGTATTATTGTCCAGTGCCAGGCATACGTACTACACTGGATCAGTTGGCCCCAGGTGTGAATCCCAGTAAGATTCACCGTTTAGGTGCGAATCCTTGAGGATGGATGCTATCATTAAGATAGTCATACCATTGCATCGTCAACACATGTGGAATCTATATCATGTCAAGTCTTACATTAAGTACATTTGATTGAAGAAAATCACTACCAGTCCCAATGTGTTGGATCAAATGACAATAAATTGGAGGATGGAATGGTAATAACATCAATATCTTAACACATGGGACTAAGTGATCTGTTGTAGTAAGGGTGCTTCAGGTATTGGATCACTCTTGATTGTGCTGTTCTCCTTATCTTCTCTCACATACAGGGCCATTCCCATCTGTTTATGACCTTGCTATTGGACTTATGTAAACAAAAAAACAGTGAATGAATCACAAAATCATAAATTACCAAATTTCAGCATGCCAAATGTTGTCACATGGTCATAACTGAATGTTCAACATTGTCATATGACCATAAATACAAAATATTTTGACATGACCATAAATGGTGCCACAGAATGGTGCCATAAATGATATGATATATTGCCACATGGCCATAAATGATAACAAATTTTCTTGACAATGAATGGCAGTATCGCAATAGCGGAAAGTGAGACATAGCGGTCGGAATGGACGTACATCCAAATATCGCATAGCTCTTGATCCGTTAGTTGGATCATTACAAAACTTGATCAATAGCTTCCTCACATTGACCGCTATCCACCCATTGTCAATCAGGTGAATTTGACCTTGGTGACTTTGACCTTGATGTTAACAATTTTGAATGTACGTCCACATATTGAATATCTCCTGATCTGTCATATTGGTGATGTTGACCTTTGTGTCAATAACTTTTGATGTACCGGTACGTCCAAATGTTGACTATCTCATGTCGGATCATTACCAAGCTTCTCCAATAGCTTCCTCACTTTGATGGCTATCCACCCAGTGTCATTTGTATGACCTTGACCTTCGTACCAATAATTTTGGACTTGCTGACATTGAAATTGATTTTGGTGACCTTGACCTTCATGGTTGAGACACTCGCCGGTGATTTATTTCACTTCAATTTCATAACTAATGAATGATACATCATGCCTGTGTGATATATTTTCAGGATTTCTGGCATTACAGTAACGTCACGTGTTCAGCCTACCCACTCACAGAGATAGACTCCATCAGTCCAAGTGGCGATACTAGTAAGCCTTATTTACCATTCTACATCCTGAAGATACACAACTTTATTGATGGAAAAAAATCAAATAATTTCTCATCATCATTATATATGTTGTTACAGTTCAGTTGAGTAGTCACAACATGTACATTTGCCATGAATTATATATTAACCCTTAGACCGCTACTCGACAATTGTCGTCTGCTGTTGCTTTTATATCTTGCCTTATATCTCAATAAAAACATGGTTTGACAGAACTTCAGAATCATTTCCAATATAAGATCCTCTATCTAACAATGTGATGCCATGTACTTGTTTCCATGGGAATTATGTGCTGATGTACATTGCCATATTTCTGTTTAGACTGGAATTCTGCGCTGATGATTGTGATTAACGGAGAGGAGGACGACCACCTCGATATGCTTGAGGGCGGCGTGATGCGGCAACTTCTCGACGACAAGTGGAAAACCTTTGCCAGGGTGCGTTTCATCAATACAGCCTTAGACTATTCCATGTGCAATCTGCTGATGGGTTTTGGCCAATTAAACTTATTAAGTCTTAGAAATATGCAACTTCATAAAGTACTTTTTTCAAAACAATAAAAATGTTAACTGTTCCAATATTTTATTTCCCAAAATTCCAATTGGTGAATCTTTACAAGGAAGTTTGCCATCGTCTTATACTGATCCCTTCAATTGTAGTATCAAATTAACAAGCTAAAAGTTTGTAGCTGATTATTCAGTCAAGAAATTTATCAGAATTTGGTAGTTATCAGATTACTTTTCCAAATTTCACATCGTACAATATTTGAATGTTTTAGCGACGATTCTTTCTGCGGTTGATACTGACGTTCATCCACCTGTCGCTGATCAGTGTGGCCGTCTACCTGAGGCCCGCCACAGGTCTACTGGAGTACACGCGAGGAGCCGATGGCGTATGTACACCTACTGTCTGTTTCACAAAACCTCCCCAAATCTTGTGGCTATTCAACAATGTAAAAACAATTATTTTTTCGATAATATTAAATTTTAATAAAATTTAAATTAAGCCTTCTGAAATTTTGTCACATTTTGATTTTATTTATCAATTTAATTTCATCATTATTCCAGTAAAATATTTCATTTTCAAATGTAAATATGAAAAACTCGATTCATTCATAAATTACTTGAAGAACAGAATTCAGATAGAACAGGAAATAACTACAAAAAAGGATAAACGAGAACAACACATTATCAAGTGGGGTTGTTAGCATTGCAAGACAATCAACCACATCATACATATGTACAGAAAATGACAAATATTCAACCAAACATGTCTATTTGATATGACCATAAATGGAAACCATTCCTTCCTTCTTTTTCTCAGCATTATCACCCCTTACTTTACGCTCTTCTAAACACTACTTTCTACTCTTTTTTCTTGTAATTGACTTAGCCATTTTCATTGTTAAATGTTTGTGTTTAGGTCCATTTCTCTGTTACTGTACCACCTAGAACCATCATACTTGCACAACTGCATAACCCATGTGTGCCCACTACATGCCACTATCCAATATGTGGCCTTATTTTTACCGTGACCTAGCTATCTTTTACGCATAATCGACTTAGCTATTTTCAGTGTTAAGTTTTTGCGTTTAAGTCTGTTTCTCACTTACTATACCGCCTAGAACCACCACACTTGCACAACTTCATAACCAACAAGTGCCCACCACATACGGTACAACTATCCAACATGTGACCTTTTTTGTACCGTGACCTATTTTTTCCACTTATTGTCTTAGGAATTTTCAACATTATGTTTTCGCATGTAGATCCGTTTCTTTTTGTACCACCTAGTACCACCATACTTCATAACCAATGGGTGCCTATCACATACCACTATCCATCATCTGACCTTTTCTTACCTTTACCTATTTTTTCTGCGTAATCGACTTAGCCATTTTCAATGTTAATTTGGACAACACTAATCAGACAGTACAGATGTTGACTCATATCTTGTACTCATACATGTATGCCAGCCTGCAACTGCATGCAGGTATATTCTCATACACTTGCTTCTTTTGCCATCTTAAGCCGCTGACAGTTGTCACTTTCAATTGTGATCATAATAACATTAATAGCCAATTATCTGTTATCCAATTGTCCATGACTTGAAGAAAACCCAGCCTTTGCCTCGTCTCTTGTTGTCCCCTCTGCTTTAGCAGAAGCGGGACATAGGCATAGCTTTTCTGTCGGCGAATACAGCAGCGGCGTTAATATTTCATGTTAAATTTTTGCGTTTAGCTGAGTTTCCAGAAAACTATAAGTTCTACGACCTCCATACTTGGTATACATCAACACTGTGGTATAACCATCTCACACAGAGGGAGCCCATTTAACCTTGACCTAGTTTTCATGGTTCATTATGCCCCCGCCACCGAATGGTGAGTGGGGCATATAGTGTTACCGGCGTCCGTACGTCCGTACGTCCGTACGTATGTACGCCAGTCCGTCCGTCCCGAAACCTTAATGCTCAGGTAAATGGCTTATAATTTGTGTTTCCTTGCTCGGATCTGCTTTACATTTCACACATGCATTGCTCCAATGGTCCTCTACCACCCTGTGACAAATCCACATTCGTCCCGCCCCCGCTAAGCCCAGGGTAAGGTCACAGACTTGGTGCGTTCGAAACCTTCACGCTCAGGTAAATGGCTTATACATGTAATTGTATCCCCCTGACTCCGTCGGGGGATACTATGGATTTGACAGCGCGCCGCGTCCGCCGCAGACACTTCTTGTTCGGAGCATAACTCGAACACCCTTTGGAATATTTTCATGAAACTTCACAAATGCATAGACCACGACCCGAAGGTGTGTCGCGCACAAGAATGACAACTCTTGCATAGCTAATTTTTTAGTTATCTCCCTTTTTGGTTTCTCACACTGATTTCGTGTCCGGAGCATAACTCAACACATAACTCAACACATAACTCAACACATAACTCAACTCAACACCACCCTTTGGAATATTGTCATGAAACTTCACACATGCATAGACCACGACCCGAAGGTGGGTCGCGCACAAGAATGACAACTCTTGCATAGCTAATTTTTGAGTTATCTCACTTTTTTGTTTCGCGCACTGATTGACCATAACTCGACCACCCTTTGGAATATTTTTATGAAACTTAGCACATTCAATTAGACCACGAACCGAAGGTGTGTCGTGCACAAGAATGACAACTCTTGCATAGCTAATTTTTGAGTTATCTCCCTTTTTTGTTTTCGCGCACTGATTTCCTGTCCGGAGCATAACTCGACCACCCTTTGGAATATTTTCATGAAACTTCACACATGCATAGACCACGACCCGGAGGTGTGTCGCGCACAAGAATGACAACTCTTGCGTAGCTAATTTTTGAGTTATCTCCCTTTTTTGTTTTGCGCACTCTTCAAACTGGACAATAATGCATCAAGACCCGTTTTCTCGTCTGCTCTGTACACCTTTTCTTGTGTGCTCTGTACACCTTACCTGTAGAGAGAACAATAGAGACTGGGAGAACCATGTGCTAGCATGGGCTTGCATGTGCAAATGTCCAGTGCTTGACCACTGCTGACCACAGGTAATTTATACAGGTAAATTACTACATTGGGTACTGTGTTGAAAATATTGTGGTATTATGTTGACCTGTGCAGATATATGTAGATAAATATAGGACTATTAAAAAAAATCTGGGCTCCAGTAGCAAGCATTATTATTTTTAAACTTTTTTTTTCCATTTTTTTTTTTCATTTGTTTTTTTTCATTTGTTTTTTTTTTTTTTTTTTTCATTCTTTTTTTTCCATTTTTTTTTTCATTTTTTTTTCATTTTTTGTTTTCAAATTATTTTTCAATTTTTGTCTAGTAGCATAAGGTCGTAAGTGCTATATACAGACTATTCACCTGTGCATGTGCTAGCATGTGCAACTGACCACTGACCACTTACAGGTAATTTATACAGGTAAATGATTATATTACATTTCCGTAAACTGTGTTGAAAATATTGTGGCAATATGTGGACCTGTATATATATGATATGTAGATAAATATAGGACTATTAAAAAACATTCTGGGCTCCAGTAGGGAGCATTATTCTTTTATTTTTTTTAAATTTAATTTTATTTTTATTTTATTTTTTTTTTATTTATTTTTTTTTCAATTTTTTTTTCAATTTTTTAACTGACCACTAACTTATTACAGGTAATTTATACAGGTACATTATTACATTTGAAAATATTGTGGCATTATGTGGACCTGTGCAGATATATGTAGATAAATATAGGACTATTAAAAAAAATTCTGGGCTCCAGTAGCAAGCATTATTATTTTTAATTTAAAAAAAAAAAAAAAAAAAAAAAAAAAAAATTCAAATTCTTTTTCAATTTTTGTCTAGTAGCATAAGGTCGTAAGTGCTATATACAGACTATTATCATATAATAAAACAATTATTGACTAGTGAGCCATAGAATATAATCTGATATTCTATGGCTCACTAGTCAATAATTGTATAATATATTCGGGCCAGTGAAAATTGCTTTCGGGCCCAGGCTCGAGGTCAAGGCGGGACAAGGCGAGGCATCTGATTCTGCGGAATTCTTGTTTACTTATCTCCCTTTGTTGTTTCGTGCTCTGATTTTGTATCCAGAGCATAACTCGAACACCCTTTGGAATATTGTTATGCCCCACCACGATAGTGGAGGGGGCATTTAGTGTTACCCTCGTCCGTCCGTCCATCCGTCCGTCCGTCCGTCCGTCCGTCCGCACACACGAATGGGTACTTGTTGTAAGCGTACGGGGATCTTATTGGGTAGGGTTAGGATAGTGTTGGGTACTCTTGTTGGGTATTTTTATACAGTAAAAACCCAACAAGTATTCATTCGTAGGAACGTGCGTCCCGTCCTCCCGTCCGTCCGTCCGTCCGTCACAAAACTTTAACACTCGGGTAAATGTCACATAATTTCTTCATCCTTCGACCGATCTGCTTCATATTTCATATACACATTGCTCTGATGGTTCACTACCGCCCTGTGCCAAATCCACGTTCGTCCTGCCCCCGGCAAGCCCAGGGTCAAGGTCACATACTTGGTGCTTCAAAAACTTTAACGCTCGGGTTAATATCTTATAATTTCTGTTTTCTTTCACGGATCAGCTTCATATTTCATATACACATTGCTCTAATGGTCCTCTACCGCCCTGTGCCAAATCCACATTCGTCCTGCCCCCGCCAAGCCAAGCCCAGGGTCAAGGTTACATACTTGGTGCTTCAAAAACTTTAACGCTCGGGTAAATATCTTATAATTTCTGTTTTCTTTCACGGATCAGCTTCATATTTCATATACGCATTGCTCTAATGGTCCTCTACCGCCCTGTGCCAAATCCACGTTCGTTCTGCCCCCGCCAAGCCCAGGGTCAAGGTCACATACTTAGTGCTTCAAAAACTTTAACGCTCGGGTAAATATCTTATACTTTCTGTTTTCTTTCATGGATCATCTTCATATTTCATATACGCATTGCTCTAATGGTCCTCTACCACCCTGTGCCAAATCCACGTTCGTCCTGCCCCGCCAATCCCAGGGTCAAGGTCACATACTTGGTGCTTCAAAAACTTTAACGCTCAGGTAAATATCTTATAATTTTTCTTTCCATTCACGGATCAACTTCATATTTCATATATGCGTTGCTCTAATGGTCCTCTACCGCCCTGTGCCAAATCCACGTTCGTCCTGCCCCCGCCAAGCCCAGGGTTAACATCACATACTTAGTGCTTAAAAACTTTAACGCTTTCGTCACGTAAATATCTTATAATTTCTGTTTTCTTTCACGGATCGGCTTCATATTTCATATATACATTGCTCTAATGGTCCTCTACCGCCCTGTGCCAAATCCACGTTTGTCCTGCCCCCGCCAAGCCCAGGGTCAAGGTCACATACTTGGTGCTTCAAAAACTTTAACTCTCAGGTAAAAGAAAATTTTGACTTGGAATTTGGCCTCATTTATTATCAAAGCGATATGTGGGACATCCGTGTTCTATGAACACATTTTCTAGTTAAACTTCACACATGCATAGAAGACGACCTAAAGGTGTGTCGCACGTAAGAATGACAACTCTTGCGTCGTTAATTTCTTAGTTATCTCCCTTTGTTGTTTCGTGCACTGATTTCGTGTCTGGAGCATAACTCGAACACCCTTTGGAATATTTTCATGAAACTTCACACATGCATAGACCACAACCCTAAAGGTGTGTCACGCAAGAATGATAACTCTTATTTTTTTGGTTATCTCCCTTTGTTTTTTCCGTCACTGATTTTGTCTCCGGAGCATAACTCGAACACCCTTTTTTCAAACTACTTGTGTGACTGGGGAGGGGGATACACATGCGCTTGTCGACAAGCGTCCATTTCTAGTTTGTGTTTCCTTGCTCGGATCTGCTTCACATTTCACACACGTATTGTTCCAATGGTCCTCTACTGCCCTGTGACAAATCCACATTTGTCCCGCCCCCCACTAAGCCCAGGGTCAAGGTCACAGACTTGGTGCGTTCGAAACCTTAACGCTCGGGTGAAAGGCTTATCATTTCTGTTTCCTTGCTCGGATCTGCTTCACATTTCACACACACATTGCTCTGATGGCCTGCTTTCATGCGCATGACAAATCCACACTTCTCTGGCCCTCTGTGTTTTCAAATGTGCCTCGTTTTCTTTGGATGCCAGCAGGGGCATTCGTGTGCCCACAGGCCACATTTCTAGTTGACTTTTCACATGCATTCAACGTTAAGTTTTTGCGTTCAGCTCTGTTTCTAAAACTTAACGCTCAGGTTAATTCATTGTAACTTCTGTTTTCCTCAATGGATTCCTTTAATATTCCATACATGCATTTGTAACAACATCCCGCATCATAAGACAGAAAGCCCATGGTGCCCGCTAACACCAAATGTCAAGGTCACTGACTGGTTTGGAAAACTTAACGCTCGCTTTAATTTATTACAACTTCTGTTTCCCTTGATGGAATATATACATCAACACTCTGGTGTCACCATCTCACACAGAGGGAGCCCATGTGACCGTGACCTAGTTTTCATGGTTTATTGACCTACATTTCACATGCATTCAATGTTAAGTTTTTGCATTTATCTCAGTTTCCGGAAAACTATAAGTCCTACGACCTCCAAACTTGGTATACATCAACACTGTGGTGTAACCATCTCACACAGAGGGAGCGCATGTGACCTTGGCCTAGTTTTGATGGTTCATTTACCTACTTTTCACATGCATTCAGCGTTAAGTTTTTGTGTTGGCTATGTTTCTAAAACTTAACGCTCAGGTTAATTCGTTGTAACTTCTGTTTTCCTCAATGGAATGCTTTAATATTCCGGGTTTGGAAAACTTAATGCTCGGTTTAATTTATTACAACTTCTGTTTCCCTTGATGGAATGCTTTAATATTTCTTAGGTGTAAACTATAGCAACATCTGGCATGATTCTACAGAAAGCCCATGGTGCCCGCTAACCCCAATGTCAAGGTCACAGGCTTAGAAAATGCTCAGTTTTGAAACTTAACGCTTGGGTTAATTTATTGTAACTTCTGTTTCCCTTGATGGAATGTTTTAATATTTCATACATGCATTTGTAAGAACATTCCGCATCATCTGCAGAAAGTTCATGGACTTCAAACATGTCTAGTATAGAAAATTAGCATCGGTGCCAGGTGATACAGGTTATTGGTGGCATTCTTGTTTGTGTTTAGCTGTGTTTGTTGGAAAATAAGTGTTTTCGTTTCAGTTTATTATCCCCTCGCGTAGCGAAAAGTGGATATAGGGATGCAAAAGTTGTCTGTTTGTCCGTCTGTCTATCTGTCCATCACAAAAATTAACATTGGGGTTAATCTGCAATAACTTCTGTTTCCATTGATGGGATGCTTTAATATTTCATAGGTGCAGTTGTAACATCATCCTGCATCATTCTATAGAAAATGTATGGTGCCCGCTAGCCCCAAGGTCAAGGACTGAGAAAAATGTTTGTTTCGAAAACTTTACACTTCATTATAACTTCTCTTTCCCTCAATGGAATGCTTTAATATTTCATAGGTGTATTTTTAACAACATCTCACATCATTCTACAGAAAGCCCATTGTGCTCACTAACCCATAAGGTTATTACAAGCTCCTTATGTACTATCAAACTGCGCCAAGCAGGACATCTTGCTCCGCGGAGCTCTTGTTTATACTGGACGAGTTTTCATACACCCCTTGCCGTTTTTGCACCATTTATTGTTCTCTAACCTTATTTACCTGTAATATTACGAGATAGTGTTGAGCCTGATCAGGATCTGTTAGATTCAGTGAATACTGAATTGACAATTTGTTAAATGTGAAATTGTTGAACCAAGTCAATCAAATGATTGGTTGTAATCATTTATATGTTGTTGCCCACACAATTGCTATATTCCCTAAGAACAGCAAGAAAACTAATGACTGTCTGTTAAAGCTGTCTGTAAGTACCTTTTCATCAGACATTGATTTTATTGCGAAAAAAACAATTACCTATTGGAATTTAATATGGAACAGACAGTAGGCCTACTATGGTAGTTGTTGTTCACTTTTAATGGGTTTCATTGTAGTTCATTTGCGATGATAATGTCTGTTATTGATTGCAAAGCACGCACACATTTCTTGAAGTACTTATGTACCAGAATTTAAATGGAACCTCTATAAAGAGATTTTAACAGGTCAAACAGGACCCAAACAGGTTGAGTGAGGCTCCACTGTTGTATGGTAGGTCTCGTACCAATCTTTGTTTTCCATTTATTCATCTAGGTTGCACAGTCATATAATAAAACATTTTCTATTTTCAGGTGCGGTTTACCTGTGAGATTATTATCTGTGTTTTCTGTGTGATATACCTGGTTATGGAGGTAATGGAGATTGGCTCTCAAGGTGCCATGGGCTTCATTAAAAATTGTGTAAGTATCTGGCATTTACGATTATAAGACTTTCCGCATAAAAGCTTGAATATCCACATTCTTCATCTACATTGCTTGGCCCTAAATGATACTCTTTTGTGTTGATGGGCCGTTAAGCACCATTCCATTCCATTGAATATCCACAGAAAAATTAAGTAGCTGAAAGGTGCTGGGTGTCGGTTATGCTCAGAAAATTAGTACATACATGTATTAGTAAAAAGTAATTTAATTGTAGATACATGTATGTGTCACGTTTCTGAATCCAATTGTGCAATTCACATATTGAATTTTTAATAAATTAATTTTGCGCAAAAAGCATATAATATATGCAAGTCATATTATGTGCACTATGACTATCTTATTGCACATGTCTGAATGTAGTCCCGCCCAAAATGGTGTCATACCCGCCTGAATCTGACCGTTATTTAAAGTTGTAAAGCTCAATTAATAGATCAACGTGTCATCTGTCGACAGAGCCACGCGCCGGCTCACACGGTGTTCATGGTGTCGTGCCTGCTGATCCTGCTGTGTATCCCGTTTCGACTGCTGCGTATAGAGAAGGTTGAGGACATCATTCTGATACTCGCAGTGCCTGGATCCTGGTTCTTCCTGCTCTTCTTCGCAAGGTCATTGTCGCTATTGTTATCCACAAATCAATGTCTCCATAGACTGAGGCATTCTGCCCCATACAGGAAAGACATTGATATGTGCTTTTGTTTTAGCCCTAAGACCGCTACACACAACAATTGTCATCTGCTGTTGCTTTTATGTCTTGCCTTATTTCTCAATAAAAACATGTTTTGACAGCACTTCAGAATCATTTCCAATAGAAATGATTCTGAAGTACTGTCAAAGCATGTTGTAAATTATTCTAATGTGCTGTCAAAGCATGTTTTTGATGATAAAACTGAAAAATAGGAAATAAACAGCAGACGACAAAAAATTAAGATAGCTGTCTAAGGGTTAATTTGCCAGCATCATGTACAAAATTAATCATCTTAGTCTTGTGCCCGGACCCTGGTTCTTACTACTTTTCTTTCGAAGTTGCTATTCTTATCCACCAATCAATGTCTTCTCAGCATGGGCACTTCATGGGTGCATTAGTTTAAATAGTCCTGCACAAAATTAATGTTGGTCATGGTTCTGCTTGTTGTATGTTCTTCGCCCACATCTTATGTTTGCATAAACATTGTAAAATGTTTATATTTTCTTTCCATTCCTAATACTTTTTAGCAAAATTTAAGAATGAGCCTCTTTTATTTCAAATATTGATTTTATTACAAAAGAACGTAATGTCTATAGGGGTTTAACATGGGGAAAATGTAAACAAATTGTTTTCTAGAGCAATGGACCGAATTTCTCCTATGGAGAAATTTTTTTTTACAATAAAATCAATATTTGACCAAATTTCATGAAATAAAAAGCTAGCACATTCTTTCTTAAATTTTGATAAAATTTTATATTTTCAACAAAAAAAGAATTTTTTTCATTTCTATGGGTATAAAATGTATGCAGGTTTTATGAAAAATAAACATATATCTTCAGAAATAATTTTTAATCCAACAACAACGTGTAATATAGATCAGTTGACCATTTCACTGCAAAGTATCTGAAATTCTCTGTTTCATGCTAATTAGGAATCAGAGTATTTTTAGAAATTTGAAAAGATTAACTGCAGATCCAGATGAGACGGCTCATCTGGATCTACATTGTTTGCAAATATTGTAATTGTGGACTGTCATGTTGAAAGTGTTAACAAGTTACTATGCTTTTATATTAACAGGAGTGTGAAAATCACTGGGCCGTTTGTGACAATGATTTACAAAATGTGTGTAGGCGACATGCTTCGGTTCGGCATCATTTATCTCATATTCCTCATTGGCTTCACACAGGGTACGTATACACAGCAACTGTCCTATTGTGTCATTGTTTATACCACAATATCCGTGATAATGCAGTCGATACATACCATAGTGGATCGAAACATCTGCCATTGTGCCATTCATAATGGCCACCAAAAACAGAAACTTGTATAATATATAAATCTAGACACATAAGATAGCATTACAAGTCGACCATGTGGTGGAAACAATTGATTTGTGTATACAGTGAAACCGCGATGGCTCAAAATGCCACGGGACCGCACATTTTGTTCGAGTTATCGCATCTTTCGAGCCATTGCATCTTTCGATTTTGTTATATTTGCCGACTACTGTACCCGTCGGATTTAGGAAATAAAGAAAGCACAATAGAATGTATCCATGTTTTAGATGATTATAATATTTATTTGTAGATTAGTTATCATGCGAAATGTATTTACAAAACTCTTTATTTCAATTATTACCAAAGGAGAAAAGGTCCAGTATTCACTATAAATAGCGGCGCACATAATTAATTCAGCAGGTGGTTGTGACGTCACTCGAAACAGCGGTCTTTTCAATGGGCGTTTTTCGTTGTATCTCCCGGGTAGCCTCTCGAATAACACTGGAGTTAAAACGAAAAGACTCTATTAAATACTCCGAGTGGACAAAACCCAGAATATTTAATAAATCGCCGTATGCCGTATTCGTATTTGAACTCTACAGTCTTCAAGTCCAACTTCCGTTTAACTCCAACTTTTCCTGTTGCCGACATTTTCAATCTGGTTATCCTCCCGCAGTGGGCCCTTCACCAAATGTATTGCAAACAGGTGTAATATTTGGTAGGTAGAGTATCGTGCGTATAGTATCTTGCGTAAGACAAGTATGATCTGTCACACAAAAATACGATTTAAATAGTAAATTAGAAATTCACTCCAATGTGACTCATTTGGGTTGACACATATTAAAAGCTTATTACCAGCAATTATTTAATTAAAATTGAAAATGACCGCCATCAACAATGTTAACGATCACATTGCACCACTTTAGGCAATTAACTGCACTTGTAAAGAAATCACATTTCACAGACAGGTAGAACGCGACTCGGCCTTTGATCGTAATAAGTCGGACGCGGAGGTGTGACAATTAGCCAAACACAAACTTCGACATCAATTCTAGTCATCGTATAGCAAAATAGCGAGAAATATGTCCGCGGGACTTGACAATTGTTTCGAGTGATCGCATTTTTCAAGGAGTTGCATTTCGAGCCATCGCATGTAAAATACATTAAACATATAGGGAAAGTTATCGGGACCGCACCGCCATTTCGAGCGAGCCCGACATTACGAGCCATCGCATTTCGAGCCATCGCGATTTCACTGTATTCGGAGGTTCCTTCTGAAAACTGGAATAATACATTGCATATATAATTTGATGAAAAATAATCATGTTAAATTGACCTATTATTGATAAAATCAAATACAACAGCCTAATAATATGGTCATAGATGGTCATATGAAAATAAAACCTTGTTCATGTACATCATATAAAAAACTAACTCAGTAATTGGAATATGACCTTTCATGTCATATTACAGTGCGTTATTCGTGTCACTTAAAGAAGTTTCTAATTTATTTAAATTTACAGATAATTCTCGTTATCTCTAAGTTGACCGGACTGAGCAAAATATATCGACATATCCGAACTTCGAGACCATTCTCGAAAAAATCCGAACAGAATCGCTTCAAAAATACCGACTTTACTTTTCTTCCGGGTTTTCATAAATCGAACATTTTCTAATAACAAAATGCGCATGCGTTGTTACTAAATATATCGCATATGCATGACACAATTTCCGGTACACAACATTTGTTTTGCAAATCATACCCAATACACATCAATGAATAATCGTTACATCTAAATGTCAACGCTCGCCGTCTTTTCTGACGATGTTATTATTCAATCGCAAAATGCAAAACCCGCATTTCATCGCCAAACCATGACGGACCTGGACTCCTCAGCCACAAACAAATTCGGCCCAAGTTGAATCAAATCGGCGTTAAGAAATGTCAAGTTCAATTGACTTGATTGCCACGCCGTTTATTTCTTCGTCATGTTAAAGTGATCCGATATCACATTGATTAATTGGTTAATTATTATTTAAGTGAATTAATATAACATGTTTGTGCAACGTTTAACACATTTTAGAGGCGGTGTTTTTTAATTCTATAGACGTGTGAAAACTTGCCTGAGATAATCTCTCTGAATCAGACTTGGCGGTGCCAGGCGCTTATTTTATCAGAATACAAATATGAAGGAAACATGCTATCGGGACTCTATTTCCACCTCGACATAACCGAAATATCGACATTTCCGATATCGAGTTATCAGGAGTAAAATACATGATCTATATAGGGAATTCGCCCGGGACCTCGGACGCATATCGAGATAAGCAGGTATATCGAGATAAGCGATATCGAGATAAAGAGAATCAGCTGTAATTTATTCAACAATCATTTTGAAGTGCCTAGTTTATTTTCACCAAGATGACGATGAATCTAATAGAGTGCAATATCAGCGAGAAATTGACGACTTAGAAATTGAACCTGTGTCACCTACTTGTTTCCTCCCGAGAAATAAATAGAGAGAAATCATGTTACAGTATGTTGTGTATGTAATACATAGAGCATCTTCTGTGAGTGATGATTCAATATGGTATTTCCCTTTCAATCCTGGACAACAGTAGCCGATTTCATCAAAATTTCCAAGTATACTTATCAACAAAGTTTACTTTGAGGGAGTAATCATTTATTTTCCCTGTAATTTATCCTTATTAAATTGAAAATTTCTCCCTCAAAATATACTTTGCTATGTAAGTATACTTGGCAATGTTGGTGAAATAGGCTACTGGAATGCACTCTGATGTGTTAATTTTCCAACCAATGCAATCATCACAAAATAACTTTCAGAACAGTAATTTTATAAAAAGTGAATGTTGTAAAACAAGTTTGCTATGGATGGCAATTCTATGAAAACAAATCGGATTTGCATTGTATATTCTTTAAAATGATACATAAATTATTTGTTTGTAACAATACAGCCTTTATTCTTGATTTTGTGTGCTACATTTCTGTATATAATGATGCTGATAATATGCGATGATGTAATTATGTTGTAAATATATGTATGTCACGTTTTTGACATCGTCAATTGCTGAGACATTGCCGCCAGTTGACGCTTAGAAAGTCTTTGTCAAGTAGGTTTGGCATAATATTGGTGTAGCTATATGAATATTTAATTAGGTGATTCTGTCTCATTTGCATTATACCCGGCATACAAAGTATGTCCAGAGGTATGTCCGTCTGTTCGTCCGTCCGTTTGTCCGTCCGTGAGATGTGCGTTAAAAGCTTTTATTTTTCGGTTCAGGCGGCGACCGGGGGTATCCGTGAGCCTCTGTTCACTTGATCTAGTGATATTAAATACATGTGTTATTACACTTACAGAGCACATACTATGTAATAAAGTTGTTTATTTTCAGGTTTCTACTTCTTGTTCCGTGACATCAACGTAGAGAGCTTCAACAACCTACCCAACACCATTATGACCCTCTTCCAGATGACCCTCGGCGAATTCAAGGTATGTCAGTGCTTATAAATCTGTTGGAGCTACATACTCGGCTCGAAATAATGAAGTTTGATTGGCCAAGACTGAACCTTGTTAATAAAACTGTTTGAAGTCAATCTCTAAATTCATACTCAAAATCAGGCAGATTGATCGATCAGGGCTGAGCTGCTAAGCCTTGGCCAATCAAACTGCCTGATTTCGAGCTGCAATTTGAAGATGTTCACTTTTATAAGCACATCCCAGGACTGCACTGCACAGTCAAGGTCTACACTGGTCGCTTAGGTGATAAAACCGGTTTAGTCTCATCTTTGACCACATCACGTCTGTGACAATGTAACGTCATTGAGTGCAAAGCTACAAATGTCGCAAAGACAATAAGATTTTGTCAGAATCATGGCTCAAATTGAATTTGTGATATTTTTATGCCCTGGTCCCGGTAGACTGGACTGTGTGTCCGTCAGTCTGTCCGTCTGTCCATCCGTCCGTGTTTCCGTGCCAGAAGTTTGCACGAGTTTCTCAATTCTGTCATAACTGCTACATTCCTTGAAGGATTATTTCTGCATACTTATGGACACATGCCACATATCCATGCTGCCCTTAATATGACCATGGCCTTTTGACCTTCACAACTTTGAACTTAGTTTGCCGGACATAGTGATCACAATGATGTCTGGGTGTCCGTCCGTCCGTCCGTCAACTTTTCACATACCTACTATCTCTGTTGTTAGATTTGCTTGAAACTTTGTATGTATGCTTATTGGTCATGATCCATATGTTTATTCTGTGTCCCACTCATGCAACCCCTGTGCCCAAGGTCAAGGGTAAAGGACTTAGAAATTTGCATTAAAGTTTTCAGGTACCTTTCTCTGTAACCGTGAGTCGGATTGACTTGAAACTTTATATGCTTATTAGTCATCATCCATATATTCATTGTCTGTTCCATGTATGCAGCCACTGTGCCCAAGGTCAAGGTCAACTGAGTTAGAAGTTCACCTTGTTTGTAAGGCAAAAATGTTAAAAAAACATTATTTTTTCAATAACTCATCTACTGCTTCTTGATTTTGATAATATTTGGCCACAATGTGTTTCTAGGGATGGTGCTTTGTTTTACATATGACCCACGCCTGATCGCCCAACGTCAAGGTCACTGAGGACTTTTTTATTTTATTATCAAGGCTGCCAACAAGGGGATTTTAGCTTCGTTTAACGATGCCAGTTCTTGTTTTTCAATGTATCTGTTGCTACATTCTATATATATCTTAGCCTGAGATCACCAGATGCCTCGGCGGGCTCGACATGCAGGCCGCGGCCATCTGGTATTGAGTGAGGCTCAGAAATATGTTGTAATTAAGGGGCTAATTGATTAATTCTTACCATTTGAGAGCTGCACTCGATAAACTTGATATCAAATGACGTTAGTGTGGTATTCTGTTGATCAGGTAACTAGTATGGAATGAGCAAGTATAATTTTGTTTTTAGCCAGGTTTTTTTAAAAGAAATCCAGGCTATTGGATTGGCGAAAGACGGGCGGGCGGGCGGGCGGCGGACGGGCGGCGGGCGGCGTCCACAATCAATGTTAAGTTTTCGTGTTTGAGTCCATTTCTTTGTTACTGTACCACCTAGGACCACCAAACTTTCACAGCTTCATAATCAAGGGGTGCCCACCACATATCACTATCCAACATGTTACTTTTTTTTTAACTTCACCCATTTTTTCCGCGCAGTCGACTTAGCCATTTTCAATGTTAACTTTTCGCGTTTACAATGTTAAGTTTTCGTGTTTAAGTCCATTTCTTTGGTACTGTACCACCTAGGACCACCAAGCTTTCACAGCTTCATAACCAAGGGGTGCCTACCACATACAACTATCCAACATGTGACCATTTTTTTACCTTCACCTGTTATTTCTACGTAATTGACTTAGCCATTTTCAACGTTAACTTTTTAACGTACCTCTGGTTAAATATTTTGGTTAAAACTTTTTTGTTATACTATATCTCTGCAACTGCTTCGCCCATTACCTTGAAACTTCACATGGGTGTTTATCATCGTCCATATTTTCATTCTAACCCCCAACCGTGCGGCCCTGTGCGCAATGTCAAGGTCAAATTACTTTGAATTTATTTGTTAAAGTTTTTTCGTGTACTATATCTCTGCAACTGCTTCACCCATTACCTTGATACTTCACATGGGTGTTTATCATCATTGTCGCACCCGCTTGCGGAAAGCGCGATATCGTCGGCATTTTGGCATACGTTCGTCCGTCCGTCCGTCCGTCCGTCCATCTCCGTCCGTCCGCCGTCCGTCCGTCCGTCTGTGTGTCCGGTTAAAGTTTTTTCGTTAAAGTTTTTCCATCTACTATATCTATTTTTTTAGTGTCCATGCCTCGCCCCAAGGCGCGACATGCAGGCCACGGCCATCTAGTCTACAAAAAGTGGGTATAATTATGTTATCCAAGTGTCCATGCTTGGAAAAAACCTGGCCTTCGTGGCTTTTCCTCGTTTCTTGTTATTGGTTGGAATTGAGACTTGTTTACATTATGTAGGTACAAGCATGTCATTTGTTACTTGGCATTATTTAACAAATGAAAGGCCTGCAAAAGTAGTTTATTCTACTTTGAATCCAGCTAGACTGTCATACCAACAGTATGGCTTATTGTGTTATCAGTCAGTAGTATATAATCAATATGCAGCCAGTTACATGAATTGAAATCAAGGACACAGGTCCAGATCAGTGGAGCAATGACATGACCAGTTATGTTCCATTATCCTCTGCTCTATGGGAGCTACATTAATGTGGCTGTAACTGGACAGATAAATAAATTGGGCCTACAGAAAGTGTGGCCAGTCTAGCTCCTGGTATGCTACCACCGCCCTCCTGCAGCCTGATAAATATGGAAACTCTTTGTTAGAAGAGTGAATTATCTGACATTGATAGTTCCATGCTCAGTTTTGGACTATTCCATTCATCAGGTAAATGGTATTTTTAAAAGATCTGAAAAAAAATATACTAACACTGCATATCTGATGAGACGCCTTGTTACAAGCCGGCTCATCTGGATCTACAGTGTTTGCAAATATGTACATGCTTTATGATCTGCAGGCTTGAAAGGGTTAACTGGCTGAATTGTGAATATTAATTTACCCCATTTCTCTAGTCACAGGTAAAATTTGATCCTGGAAATGACTTGTTTTACAGCATTGTTGTTGTAAGCATTCCGTATGTTGCACTGTATGTGTGTCTGGGTATACTAGCATATTCCAGTAACTACTGGAATAACTTGCTAACACTTCTTGTGCCACTAATATGCTTAGCATTACTTTCTGTAGGAATAAGCAACATTTCTCCATAATATGTCCGGGTATAAACATTCAATGTCAAACAATGCTTGTTGAAGGCCATTTTGAACTTTATATCACTGATAAATGTGAAAAGGAAAGTTATCAAAATTAACCCTTAGACCGCTACAACAACAATTGTCGTCTGCTGTTGCTTTTATGTATTGCCTTATTTCTCAATAAAAACATGGTTTGACAGCACCATGAAATGATTCTAAAGTGCTGTCAGAGCATGTTGTAAATTATTCTAAAGTGCTGTCAAAGCATGTTTTTGATGATAAAAATGGAAAACAGGAAATAAACAGCAGACGACAAAAAATTAAGATAGCGGTGTAAGGGTTACTGATGTTAGCATCAAAACAAGAATATACATATTCGAAAAACTAAACAAAAGGAAAGTGAACGAATATAGGTAAAATCCTTGCCATATTATGTTTTGAAATTTTGGATCAATGCAAAATTCCAAATGTTTATTTGTGTATGAACTCATGCCATGTGTACCTGAATGTGGCAACTCATAGAAAATGCTCATGTAAATCATTTACATTTGGAATAACTGACACAATATTCACGGCACGAATTGGTGGAGAAACATTAGCATAGAGTGGCCTGAACAAGTAGTTATTGGAATGTGTTACGTATAAATGTTTTGTCTTCAAATCATGTTCTGCACATAAAAAAATCCCCATATGTATGCACTTTGTCTCGGATCATGTCGGATATTCAATTTGCGGTGTTTCACTTTATGGCCTGCAAATGACCACATCAACCAATCACACCATGTTATTGATAAAATTGCAAGGAGTCTGTGTTTATTCCATGATGTACAAAGTGATGAACAGAGGAGATAATTTATTTTCTCATAAAGCACAAGTCGTGAAGCACAACACATTTTATTTTTATGCCCCACCACAATAGTGGAGGGGGCATTTTGTGTTAACCTTGTCCTTCCTGAATCGACCCCTGGGTCATGGAATATCTCCCTCTTTTCAATTTAGAATTTTCCAATTTTGACTTGTAACTCGTAAAATGTTTAAACCCTAATAGCTACACACCTGCAACTTGGTATGTAGCTTCACCACTTTGCCATGTAACTTGTAAAACTTCTAAACCGTAATAGCTGGAGGCTTGACACTTAGCCATGGATTATCTCCTCCTTTTGGACTTGAATTTTGCCTCGTTTACTATCAAAGCAATATTTGGGGCATCCGTGTTCCATGAACACATTTCCTAGTTTATTAATCTGTTTCATAACTTTCTTCGTATATGTGAGACAGTGTGCCTGGAAAAGTCAAAGGAAATAAAATCTTGTCGTCTGCTGTTGTTGTTTTTGTCGCTACCACTTGCGGACAGCACGACATAGTGTGCACTTTAGCGTATGTACGCATGTACATGCATCTGGGTTAAAGTTTTTGGTTAAAGTTTTTATGCCCCCGGTCTCAGTAGAGCTGGAGGCATATAGTGTTTGGACTGTGTCCGTCTGTGTGTCCAGAGTTTCTCAATTATGTCATAACTTCTATATCCCTTGAAGGATTACTTAACTATTTAAACACAGTATACCTGTGGACAAATATCACACATCCATGCTGCCCTCAATATGACCGTGACCCTTTGACCTTGACAACTTTGAACTTTTCCCACATTCAAAAGTTTGTCGGAGTTTCTGAATTATGTCATAACTTCTTTATCCCTGGATGGGTTACTTTAATATTTCAATACATCATACTTGTGGACAAATGTCACACATCCATGCTGCCCTTAAGAAGTTTGCTGTAGTTTCTCAATTCTATCATAACTTCTAAATCCCTTGATAGATTACATTAATATTTCAATACATCATACTTTTGACCTTCACAACTTTGAACTTCACACTTTACCGGAGTTTACATAAGACTTGTTCACAAATGTCACACATCCATGTTGCCTTTAATATGACCTTGACCTTTTGACCTTCACAACTAGGCTTATGAATACTTCAATCTGCCATCGGCGGCATTCGTTTGTCGACTGGCCACATTTTCTTGTTCAGTATACTATCAAAGCCTCGGCAGGCACGACATGCGGACCGCGGCCATCTAGTTTTTTATATGACCATTTACCATTCAGTCAATCGATCTGAAACTATACACACGTCTTCTACACATATTGGTGTTTTTATGCCGAAAAATAAAATTGTTAAAAAATGCATACCGTAGCTATTTTTTCTACATTTTTAGCCAGGTTTTTTGAAAAAAAATCCAGGCTATTGGATTGGCAAAAACCGGGCGGCGGGCGGGCGGGCGGCGGCGGGCGGGCGGGCGGCGGGCGGCAGGCGGCGTCCACAATCAATGTTAAGTTTTCGTGTTTGAGTCCATTTCTTTGTTACTGTACCACCTAGGACCACCAAACTTTCACAGCTTCATAATCAAGGGGTGCCCACCACATATCACTATACAACATGTTACCTTTTTTTTAACTTGACCCATTTTTTCCGCGCAGTCGACTTTTCAATGTTAAGTTTTTGCGTTTACAATGTTAAGTTTTCGTGTTTAAGTCCATTCTTTTGGTACTGTACCACCTAGGACCACCAAACTTTCACAGCTTCATAACCAAGGGGTGCCTACCACATACAACTATCCAACATGTGACCATTTTTTTTACCTTCACCTATTATTTCTACGTAATTGACTTAGCCATTTTCAACGTTAACTTTTTAACGTACGTCTGGTTAAAGTTTTTTGGTTAAAAGTTTTTTATTATACTATATCTCTGCAACTGCTTCGCCCATTACCTTGAAACTTCACATGGGTGTTTATCATCATCAATATTTTCATTCTACCCCCCAACCGTGCGGCCCCTGTGCCCAATGTCAAGGTCAAATTACTTTGAATTTTTTTGTTAAAGTTTTTTCGTGTACTATATCTCTGCAACTGCTTCACCCATTACCTTGATACTTCACATGGGTGTTTATCATCATTGTCGCGCCCGCTTGCGGAAAGCGTGATATCGTCGGCATTTTGGCATACGTCCGTCCGTCCGTACGTCCGTCCGGTTAAAGTGTTTTGGTTAAAGTTTTTCCATCTACTATATCTATTTTTTTAGTGTCCATGCCTCGCCCCAAGGCGCGACATGCAGGCCACGGCCATCTTGTCTACAAAAAGTGGGTATAATTATGTTATCCAAGTGTCTATGCTTGGAAAAAACCTGGCTTTCGTGGCTTTGCCTCGTTTCTTGTTGTATTCAATTCTATATAGGGTACAGAGTTTGTGTACACAACTCCTCTGAAACCGTTCAGTCAATCGATCTGAAACTATACACACATCTTCTACACATATTGAAGATGTGCACCATGATGTTTTTATGTGGAAAAAATATTTTTTAACAAAATTATCACCTTTTTAACTTAGCCATTTTTTCTAACTCGACAATTCTCATAAACTGTCAAAGCATGAATATTGAAAAAAGAAAAGAATGACAGACGACAATATTTTATTCAGCTTTATAAGGGTTAATGTTACATGTTTCACTTGTATGCTTAGCTCACTCGTGCTGGTGGAAGCAAGGTACCTCATGTCAACTGAGTGATTCTTTCTCATAAATGTTTTGCTTTAATATACACGCTTCAGCTTTCATTAATATAGATCTACGAATTAAAAATAATAATAAACCACAAACCCACTATTCCAACGTTTCTGGCTAAGACATTTAATACCATAATCTGTGAGTTAGGTGACTACTATAAACCCCTTCAACACCACAGACCTCTATAGTGGTGTTTGCAAACAGTGTAGATCCAGATGAGCCAGCTTGTGACGGGCCATCTCATCAGGAGTTATTTTCATATTTTTTTTTATAAAATAAAACAATCCCTTTTTATAAATGGACGAGTCTGAAAATTATTTTGTAACAAATGGATTTGTTGGAAACTCAACATATTACAGTTCATTCCAGTTACTGAGGGGTGAAAGGGTTAATGTAAAATGGATGCCACTTATCTGTTAATAGTCATCAACTGACTCCTCGGTACCGCATTAGGAGAAACGTTGCAGTAGTGGTTGTGTGGTTTATTAATCATTTTTCAACATGTCATATTCCTACAGAGCTTTATAAGGAAGAGAAACAAATGTTCTGACCAATTTTATTATTTCCCTCTAATGCATCCAAATTCGTTCGATTTCAATTATTTTGTTCCAATGCATTCAAATTCGTTCTAACGATTTCAATTATTTTGTTCTAACAAATTTGAATTCATATTCCAATTCGTTCTAACGCATTCGCATTCATTCTAACGCATTCATGAGAACAAATTTGAATGCCTTAGAATGACTTCGAAATTGTTTGAACAAAATAATTTAAATCGTTAGAACAACTTTGAATGTGTTAGAACGAAATAATGGAAATCGTTATAATTAATTCAAATGCATTAGAACGAATTTGAATGCATTAGAATGAATTGGAATGCCTTAGAACTAATTGGAATGCCTTAGAACAAAATGCAATGTAATCAAATTGGTCAGAACATTTGTTTCTCTTCTCATCTCCCTTATAAAGCTCTGTATATTCCTGCAGAAAGTTTACTGAAAATAATAAACAGTATTATATAGACCCTATGTGTCTGCCAAAATTGGTTGATATGCAAACCAAGTGGTGATTTTCACAGCCAACTTTTGTAAGTTTGCACTGGTACAGCTATAACTTGTGTAAGTTTGCACTGGTACAGCTATAACTTTTGTAAGTTTGCACTGGTACAGCTATAACTTGTGTATGTTTGCACTGGTACAGCTATAACTTGTGTAAGTGCACTTGTATTCACGGTACAGCTATAGTGTAAGTTTGCACTGGTACAGCTATAGCTTGTGTAAGTTTGCACTGGTCACATAGCGTGTAATTTCAACTGTACAGCTATAGCTTGTGTAAGTTTGCACTGGTACAGCTATAACTTGTGTAAGTTTGCACTGGTACAGCTATAACTTGTGTAAGTTTGCACTGGTACAGCTATAACTTTTGTAACTTTTGTATCTAGTAGTTGACTTTATTTTGATTTTGAAGTCCTACTGACTTCAAAATAAAAGTAACGCCAACTTGTAGATACACAAGTTATAGAAGTCCAATGTCAAGTTGAACAATGTTATAACTAACGTTATGTTTGTTAAGAACATTTGTTTTATTTACCATGCTTGATTATTTTGCATATGTTTGATGTGTGTAATTTATCACTTCTGGAACTCTTGTTAAATATCTGTGTGCATTTGGTTTTGTTGACATAATCAGAGCTCCAGCTAAGGTGTGTATTGGCATATTTTATGCACTTATTTTAGCAAAATACGCATTGCTTATCAAAAGTGAGAGTACAAAATACTCACTGCAATGCGAAAATACACATTGATTTTCAAATTGAGTAGTGATAATACTGTAATAAAGTTGAAAATTTACTTAGTGAGCTGCAAAAAGAAAACAGTGTTTGCTTTTTGCAGCTCAAATAAGTGAATTTTTAAATTTGTTGAAATACGCATTGAATTTGAAATATAGTGGTATAATACTCTTTAGATACAAAACTTATCTGGAGCTCTGCATAATGTCAGTTTGTGTGTTAAATCCCTCAAAATTACTGATTGCAAATTTTTGGATGGGCAAATAATAGTGCATATTCTATGTATTTTATGCCCTACCACGATAGTGGAGGGGGCATTTAGTGATACCCTTGAAAACCACATTATGCTAATTCACTTAATCTTAAATAAAATGTTACCTGATAAATAGAATACCAAGTTTATCAGTCTAACCATGGAAATGGTAGTACATATAAAATAGTAAATGGTAGACATTAGCCTGGTATTCTCTAGTCTCTATATACTGTATGTAATACCAGAGCTCCTGGAGTCTATTTCACCAACATTGCAAAGCACACTTTCCTACCAAAGTATACTTTGAGGGAGAAATTTTCAATTTTAGAATAAATTTATTTATTTTTATTATACTGAATTTATTACATTATCACAGCCAATTTGGCTGTGATAATGTAATAAATTCAGTATAATAATTCTGCATACATTTAATCATGAAATATATGCATTTGTTAGTTCTATATGAAATAATGCATTTCAGGAAAGTATACTTTGCAATGTTGATGAAATAGGCTACAGATAAGCTTTGTGTCTAAAGCTTACTATACTTACTATACTCCCTGATTTTAAAACCTTGATTTTCTTCATTACTAAATAGGGAACAAATTTAATCATTCACTTTATTGAACTGCAAAAAGCAAACTTTATGAAAGTATTTTCACTACTCAATTTGAAAATCAATGCATATTTTCACATTGCTGTGCGTATTTTGTACTCCCACTTTTGATAATCAATGCGTATTCAGCTAAAATAATTGCGTAAAATACGCCAATACGCACCTTATCTGGAGCGATGTATTACGTTTTCACGTGATTATGTTGAACTGCCATCTTCATATATATAGAGTGGTAACACAGATAAGGCTCCTTTAATGCAGAAAATGGGCTTTTGCAGTTTATAATATTAACCCTTACACAATATCTTAATTTTTTGTCGTCTGCTGTTTATTTTCTATTTTCCATTTTTATCATCAAAAACATGCTTTGGCAGCACTCTAGAGTGCAATGTACGTAGCAAATATGACATGATATTCATTGAAATGAACACAGACTTGAGTTGCATTTTTGCACTGACATCATGTGGTAATGTTGTGTGATGTTGGTCCACCTATGATATGTCTCTGAAAGTAGTATTTTAGCCAGGTCTTTAAAAAGAATCCTGGCTATTGGATTGGCGGAAGCCCTGCGGGCGGGTGGCAACGTCTACAATGTTAAGTTTTCTTGTTTTGTCCATTTCTCTGTTACTGTACCATTTGTTATAATTTCTGTTTCCTTTCACCAAACGTTTTGATATTTCACACATTCCTTTCTCTAATGATTCTCTATTGTGCTGTGACAAATCCATGACCATCAGACCCCCGCTAACCCCTGGGTCATGGTCACAATCTTAGTGCTTTCACAAACATAACATTGGGGGAAATTTGTTTCCTTTCACCGCTCTTCTTAATATTTTACACATCCCTTCCTCTAATGGTTCTCTATCATGCCCTGCCCAATCCATGACCCCAATGTCAAGGTCACAATCTTAGCGTTTTTGCAAACGTAACATTGGCATAAATTTCTTTTAATTTCTGTTTCCTTTCACACAGCTTCTTCATATTCATTAAACCACCAGGCACGCTTCCTGTCTTCTGACAACTCTTGTCAAAGCTAAGTTTTCATGTTTAGGTCCATTTCTCTGTTACTGTACCACCTAGGACTACGGTACTATACTTATACAACTTCATAACCAACTGGTGCCAACCACATACCACTATCAAAATGTGACCTTTTTTACCTTGACCTATTTTTTCTGCGTAATTGACTTAGTCATTTTCAATGGTAAGTTTTCGTGTTTATGTCCATTTCTCTGTTACTGTACCACGTAGGACCACCATACTTGCACAACTTCATAACCAACGGGTGTCCACTACATACCACTATCCATCATGTGACCTTTTTTTACCTTGACCGATTTTTTCCGCATAATCAACTTCTTTTGCCATTTTAGGCGACTGACAGTTGTCACTTTCAATTGTTGTAATAATAATATTAATAGCCAATTATCTGTTATCCAATTGTCTATGCCTTGAAGAAAACCCGGCCTTCGTGGCTTTGCCTCGTCTCTTGTTTCAATTTCGGACGACCATCATACATTCAATCAGTGTAAATGCCTGATACATGTACAGCAAATTATTATCAGACAGCATTTATTTGGTCAAACTTTAGTTACTTATCTGATAAATTTGGAAAATTTCCGAACCTCCAAATGTGATAGTTATCCCGTACCCATCAGTTGCAGCCTAGTGAACATTTGCCCATCGAGATAGTAGAAGCCATGTACGTTTCTAGCACATAGGTTAACATGTTTTGTCCATCTGTTTTCTGTTTTGTTTGTATTGTCTTGTATGTTGTTTATGGTAGTACCCGTAGGTCATAGATCGATACACTTGGCTTCAATGATAATTGCTTCATTAGAGTGATGTAATATATGAATATAATATATATTAAATACATGGTTAGTGCCATCGAATATAAAATATATTCGGTTGAGCCTTAGACAGCTTTATTGGGGCGAGCTTTAGCGAGCCCTTATAAAGTTGTTGAGGCGAAACCGAATATATTTTATATTCGACGGCACTAACCATGTATTTAATTTATACCGCATACTTATCTTAATTGTTGAACGTGCATGACATCATGTTTTGACGTCATTTCCTCGCCATACGTCACAAATCTAACGACGTCATTCAAAGCAAAATGGCAGCGTCCACGGCGGTATTATATCTGATTAAATCTCAGATTTATTTAAGATGAGCTTCAATATTGGCTGGTTTTAGATTACACAGTTGTCATAATAAGCATTACAATCATAATGGACATATCCATGTCGTTGGTTACATCGCATATACTGTAAAAAATGGACAAAATTCAGCTGAACCGACAGCGATTTCGATTTTAAAATTCGCCGCCATCTTGAATTTGCTGTTGAGACTGACCAATCAGAGGCCACGATTAGGGGTCAAAGGTGAAAAAATAAAGGCAAAAACGACACTTCATGTACATTAGGCTACTTCAGGTATATTAGGTTACTTCAGATATAAACAGCATTTATTCAACCCCCTTTATTATGCTACATGGAGCGATGGTTGTGGTATAAATGTTAATATTGTCTTGTTACTGTATACTATACGTTACATTGAGTTGCCATCTTCACCATCTTTGTATGTACAAACCATCTTACAGTTTCTCCACTCCGTGCGTACACATACAGCAAATAATATGTCAGTAAACCAAATAAAATTTGGTGCAATGCATCATAGACAGATATGGCAATGGCAATTCTCCCATCAATCTGAAAACTAGAAAAAGTCGATGGCGCGCCATCGCAATATACCCACTTTCCCCAAATGCTAAGTCCGAAAGGGGGAGGTAATCCATGATGGAGGGTCGGATAAAAAATCCGAATTCACTTTGCGCATCAGCACATCAAAACGAAGCTACGAACCAAATATCAGACGCGTAGGTATTAAGGTGAAAAAGTTTTTCGACCTACGAGGAAAAATAGTGAAATTCTAAGTCCGAAAGGGGGAGATAATCCATGATGGAAGGTCCGATCAAAAATCGGAATTCACTTTGCGCATCATAACGAAGCTACATATCAAATATCAGAAATGTAGGTATTAAGGTGAGAAAGTTTTTCGACTTACAATGAAAAATAGGGAAATTCTGAGTCCGAAAGGGGGAGATAATCCATGATGGAGGGTCGGATCAAAAATCCGAATTCACTATGCGCATCCGCACATCATAACGAAGCTACATACCAAATATCAGGCGCGTAGGTATGAAGATGAAAAAGTTTTTCGAGTTACGAGGAAAAAATGGGAAATTCTGAGTCCGAAAGGGGGAGATAATCCATGATGGAGGGTCGGATCAAAAATCCGAATTCACTTTGCGCATCTGCACATGATAACGAAGCTACATACCAAATATCAGGCGCGTAGGTATGAAGGTGAAAAAGTTTTTCGAGTTACGAGGAAAAAATGGGAAATTCTGAGTCCGAAAGGGGGAGATAATCCATGATGGAGGGTCGGATCAAAAATCCGAATTCACTTTGCGCATCTGCACATGATAACGAAGCTACATACCAAATATCAGGCGCGTAGGTATGAAGGTGAACAAGTTTTTCGAGTTACAAGGAAAAAATGGGAAATTCTGAGTCCGAAAGGGGGAGATAATCCATGATGGAGGGTCGGATCAAAAAATCCGAATTCACTTTGCGCATCTGCACATGATAACGAAGCTACATACCAAATATCAGGCGCGTAGGTATGAAGGTGAAAAAGTTTTTCGAGTTACGAGGAAAAAATGGGAAATTCTGAGTCCGAAAGGGGGAGATAATCCATGATGGAGGGTCGGATCAAAAATCCGAATTCACTTTGCGCATCTGCACATGATAACGAAGCTACATACCAAATATGAGGCGCGTAGGTATGAAGGTGAAAAAGTTTTTCGAGTTACGAGGAAAAAATGGGAAATTCTGAGTCCGAAAGGGGGAGATAATCCATGATGGAGGGTCGGATGAAAAATCCAAATTCACTTTGCGCATCTGCACATGATAACGAAGGTACATACCAAATATCAGGCGCGTAGGTATGAAGGTGACAAAGTTTTTCGAGTTACAAGGAAAAAATGGGAAATTCTGAGTCCGAAAGGGGGAGATAATCCATGATGGAGGGTCGGATGAAAAATCCGAATTCACTTTGCGCATCTGCACATGATAACGAAGCTACATAGCAAATATGAGGCGCGTAGGTATGAAGGTGAAAAAGTTTTTCGAGTTACGAGGAAAAAATGGGAAATTCTGAGTCCGAAAGGGGGAGATAATCCATGATGGAGGGTCGGATCAAAAATCCAAATTCACTTTGCGCATCTGCACATGATAACGAAGCTACATACCAAATATCAGGCGCGTAGGTATGAAGGTGAAAAAGTTTTTCGAGTTACAAGAAACGTGACGGACGTACGGACGGACGTACGGACGTACGGACGGACGGACACCCGTGACGAAAACAATATACCCGTTTTTTTTTACAAAAAAAGTGGGTATAATAAATGTTGATGTGTAAACTTTTCAATCTGATGCACAGTCTATTGTTAGTGTACAAGTTACCTATAGGTAAAGCCATATTTACTCGCATAGTAGGTGAGTAGACACAAGGGACAATAATCTCAGGTAACTGCTTACATTGGACTGGATTTGATGGCTAATAACAGAGTAAAGTAATGGGTATATACTTATGGTATGTGTTGTGTGGTTTGCCAGGTAAAAGTGATACACTTTGCAATATTCTGTGTATGAGGCTATTTATAATGGTGGTTCATGTTGGTAAAAACACAGGCACAAACCTGTCCAGAAAACTGACATATTTTATTTTGGTGTAATATAATTGATAGGAGTCCGCCGTTGTCCTGGCTTTTCTACATGTGATTAACTACATTATATCATAATTATGTTCTACTTCATATTTTGCGTTTTGTGTCAAATGCCAAAAGAGGTGAAAGTAGCTGATGGCTTGAACACACAACGATGGCTGATTTCGCCATTCCATGTGCCGTATTATGATACAATAACGAGGCAGTGTTCACATATATGATATACATATATTCCATCACATTTACAAAGTAATTACCTTTGAATCAAATGATGATCAGGTATAGAATGGGTCCTGAAGTCAGGATATTGATTTATTTATCTTTTTGAGTGTGCTGCTTTACAAGTTTCCATTGCAATGTGTGTGCTGATGATGTGTTTTTTGTTTTGAAGACTTTATGGTACCCCATTTATTGCTGGGGAATCAATATATAAATTTTATTTATGACATATGCGACATGCAGACTCATGCACCCATGAACATGACCTTGACCTTTCTGAACTTCATAAGGTCACAGAAATACTTGGGTCAAAATATTTGTACTCGTAGAATCTTGTATTCTTGTTTATAGGCTGATTCACCCATTCACCCTTAAATACATAACATATGTTAATTGTGGACTATTCTAGTAATGATTATTGGTTCAAAATCTTAAAACTAATGACAAAAACTGCAGATCCTGATGAGTCGGCTCATTATGAGCCGGCTCATCTGGATCTACAGTGTTTGCACATGTTGGCTATATATTAGCCAGGTTTTTGAAGAAAGAAATCCCAGCTATTGGATTGGCTAAAGCCGGATGGGCAGCGGCATCCAATGTTAAGTTGTCATGTTTTGTCCATTTCTCTGTTACTGTACTTCCTAAACCAGCATACTTGCACAACTTCATACCACTATCCAACATGTGACCTTCTTTTACCGTGACCTATTTTTTTTCCGCGTAATCGACTTAGCCATTTTCAGTTATCGTGTTTAAGGCCTATTTCTCTGTTACTGTACCTCCTAGAATCAGAAACGGGTGCCCACCACATACCGTTATCCAACATATTAGTCAGGATGTTGGACCCATAAAAATAACTTAAAGGGTTGTGTCTCTAATTTTGGTCGATAATGACGTATTTTTAGCTCACCTAAGCCAAAGGTTCAAGTGTGCTATTGTTACCGCTTTTCATCCATCGTCGTCCGTCGTATGTCCACAATTTCAAACGTCTTCTTCTCCCGAACCACTGGCCAATGTTGGTCGAAGATGGCCGCCTTGGAAAAGTAGGTTGAATTCTTAAAAAATCTTCTTCTCCCGAACCGCCTGACCGATTTCAACGAAACTTAGCAGGAACGATCTATAGTCAACGCTGTTTTACGATTTGTTAAAATGGTGACACCCAGGGTAAAAAATGGGTGAGGCCGGAGGGGTCAAGTAGCGGTCAAATTTCACATTTGACCGTATATGGGCATGTCATATATAAAATCGAAGGTATCGACAAGACAATCACTCTGGAGCATGTTTTATCGGAATCGGAATTTATGTCATCCATCCAAGAATGCCGCCGAAAGGTAAAAAGCTCATTCTTCCTTGTGAACCGCTTGGCCAATGTTGGTCAAACTTCACAGGGATGATCTATGGGGCATGTCCGATTTGTCAATTTGGAGGTTGTCACATAATCAAAGATGGCCGCTGTAGGTCAAGTAGGTCAAATTCTTAAAAAATCTTCTCACAAACCACCAGATTTCACCGAAACTTGGCAGGAATGATCTTATTTTATTTAGAGCTTTCAAACATCCTTTTCTTACTAACCGCTTGGCAGGTGCTGGCCAAACGTCATAGTTATTGTCTTTCGGTGAAACATTTATACATTTTTCTAATTGGAGATCGTCACATAATCCGAGACGGACGCAGTATAAAGATGGACAAAATCATTAAACAAAGTCTTCCAAATATAATCACCTGACTGGTTTCGACAAAACTTTAGTCAGATTATATATACCATAACCAGGTGAGCGATATCGGGCCACAATGGCCCTCTTGTTGACAATAGCTTTATCAGTTGGTGTCTCGTGTATCAATATACATGTACATATTGAAAGGCAATCAAGGCTTTTATTTGTTTTTATTTCTGCTTCATTACCTAATAATTACTAATAATTCAAGTCGATATACTTAGCGACACTGGAAATCCAATTTATTTTTAAACAACTCACGCACGCCACGCAAACAACTACGTCATCAGATAACAAGTAGTTTACATCGCCGTCTGAGGGGTTGTCTCGACACACGTTTCCAACATACTTACGACCCATATCATTTATGTGCAATCTCAGCGTCTGATCAGGGCCAACCTTAGTCATCATGTTTCAAACAATATGTATTCCGTTTGCAACCAGTGTTGTCCTGGATCAGCATGCGCATCCGCGTGAGCAAACGATGACGATACACATGCTGATCAGAACATAAGACTGTTTGCTATTGATTTCACAAGAATTTCTGGCATCTTTAGCAAATGATTGAAACATGTAACAAGTTGCATGAGTAGGATATACTAGTCTTTCAGTGTTTACACTTGTCACAAGGCGGCATATGGTGGGTGGGGGTGTGAGGGCGGGGCAGATCTGCTAATACAGTCGAACCTCTCTACAACGGCCAGCCATGTGGAGACTGAAAACTGGCTGTTGAAGAGAGGTGGCTGTTGAAGAGAGGTATATCATATAGAAATCAGAGCTACATTTAAGGTGCATATTTTTTCATTTCTTCGCCAAAACTGGCAATTTGGAAGTGCTTTAGAATCTTCTCAGTGAGACGATTCTAAAGCACTCCCAACTTGCCAGTTCTGATGAAGAATTAACAAAATCCCCCACAAAGTTTATCAAATTACGTACACTAACTGTGGTCGCAATTCATCACATTGCGTTTTGAAATTTTGGCCGTTGTAGAGAGGTGGCTGTTGTAGAGAGGTGGCCGTTCGTGGAGGTTCGACTGTAGAATAACAGAAAATAAAATTTGCAAATAAAAAAATTCACATGTCTAGGCATTTAATGCTGTGGACACGTTTAAGAAAGGGTTTCGAAAAATTGATACTGTATATACAGTGCAACCTCTACAACAGCCACCCATGGGAAGACACCAAACTGTCGGTTGTGGAGAGGTCGCTGTTGTAGGTAGGTTAAATATGGAGTCAATTGTCCATTTGGGATATAAAATATTGGCTGTTACAGAAGAGAGGGGGTTGTTGTCGATAACACACCCCACTATATAAATTCCTGTGTACGGGCCTGATATTGGAGACTTGATAACACACCCCACTATATAAATTCCTGCGTACGGGCCTGATATTAGAGACTTGTCATTCTAGTCTATTCAATGTTTATCCAGTCAACCGTGACGCACAGCGAGTTACCTTTCTTCCTGAACCCATTTACTATGTCTACATGAAAGTTAAAGGTTCATAACAGTGTTCCAATGCCAGGACTAATGTCAATTACAGACACAGAATTTCGGGATGGTGTTGGTGTTGCACAGACCATGGTTGCCACGCGATTCAACATGTCCAGATGATGACCCAGGGATAAAAAATTGGCGGGGCCCGGGGGTATATAGGTTTCAAATTTCAAATTTGACCAAATATGGTCATGTTGTATATTAAATCGAAGGTATTGAGATGATCACTTTTGATAATTTTTTGTCAAAATCCGATGATTACCTCATCCAAGATGGCAGCCGAAAGGTCGACAGGTCATCCTTTTATATTAAATTTCATCGTCTTCTCGTGAACAGTTTGGCCGATGCTGGTCAAACTTCACAGTTATGGTGCTTGGGTGAAGCCTTTTCATATTTGTTAAAATGGAGGTCGTCGCATATTCCAAGAAGGCCGCCATCGAAAATTAGGTCAAATTCTTAAAAAGATCTTTCCACGAACCGCCATTCCTATTTCGACGAAACTTGGCAGGAATGATCGATAGTCAATGCAATGTTGTTTCAAATTTGTTAAAATGATCATCCTGGCATCAAAACTTGGGGAGGGGGGTGGGGTTATGTTACGAGGGACTTCATTATATTTTGACACAACATGTGTGTATTTCAGTAATTAAGACCATCTCATTCCTGAAACTTTCACAATCCTAAATATAACTCCTCTCCTTGGTGTGCATACATTTTCAGCAGAAATAATCGCATATTATACTGCGCAGTCGTCCTATTTTGGTATACTGCTCATCTCTGAATTGACAGCATTTGCCAGTCCCGGGATCCTTTGAAACATGTGTCCAGCGAGTGTTTCTTTTAATTTGGGACACAACCAAAAATCACATGATGTAAGGTATATACTGTATAATGAGTGTCTAAGAACGTTTATGTCACTGTCGCTCATTTAGCGAGTTATTGCCCTTGTTTATTGAGGGGTGACATTGTCGTGATGTTGAAGGATTTTTGGCATAATGGCATTCGGACGTCACTCGTGAAATTTCTTTACCAAATGCGACATCTCAGTTTCTTTTCAATATTGCCAATTGATTGCCGCTTTCTTTGGTAGAATATTCACACATACTACACCTTGGTAACTACAGAAAATTGTAAAGAGCATCCTTTAATTGTGAAATTCTATCCTTCACACATCAGCATTTTCATTTTCATTCCGTATCCACACCATTTCTGAACATTAGTTTTGGATTCTGTTGCACTAGGTCCATGGTTCATTCCAAGTTATCACATTTGTGATCTTTTTAACTCGACTATTCGAAGAATAAGTAGAGCTTATGTTGTCACCCCGGCGTCGGCGTCACGCCTTGGTTAAGGTTTTTAGTCAAGCTTGTATATGGAATACTACTGGCCCTACACCCACCATACTTGGACAACTTCATCTCCTAGTGATGTACATCAATAACCCCTGAGCTATATTTGACCTTCACCTACATTTCCTCTTGAATTACTTGGTTAATTCCCCTTGGTTAAGGTTTTTAGTCAACCTTGGTTAAGGTTTTTTTTCAAGCTTGTACATTGAATACTATTGTGCATCCAGACACCATACTTCCACAACCTTTTCTCATAGGTATGTACATCAATAACCCCTGATCTATGTTTGACCTTGACCTACATTTCCTCTTCAATTACTTACTTAATTCATTTTGGTTAAGGTTTTTAGTCAACCTTCTATATGGAATACTACTGGCCTTACACCCACCATACTTGGACAACTTCATCTCCTAGTGATGTACATCAACAACCCCTGATCTATATTTGACCTTGACCTACATTTCCTCTTGAATTACTTACTTAATTTCCCTTGGTTAACGTTTTTTAGTCAAGCTTGTAGATGAAATAAATACTCCTGGCCCTACACCAACCATACTTGGACAACTTCATCTCCTAGTGATGTACATCAACAACCCCTGACCTATATTTGACCTTGACCTACATTTAACCTTGAATTACTTAGTTAATTCCCCTTGGTTAACGTTTTTACTCGACCTTGGTTAGGCTTTTTACTCAAGCTTGTACATGGAATACTATTGTGCATACAGACACCATACTTGGACAACCTTTTGTCATAGTGATGTACATCAATAACCCCTGATCTATATTTGACCTTGACCTACATTTCCTCTTCAATTACTTACTTAATTCTCTTTGGTTAAGGTTTTTAGTCAAGCTTGTATATGGAATACTACTGGCCCTACACCCACCATACTTGGACAACTTCATCTCCTAGTGATGTACATCAATAACCCCTGATCTATATTTGACCTTCACCTACATTTCCTCTTGAATTACTTGGTTAATTCCCCTTGGTTAAGATTTTTAGTCAACCTTGGTTAAGGTTTTTTTTCAAGCTTGTACATTGAATACTATTGTGCATCCAGACACCATACTTCCACAACCTTTTCTCATAGGTATGTACATCAATAACCCCTGATCTATATTTGACCTTGACCTACATTTCCTCTTCAATTACTTACTTAATTCATTTTGGTTAAGGTTTTTAGTCAACCTTCTATATGGAATACTACTGGCCTTACACCCACCATACTTGGACAACTTCTTCTCTCCTAGTGATGTACATCAACAACCCCTGATCTATATTTGACCTTGACCTACATTTCCTCTTGAATTACTTACTTAATTTCCCTTGGTTAACGTTTTTAGTCAAGCTTGTAGATGAAATACTCCTGGCCCTACACCAACCATACTTGGACAACTTCATCTCCTAGTGATGTACATCAACAACCCCTGACCTATATTTGACCTTGACCTACATTTAACCTTGAATTACTTAGTTAATTCCCCTTGGTTAACGTTTTTACTCGACCTTGGTTAGGCTTTTTACTCAAGCTTGTACATGGAATACTATTGTGCATACAGACACCATACTTGGACAACCTTTTGTCATAGTGATGTACATCAATAACCCCTGATCTATATTTGACCTTGACCTACATTTCCTCTTCAATTACTTACTTAATTCTCTTTGGTTAAGGTTTTTAGTCAAGCTTGTAGATAGAATACTCATGGCCCTACACCAACCATACTTGGACAACTTCATCTCCTAGTGATGTACATCAATAATCCCTCACCTATATTTGACCTTGACCTACTTTTAACCTTGAATTACTTAGTTATTTCCCCTTGGGTAAGGTTTTTAGTCAAGCTTGTATATGGAATACTCCTGGCCTTACACCAACCATACTTGGACAACTTCATCTCCTAGTGATGTACATCAACAACCCCTGACCTATATTTGACCTTGACCTACATTTAACCTTGAATTACTTAGTTAATTCCCTTTGGTTAAGGTTTTTACTCGACCTTGGTTAAGCTTTTTACTCAAGTTTGTACATGGAATACTATTGTGCATACAGACACCATACTTGGACAAGCTTTTGTCATAGTGATGTACATCAATAACCCCTGATCTATATTTGACCTTGACCTACATTTCCTCTTGAATTACTTACTTAATTCTCTTTGGTTAAGGTTTTTAGTCAAGCTTGTAGAGGGAATACTCATGGCCCTACACCAACCATACTTGGACAACTTCATCTCCTAGTGATGTACATCAACAACCCCTGACCTATATTTGACCTTGACCTACATTTAACCTTAAATTACTTACTTAATTCCCCTTGGTTAAGGTCGGCACTTTGGCGGCGTACGTACGTACGTTCGTACGTACGTGTGTCCGGTTAAAGTTTTTGGTTAAGTTGTTTGGTTAAGTTTTTTAAGTGTTTTGGTTAAAGTTTTTGGTTAAGTTCTTTGGTTAAAGTTTTTGGTTAAGTTTTTTGGTTAAAGTTTTTGGTTAAAGTTTTTCGTTATACTATATCTTTGCAACTGCTTTGCCCATTAACTTGAAACTTCACATGGGTGTTTATCATCGTCTATATTTTCATTCTACCCTCCTCCCGTGCAGCCCCTGTGCCCAATGTCAAGGTCAAATTACTTTGAAGTTTTTGGTTAAGTTTTTTTGGTTAAAGTTTTTGGTTAAGTTTTTTGGTTAAGTTTTTTGGTTCAAGTTTTTCGTTATACTATATCTCTGCAACTGCTTTGCCCATTACCTTCAAACTTCATATGGGTGTTATCATCATCTATATCAATCCCCTCTACCCCCCCTCCCGTTTTGCGGACCCCTGTGCCCAAATGTCAAGGTCTAATTACTTTGAAGTTTTTGGGTTAAGTCTTTGGTTAAAGAATTTTTGGTTAAGTTTTTGGTTAAAGTTTTGTTTTAGTTTTTTGGGTTAAAGTTTTTCTATATCTAGTCTCTGCAAACTGCTTTGCCCACTACCTTGAAACTTCTTACAAATTTTTGGGTGTTTGTCATCATCTATATTTTCATCTACCCCCACCCTAAAACCCTTTCCCATGGGTGGCCCCCTGTCCCAATGTCAAAGTCAATAAACTTTATTTGAAGTTTTTGGGTTATAGTTTTTTTGGTTAAAGTTTTTGGTTTAAGTTTTTTGGTTAAAAGTTTTTCGTTATACTATAATCTCCTGCAACTGCTTTGCCCATTACCTTGAAACTTCACATGGGTGTTTATCATCGTCTATATTTTCATTCTACCACCCTCCCGTGCGGCCCCTGTGCCCAATGTCAAGGTCAAATTAATTTGAAGTTTTTGGTTAAGTTTTTTGGTTAAAGTTTTTGGTTAAGTTTTTGGTTAAGTTTTTTCGTTAAAGTTTTTTGTTATACTATATCTCTGCAACTGCTTTGCCCATTACCTTGAAACTTCATATGGGTGTTTATCATCATCTATATTTTCATTCTACCCCCCTGCCGTGCGGCCCCTGTGCCCAATGTCAAGGTCAAATTACTTTGAAGTTTTTGGTTAAGTTCTTTGGTTAAAGTTTTTGGTTAAGTTTTTTGGTTAAAGTTTTTGTTTAAGTTTTTTGGTTAAAGTTTTTCTTTATACTATATCTCTGCAACTGCTTTGCCCATTACCTTGAAACTTCACATGGGTGTTTGTCATCATCTATATTTTCATTCTACCCCCCTCCCATGTGGCCCCTGTGCCCAATGTCAAGGTCAAATTACTTTGAAGTTTTTGGTTAAGTTTTTTGGTTAAAGTTTTTGGTTAAGTTTTTTGGTTAATGTTTTTGTTTAAGTTTTTTGGTTAAAGTTTTTATTTTTCGTTATACTATATCTCTGCAACTGCTTTGCCCATTACCTTGAAACTTCATATGGGTGTTTATCATCATCTATATTTTCATTCTACCCCCTCCCGTGCGGCCCCTGTGCCCAATGTCAAGGTCAAATTACTTTGAAGTTTTTGGTTAAGTTCTTTGGTTAAAGTTTTTGGTTAAGTTTTTTGGTTAATGTTTTTGTTTAAGTTTTTTGGTTAAAGTTTTTCTTTATACTATATCTCTGCAACTGCTTTGCCCATTACCTTGAAACTTCACATGGGTGTTTGTCATCATCTATATTTTCATTCTACCCCCCTCCCATGTGGCCCCTGTGCCCAATGTCAAGGTCAAATTACTTTGAAGTTTTTGGTTAAGTTTTTTGGTTAAAGTTTTTGGTTAAGTTTTTGGTTAAAGTTTTTCGTTATACTATATCTCTGCAACTGCTTTGCCCATTACCTTGAAAACTTCACATGGGTGTTTATCATCATCTATATTTTCATTCTACCCCCCTCCCGTGCGGCCCCTGTGCCCAATGTCAAGGTCAAATTACTTTGAAGTTTTTGGTTAAAGTTTTTTTCGCGCCCGCTTGCGGAAAGCGCGATATAGTCGGCACTTTGTCGTACGTACGTATGTACATACGTACGTACGTACGTGTGTCCAGTTAAACTTTTTGCTTAAGTTTTTTGGTTAAAGTTTTTCGTTATACTATATCTTTTTTGTTAGTGTCCATGCCTCGCTACAAGGCGCGACATGCAGGCCGCGGCCATCTAGTTACTCAACCTTGGTTAATGTTTTTAGTCAAGCTTGTAGATGGAATACTATTGTGCATACAGACACCATACTTGGATAACTTTTTCTCATAGGGATGTACATCAATAACCCCTGACCTTTATTTTACCTTCACCTACATTTAACCTTCAATTACTTGGTTAATGTTTATAGTCAAGCTTGTATATGGATTACTTCTGGGCCTACATCAACCATACTTGGACAACTTCATCTCCTAATGATGTACATCAATAATCCCTGACCTATATTTGACCTTGACCTACTTTTATCCTTGGATTACTTAGTTATCTCCCCTTGGTTACGGTTTTTAGTCAAGCTTGTATATGGAATACTCCTGGGCCTACAGCAACCATACTTGGAAAACTTTATCTCCTAGTGACGTACATCAATAATCCCTTGGTTCATGTTTTTAGTCAACCTTGGTTAAGGTTTTTATGCAGGCCGCAGCCACCTTCTTTGTCAAGCTATGTGTACATCGACAACCCTCGTAGTCGAGCTATGCTGTTCTCCTACAGCTCTTGTTGGGTCATTCGGTCCAAACATCTAAAGTAATTTGCGTGAACATTTCACCCTCTTATTCTGCTGATTCTGGTTTCATGAATCTCGCACATGCAATTTTTCAAATATGTTTTTCATGGAAAACAATATCAATATACCATAAATAAATCATCGTTAACAACCCACTTTGGTGCACTATGCATATGCTCATGTTAAACAGTGTCTCAGTCACACGTCACTGACTGGATTCATCAAGTGACTATTTTATGGTGCACATGCTATAATTGGTGGTGCACATGTTCAATGTTCAATATATGTAGAAGACATGTGTAAAGTTTCAGACCGACTGACAGAAAGGTGTCAGAAGAGTTGATTACACAAACTGTATGCCCGATACAGGATTGTATATATAACAAGAGGCCCAAATGGGCCTGAATCACTCACCTGAAATTATTATCCCCATTATAAAGAAAATCAAAAACAGCATGGACTGTCGATTATGTATACCAAGTTCCATCAAAATTTGTCTGCAAGTTCATAAAAAGTCATTTCAATAATTGATTTTGTCAAAATGTGTAAACACCATAGGAGTTAATAGATCACAGGGAAAAACGGGTCAGTTATGCATTTCAATCCCCGAAAAGGAAAACATAAGCAATTTATATAAAAAAAAAATAGCATACATCATAAGATCTACCACCAGATTTTTTAAGAATTTGACCTAATTTTCTATGGCAGCCATCTTGGATTATGTGACGACCTCCATTTTAACAAATATGAAAAGGTTTCACCATAACTGTGAAATTTGACCAGCATCGGCCAAGCTGTTCACAAGAAGAAGACCTTTGAAATGTATAATAAAAGGATGACCATTCAAGCTCTCGGTGGCCACCTTGGATGACGTAATCATCCGATTTTGACAAAAAATGCTCCAGAGTGATTTTCTTGCTGAAACCTTCGATTTGATATATACGTGGGGCATTTTGTTTCTACATTTTTGCATATAATCCTGTATAAGGTAAAAAGTTTGTGTACTCAACTCCTCTGGCAGTTCCTTGAGGGACTCCACTAATAACGTTCGCCCACTCTGATTTTTACCATTGAGTATTTGGAGGAAGTTGCGTATCTAGTGCAGCAGTCTACCGTCGGTTCAGTGCCTAAAAGGGTATCCAGAATTGACACATATGACGTCATGGCTCCCCTCGGTTGACATTATTTCATGTATCGTCCGAGGCCAGTTACGGGCGTTAAATTCAAGCTGAACTGAAGATATTGTTTATTATTATACCTCATCATAATTTCTAGGCATATCATTGGTCAGATTTCTGTCACGTGGTATTAGCCAACCTGGTATATTCCCCTTTTGTGTATATTGCCGTGGGATATTGAAATTATCCCTCGCTGCAGCCGAAGTCGTCACACTGACGTCATACATTATTACAGAACAGCCGAATGTCGTGGCGTAGTGGTAACATTGAAGGAAATTATTGTACAAGTCATTGACGTAGGGGTCGGGGGTTCGAGTCCCACCAGAAGCATATTTTTTTTATTATTATTATCATTATTAGCTTATTATATTTTTATTTACTTTACAAATTCAACATTGTATCAATATTTTATTGGATAAAATCTGGTAATATTGTTGATATTATTTTTTATGAGTATTTGATACTACAGTCTACATTCGTTTACTCAAAGTCAGTTAAGTCGAATTCCCTTGTTATGTCAAATTTGTGTCCAAGTCCCGTTTCAGATCCTATTGTTTTCAATGCAACTGGCTACCGTTACGTCGAATTTCGTTACGTCAAATTTTCGCCAATTCGAAGTGTCAGTTTGCACTCGAAGTGTGAATTCGCGGCGCCAATTTACCGGTTCAAAGACTGGACTTGTTTACCTGTGTAAACAAACTTTGAATAAGTGTTAAAGGTGATTTCCCCTACACCAATTAAACTTAGCTCATCTGATTTAATCATCAGTGATCAATAACTGATTAATGCGTGTATAGCCAAACGCAAGTAAACACATTAGAGTTGCAAAAGTGTAACTCCGTGTGTCACAGGTCGTATGGGAGTTGCGTCCTGTAACGTGTATGGCAATATTTTGAGGTCCTGTTCAGATTTTGTTACGTCGAACTTCGGTTTACTCGAAGTATTTATCAAAGTACGACGGACTTCGAGTAAACGATCGAAGACTGTATATTGAAGAAAAAAAACGAGTGGATGGTCTGGCATAAAAATCAAGGAAAAATATTTGTGTTTGAATATATCTCCGACTTATTACAGGTCCAACTTACATTCGGCAGAATATATCCGAAAAGACACTAGCTGCATTTATTTAATACCTGTACTGAATGAATTTGACATTGCAACCACGCAGTGGTGTCATATATCTCACAAATTATGTAATTTACGGACGTCATAACTATAGGACGTTTTACCTACGCAGATGTTTTGAGCTACAATGAAGCGTTAGGACTGAATATGTGCATGGTGATGACAAACTTTCGTCTGAAAAGGCTTATGTCCGTAGAATTAGCTGACACCATTGTATATAATTTCAAAATGCACGATCTTCAATGTTTATGTCTATTATTTAGCTTTGTACAATGTAGAGGGAGGAATAAACCCAATTTCCGCACTGACCTTTAAACATTTTGGTTCTTGGAGATGAATTTATATAATCAGCAGTATTGCTAATTGTTTTTGAATCCTAGTTTGTTATATGTACAATGTTGTGCATGGGGCGGTGGGAGGGTGGGGGAGGGAGTGTGTACGCCAATAGCATGCGGCACCCTGTATGTCCGATTGTCGTAATTACGTTATATCTGTCACTATATAATATTATGTATATTAAATGCATGTAACCAATTCTAAAAATTACGAGTGCCCGCTATACATATATAATCATTTAGTAATCTTTATTTTGCTGATAGTGAAGCACGATGGTATCAGGCTGTTTTCATATGCAAATGAGGCATGATATTTTTTAATTATTTATGCTAATTAAATGCGTCACCTGAAAAATAAAATTTTTGACTGATTATAAAGTATGATCATTGCACATCAAAAAATATATACAGAGAATAAATAGTAATGTCCGTTAACATTTTAAGGAAATACGGTTGTCACCCCTGATATCAGTGTGGAAATTTACCTCTGATATAAAATGTGTAATAATGCCAATCAATATGTGGGGTAATGGTGAATGAATGTTTATTTGCCAGAAAATGTCTCCGATGATGTATCTGATATCAAGAACATTTTGCGCCTACTGAGTGGGCATGTACCTTTAAATTTTATATTATCTAAAAAAAAGAAAAGTTTTTGCATTATTTATGTAGCTGTTAAAATTTGTGCAGGTTTCATGAAACAGGCTTTTTATAGTAACATTGAGTTGCATATGGTGCAGCTAAAACAATGAGTGGTGGTGACAATCACCCTCCGGGTTTCTCCATGCTGCTAGTGTCAGATGGCATACAGTGCTAATAACCCTTAGAATGTGGCAAACAAAATTGGCTCTCGTTTTATATTTTGTATTCTTTCTCGATGAAAACATGGTTTGATGACCACTCATTTGAAAAAAATAAATTCCTTCCCTCCACCAAATTTATCTTAGGTACATTATAGTCGGTGTCAAAATGTGAATCTGCTGAAATTTTACTATAGTCTTTGGAAATGTCTTTTTATGAGTATGTGACATAGTATAAAAAACAAATTGGTACCATTTCTTTCGCCCATGTGGCGGCCATCTTGAATTTCAAAATGGCCACAATTCAAGACATATCCTCTTTTTGTCAGAAGAATAAAAGTATTTTCGACAACAATTTACGGTAGTCAAATTATTTATGGGATATACTTAAAAAATGAAAAATGAAACATTTCTGTTCAATAACAAATATGTCTGCGATTTTAAAATTCAAAATGAGTAGTAGTAAGGGAGTCAAAATGATACCACTTACCGTGATATCATTTATAACCCTCTTATAATAACCCCACCACCCCCGAAAAATCAAAAATTGGTTAACGAGGAAAATTGTCTCCCGACAGCCAATTTATGAATTTTTGGAGAAAATAATTTTGAAAAGAGGTAGTCAAAATGATACCACCTCCAACCAAAAGTTGGTGGTGGTATTGTAGTCCCAATTATATGGGTAATTGACTTTTGAAAAAAGTCGAAATCATTAATGCAAGTACAATAGTTTATATTCCAACACCTCATTTTCCTCATAGCTAATTTATTTCGCAGATCAGCAACTAATTCTACCAGCTCTAGTCTACCACGTTCACCTTTAGCCACCTGACAGCGTAGTTGCTTATGTCTACAAAGAGTTTGGGCACTAACGAATTTACAAGGGCATCTGGGGCATTGAAATTGTGGGGGGACACAAGGAAACTTTCTACGTCTCGCTAGATGCCTTCGTAGATAGTCTTTACACGTAAACGTCTTACAACAAGTCACACACTCCATTATATATGTATATAACCTATGAAATTTATCTGTTCAATTTGACGTGAAAAAAACATGATGTAAATTTTTCACGTCCAATTGAACAGATAAATTTTATAGGTTGTACAAAAGTAAATATACAAAAGTATATACAGAAAATATGATAACGCCAGAAACTAGAGCAGAAATAGAAAGTTTGAGAAGAGAAGCCGAATCTCTAGGGATTACTTATAGTAAACGGTTGAGAGTTAGGGGGTTGACAAAGCTGATAAACGCCACAAAGAATAAGGTGTTTATGAAGCGGTTTACCCGCGCCTATAAAAGAGGGGCATTTAATGATATATCCAAAGCGGAGGAAGTTGGTAACAGAATTAAAAAAGAAAGTATTGCGGAGTTAAGGGCTAGTGTAATAAAACCTTCAAGCACCAATAATTTGTCTCAAATTAGACACACAGGTGACCAAATACCAAATAATAAGAAAAGATCTATAGTTCGCGCGATAGTGGAAAAAGGTGAAGAAATATTGGGTGCTCACGATGAAATATTGGAAAAGGTAGAAAATGGAAGACGGGTAGTTACATTATCCTTTCGTAAAAAACATTGACATTAACGGGTTTGAACGCATGTCCGATAACCTCGCTCCTTATATAACAACCAATTTTTATTTGAGATATTCATATTCTTACAAACTAGAACATATGGAGGAAACTAAAAATGGAAAACCTGTAACTATAATAATGCACAAAAATCTCGGTAGTGAACCACTATCATCAATGAAAACCGTTAAAAAATGACTGTCAGATAAGGAGCAAACACGAATAATGTCCGATAAAATAGACAGACCGAATACAAAGTGGAAGTTTGTAAGATGGTAGAGGTTTACGTAAAGCTAATACAGGGCAGTAGGGGAATAGATTTGGGACTACAATCCAAAGAAGCAGCAGGAGGAGAACTTCCAGAATGGTTGAAGAATAAAAAAGTTATGTATTCTTTAGATAAGTATAATGACGACTTTTGTCTGTTCAGGTGTCTAGCTATGCATATGATAGATAAAAGACCCGACAGATGTACAGAAAAGGCGAAAGAACTTAGTAAGCAATATTTTGGTAGTAATGTGGTTTCACCAATTCCTTTTTCAGATCTGAAAAAGGTTGAAGAGTTTTTTAAAATCGGTATAGAAGTATATCAACCCACCGAATGTAACGTATGGTGGTTGAAAAAGGTACCAACACACTATAAGGCAATAGGTAATAAACCAATGACAATAGGACTGTTTAATAATCACGCATTTCTGATAAAAAACCTTAAAAACCTATCTAAAATTTACGCCTGCGATAATTGCAAGCAGAAATTCACGAAAGCGAGTAATATGAAGAGACACGGACCAACATGTATGAAAGGTGAGACAAAAGTAATATGTGATGGTAATTATTTAGAGCGCCCGCGTTCGTCATTCGAGAAAGCGTTCTACCCAAAAAGTTCTAACAGTTATGGGGCGATCGATTGGAGGGAATTCACATTCACCACGAACAGTGTGGACACGGGGGTGAAAGATGGGTTTTAGGAGCTCCAGTAGATGGATACTGTACGGAAACCAATACCGTATATCAATATCACGGCTGTTACTGGCACGGGTGTGAGATTCATGCAAAGCATAGAAAAGAAGAACGCGCATCCACTATGAGAAGAGATACATTTATTAGAAGAAGCAAAGAATTCAACCTAGTAGTTATGTGGGAATGCGAATTTCAAAGAACGGGAAAAGACATAAAGATCGGTTGCGACACTACTCTTTATCAAGTACCATTAGAGCAAGTACCGGTTATAGGTTTTAACAGCAGTAAGTACGATATAAACTTAATAAAGAAATACCTAATAGGCGAACTGGCATCAACAACAAAGAAAGTAATGGTCGGAAAATGTGCAAACGCAACAATATTTCTATTTACTCCAGAGTTTAGATTTCTTGATGTAATACTTTATCTAGGACCTGGTGTAAGTTACGATAGTTGGATAAAAGCCTACGAATGCAAAGGACAGAAATCTTTCTTTCCTTATGAGTGGTTCGATTCTCCAGACAAACTGGATTACCCAGGACTACCGGATATAGAGAATTGGTATTCCAAACTATATGGGAAAATGTTAATAGATGAAACAGAATTAAGTAAATGTCGTAGAATTTTCGAAGAAAATAATATGAAAACTTTCAGAGATTGGTTGAAATATTATAACGATTTAGATGTAGCACCGTTCCTAGAAGCGGTGGAAAAAATGTGTGAATTTTATAAACACAGAGGTGTGGATATTTTCAAAGATGCGGTAACACTACCTGGAGTAGCTATACAATATTTATTGAGAGGAACCATTAAAGAACAAAAATCTTCAAAGACGATTATACCGGAGGATGCTCTATATGCACCAAAAGAAGAAACATACGAAATGATGAAGGACACTCTAGTTGGCGGTCCATCAATAGTATTTACACGATATGCAGAAGCTGGTGTTTCAAATATTAGAGTGGGTTCCAAACCTTGCAAGGCTGTTTTGGGGTACGATGCAAACGCGTTATATTTATCTATGTTAAATAAAGAGATGCCGTGTGGGAGAGAAACTATACACCATATAGATACCCCACATAACCCTAAATTTATTAAAAAGTTTTGTAAAAGAGTTTTATCTGGAGACTGGTTTGGGTTTGCGGAGGTGGATATAGAAGTTGCACACAACTTAAAAGATAAGTTTTCTGAAATGTCCCCAATATTTATAAACAGAGAAGTAGAGGTTGATGAAGTTCCCACACACATGTTAAAATATTTAAAAGATACTGGCCGAACAAGAGGAGATGGAAAAAAATTGGTGGGATCTATGACCGCCACTAAAGTATTGCTGTACGCGCCACTGTTGAAATGGTATTTAAAACACGGCCTAGAAATAACTGGAGTTCATCGTGTTATAGATTATATTAGCAGAAAACCATTCGAATGGTTCGCAAAAGAAGTTACAGCCGCAAGACGAACAGGTGATGTTGAACCAAATAAGAAACCAGTAGCCGACATAATGAAATTATTAGGAAACTCGTGTTGTGGAAAAATGATAGAGGCAACAGAGAGACATTTAAATACGACATATACACAAAACGAAACCTGTGTTGACAAAGCATTAAATACTGCATTCTTTGACGATTTGGAAGAGATAGGAGATGCGTACGAAATATCTTCAAGAAAACCCAGGTGTGCGGTAAAGAGACCATTCCATTGTGGAATAGCGGTTTATCAACTAGCTAAATTGAGAATGTTTGGAATTTTACTACGAATTTCTAGACAAATACGTAAAAAGAGAAGACTTTGAATTAATACAGATGGATACAGATAGTATGTATATAGGAGTTAGTGGAAAAACGATAGAGGAATTGATTAGACCTAACTTACTAGACGGGTTTGAAAAAGAAAAAAAGAAATGGTTGGCTTGGGATAAATGGAGCGAAAGAGAGCCCGGACTTTTCAAAATGGAATTTAGCGGAGATAGGGCGATAGCGTTATCTAGTAAGTGTTATTTTGTAGAAAAATTTAATTCTAAAGAATGAATTAATAAAAACTCTGCGAAAGGAATGTCCAAGAGAACTAACAATTTAAATTCGGATAGATATAAACGAGTACTAAGTGAAACTACAGAAGATGGAAAACACATTATAGATGTAGCACAAAATAGAGGATTTAAAATGAAAGACGGCGTTATGAAAACGTACTGTCAACAAAAATTAGGACTCGGCATACTACGATAAAAGACGCGTGTTACTAGACGGAATACATACAGAACCTCTCTAATGATTTATTTAATTAATAATTTTGAAAAAATTAAGAAAATTAGCAATCTAAAGACTCTGACGATCCGGGGGTAGCTGGGTGTCAGAAGGCACCATAAGAAGTTCTTCGCGAACAAACCCTCGAGATGGCCCATCATCCAAATAGTAGAGCACGGGCTCATCAGGTTTGGTAATAGATCGATCTAGATGATATACATTGAGAGACCACACAGGATCAGTCGCGCGGCGGCTGCCACCTTCGAGCTCTCCCGGTTGATAGAGGTACCGGACGTCAATATCCGATGGAAGCCGTTGCTCCTCTAAACCAACGGGTCGCCCGCGCGAGACGGCAGAGGGCTTGCTCATAACCCTTTTAGACTTGATAGCATCTACAGGCTTCTTGCCTATCAATCTGGTCACCTCTCCGTTCAGTGCGGAGACCACGGCGGGCAGTCTGGCCACCCACTCGGTCGATCGCGAATGAGGGTCTACAAGTTCTTTGGCGTATTGGTGTCCGAACAGTCTCTCAGCCAGGGTTCGATTGAACCGCTCCATGATTCCCTGGTCTCGGTGGATGTTGAAGCGGCCGCGTCTGACAGAAACGTCGTGCTTAGACAATAGATAAGAGACCGCGCCCATGAACTCGCGGCCGGGATCAACCTGGAGAAGATTCGGCCATTTGAGAGGACTCCTCTTATATATTCGGGAGAGAGCCTCGGCCACCTCCTTAGACTCTTTAGTGGCCAACGGCTCAGCCCCCTTATAATGACTTGCTACGTCAACGATTGTCAGTGCGTACTTGTACGTCTTGCGACCGACGCGATCGTGAGGGAGAAACAGGAGATCCGCTTGGTGAACTTGGTTCGGCACCGGCACGTCGAATTTCGGGTGCAGAATATTGTGAGGCGCGGGTAAATAGATCTGCCAGATGGCCTGTTTCTTGAGCCATTCCTTGACAGCGTTTTCTGAAACCTTGGTCGCCGCCGCGAGGTTCTTGATGGCCGCGAGTCCCTTCCAGTAGCCGCGGGGGCTGTAGTACGTGTTCGCCAGCTTGCGCGTTAGGCGAACCGATAGTTTGGTATCAAGTTTGCGCGTGTTCATCGTATGTGATGTATTCTAATATATCGGACAATCTCCAACATGCCCTCGCCAGATCGTCCGGTAACTGCGTCGTTAATAATAAACCTTTGTTGGAAGTACAATTGTGATTGGGGGTTAAGTTCTGAAGGAACTTGGGAAAATCTAGTTCATCCAATCCCCCGGGATTGGTGGAGGAATCTAACATCCGCTTTGCGAAAAGGGTGGCCGCTTTTTCGTCCTCGCGCCACGTCTCGAGAGAATCTCGGGCCAGACGAATCATACTCTTTGCACCAGCTATACGGTGTTTAAGGGCCGTGTAGCCCACATCGATGATAGCAAAATAAAGTTTGTCAACTGACATCGTTCTATATATATATATATATAGTGGAACCCCTCCAAACCGGACCCCCTCTATACCGGAATTCGCGCTATACCGAACATACGACCACATCCCGAATATTCTGCTATATAAACACATTAGTTTCTACCCCTCTACTCCGTAATCCGGACGCCATTTCAAGTCCCAAAACCATATTTCAGCGTTAAAATAACCCCGGAAAACCGGAAACACGGTCACCTGTCAGGATGTCATCCAAGAAATACACCGCGCCCAATTTCAATGTTGTTGTTTCAAGCGGGTGTCAAAATCACACCGTGTTTACAATAGACAGGTTCCCGGTAGTATTGTTCAGCTCTGGTTCCCAAAATGCGGAGCCACAAGAATGAGACGATTCTAACGGACTCCCAACTTGACATTTGTGTGGAAGAAATAACAAAATTGATGAAATTACGCACATTAACTTGAGCTCTGTACAAACGCTATCCAGTTAAGAATCTATTCAATACATGCGACCTAAACACGAGACATGTTTGCTGTTTTACAAGCTCATTACAATAGCATGGTTCACAATTTAATTATACGCGTACGTAACAATTACGGAAATAAAATAATCGGCACATTATTTGTGAACCCACCGACCGATTAATTGAGATAATCTGATAATTACTGGGCTGTAACGAGGCTGTAAACTCGTGACTGTAGCCTGTAGGCTATTGTAGCAGCTCGCGGTAACTACACAGCACACGCGAAAATGTGTCATATGCTCTTTGCGACCCGTGTAGACCGTAGACTCAGATTACATTGCGAACCTGCACTATTTGCTATACCCCTTATGAATCTGCACATATTTATTGAAAAAATGTGTACATATGCTTTCAATATGGAAATAATGGTATATACTATACAAATCCAAGAGTTAATGATGGAAAACATACATTTCCTTAACTGGAAATAGAAAACCCCTCTAAACCGAAAACCCCTATAAACCGAACTTTTCAGTCTGTCCCCAGGGTGTTTGGTTTGGAGGGGTTCCACTGTATATTTATAAAAAAAATTATTTAAAATAATTATTAATTTTGTAAAAATTATTTATTAATTTGAAATCTCGATTGAATATAGTAGCCGACGAGACCCACCACACCCATTCCCACGACGATGAACGCGATCTCGCGATCTTTTTGGGGCTCTGACGGTACATAGAAATCTGAAAGTTGGGGCTCGCGATCCAGTACCAATTTCATTGAATCGAGACTTTTCTGTGGATATGCCAGCGCGTACTCGCGGTTGGCTTCTTCAACGTTCTGAAAAGTTTGCGCGGCGTGATTTTCGCGGTGAAGCTCTTCGTTGACCCAGTCCAGATGGGCGGTTCATTTTTTCGACCATGCTTCCTTTGCGCTATTGAGTTGTTCTACAGATAAATCGTGACGCTTGCGCTCCTCATCCACGTTCGAGCTTCTCATTTTCGAGAATATAAAGTTGCTACCGCTGAACGCCAATGCGTTTACAAGCGCACCACCTACTATTACTGCGATTGAAGCCATTTATTTCCATATATTAACGGGTAGAATTCCGGCTTTAATTAGATAATCTCGGGTCCAAACTGCGGCCGCTACATCTAAGGTTGCGAGCCCTATGTCTCTCACAGTAAAGTCCAATTTGGGAGCGGACCCTCCTAGGGCCATCTTTGATAGTCGAGCATACCCGATACTGAAACCCGATATCACCACGGCGTGATAAAGCGCATTCATTATCATTTTACCATCTTGTTCAGCCATTGTTGATAATTATAATTATTGCATATAAAAGGGATCACGATCAATGTTTAAATGGGGCGCATCCAATCGCGATTGGTGTTTCGTAACTGTTTTTGGATGAATTGATGGGGGTTGTTTTCTCGATAAGGATTGGTGTAATAGGGGGTATTTCCACACGCACAGGGCACCAACAACTGCCAGACCACCACCAACAACCCAACTCCAATTCGTGAATTGGGGTTCAATCGGATTCGTCCAACCTCGATTGGGTGTTGAGTGTGCTTCCAATTCGTGAATTGGGGGTGTTGTTGTACTCAACACTGTTGAACCTGATTGCTCTGTCTTCAGATGTTTTGCTGTCTCCGTCCCCGATTGCAACGACTGTTTAGCCTCTCAAAGCTCGGCGAGTATTTTATCTTGTTTAACTTTTCGGGTGGCAGCCGCCGCCCTCCCAGCTGCCTGCCTTTTTTGGTTTTTATGTCGTGCAACCCCCAACTCCAATCGCGATTGGGTTGGAGGATCAATCGGAGTTGGAAGTGCTGCAATCAGGTTTGATTGGGTTGGAGCAATCCCCAACGCTGTTGGAGATTGCTGTTCCGTCACTCTCGCAGGTGTGTCTTGTGTCATCATTTATGATATTAATATTAGGGCTTATAGTTCGTGGACATATATGTCCAAATTGACAGTGTTTACCCGTGGTCAACGCGGTTGTCAGCGGAGCTAAGTACATTCCAAACTTGTGATAAATTGAGCAGCAGGCTGTTCTAAGAGTGTGACCTATAAAAGGGTCAGTCTCTAGATCGTCAATCAATCCCTCGGTGTTTGGTATAGGGAGAAGTATACTAACGGCGGTTGCGTACAAATGAATAGCCGCCGATCCAAGAGTTTTTGTCATCTCCGCACCTAACCTAGATTCGTATCGCGCATACATTTTATCGATCTCCGCATCTGACATCTTATCCACCTGAAAAACTGAGAGACGCCTACCGAGATAATGCTCCGATTGTCCCCCAGCAACCAGCGCAGCTAGCCGCTCTCGTCGCGCCGCATTTTCATTTTCATTCTGAGTCGTTGCACTCAACCCAATACCAACCACCGTTGGAGCTGGAGTTGATCCCGATTGCTCTGTCGGAGTTGATGTTTCATTATCTTTCAGGATGTTGGCAGTCGGAGTTGAGGTTTCTTCCATTAGCTGATCGAGAAGTTCGTCGCAGTTCATTATTGCTAATTTTCTTAAAATTAATTTAACTATTCTAACAAGTCTCATCACTTTTAACATATTGCCAAGCGCACCACCCGATACTTATGATCACCATTATGCTCGCAACAAAGCTCGCAGCGGAGCACCAAATTGTTAACATTGTTAACCATTGTTCAGCATTTGTTCAACATTTGTTAAGCATTTGTTCAGCATAGTTCAGCATTTGTTCAGCATTGTTCAGCAATTGCTAAGCATTGTTAAGCATTTACTTGGCAATTACTAAACGAGCGTTAAGTAAATGCTAATTAATTATAAAATTAATTAAGTGATAACTTCGTAAGCAGTTGGTTGATCAGTCTTTAGCAGAAGCTTGGCGTGCTTAGTTTCCGAAAGCATCTGTCGAACCTCCAGGCGCTCCTTGCGCGTTGGGATAACGTCATTCTCTCGAAGACAGTCATCGAATGAGTCTCGGTCCTTGCAGTGAAAGAGGGCGACCCATTTCGTTTACTCGCGCAGATCCTTGAGGACGGCGTTGTACTTTTGAGTGGAGATCCATACGCTTTGCCGAGCATGGCGGCCAGAAAATGCGAGCTCAGAGAGCATGTCCTTCTTTTTGGTCATCGCCGCCTTGGCTGAGCAATCGTCAATCACGTATAGGGTGGGCTCACCCTGGAATCTTTGGTATAAACCACGCAACCAATCGTGAAGTCTGTCACCGGGGTCAATAACGTATATCTCAGGGTCGTCCCATATCCACTGGCGCCGCTGATAAGTCTCGTTGTGCCGCACAGTGGGACACAGGATCACAATGTGTTGAAAGGCTCCGCGGTAGGACCCCTCGAGCAAGTCGAGGATGAATACCGTTTTTCCACATCCTGTCTGCCCACATATTATGGCAGAGTGAGCATCTCCAATCGTGAATTGGTATTGATTGCTAATTTTCTTAATTTTTTCAAATTTATTAATTAATAAATCGTTAGATGATTTTTTTATTAAATCAGTAGAGTGCTGAGACGTATCGACCATCTTCGATGTTGAGTTGTGCGTCTGTAATTATATATAAGTACACGTTCAATGGCCCATTTCCATCCGCCTCTTTGGTTATCTGGATCATCACACCCTCGCTAGCGTTCTCAACTTGGCGTCCGCTGCCGTGTATTTGGTCGTCGTCGCTGGCTCGCATGTCTAGCCATAACGCGTATTTGGTATTCAGGAACTCCGCGAGGGAGACGGCCGAGAGATGCAGGTCTTTGGCAACTGCTGCAACCTCCGGAGAGCGCTTAGACCCGGCAGCAAACTTCTTTCTTACTTCATCCCACTGCTGGTGCGCGCGAAGACCCGCGCTGTAGAGTTGATTGGGTACTCCCTCGATCGTCACCTCTACCTTCGTGATTTTGGGGTTATAGAATTTGTCGGTTTTTCTAGCACTGAACGCGAACCGAGCATCCTCGAACAACATCAGTATACCTTTCATCGAGCGGGCGGGTACGTTGACATTAATATTCTACAATATGTCGCCTTTGTCTTTCGTCATCTTGCGATGGCGAAGAACTCGGTCGTAAAGTATGGCAACGCGCCCGGCGTACTGGGTTCTGATCAATCGCGCGAGTTCAGGCATCGTGACCATGTCGTACTCCAGCGAAACATTATCGATCGTATATGTCGATAACATGTCGGTGGCTATGAGAACTCGGCCGTAGTCGTTGAACGTTAGTTCGTATTCGAGGCGGTCAGCCAAAGCACTCTGATAGTAGGGCATGTGACTCTCCAGCAACTCAAAGTCGAGCGGGATGTAGAAGCGGTTGCCGTAAGCGCCCACGACCGCGTTGTCGCTCGCGTTGTTATCTGCCTTGTTACCAGCCCCGATTCTTAGTTTGGTTACATTCTTATTTTTGCTGGTGTCAATACCCTGATAGACAGCGTTTTCGCGCTCTTGCGCCATCTTCCATAGGTCCTGATAACAATGGTAGACGTCACTGTCATCAATCACCTCATTACCAGAAATCTTTATCATGGTCTTCTTGACTATGGCGCGACCCAGGTTCTGAACGACGGTTCGGTCCTCGTCCGTCGACGTCAGCGAAATAGTGAAAGCGAGGCGAACAGTCCCTGGCACAATGACGTCGTTAGCTCCGAAGTTGGGGAAGCGGACCAAGAGCTGCTGGTTCTGGTCGATCGTCGATGGGTTGTTCGTAATAACGACACTCTGTCTCACGCCTTTTGCCCCGAGGGGCTCCCGCAGTCTGTGGTATGGATTGAGTTTGCGACTGTATTGACTCGAAGACATAATTTAGTGAATCTATATTAAACCCGTATGGTTTTGTCTTTAATACATAATTAATTTTAAGAAAATTATAAAGATGGATGATTTTAACATGGACAACTACGATCTCACTACGGGCGACCGAGACGATTACCTCGATGGTGATGATGATGATGATAATGACGAAACACCCTTGATACAGCCTCCAGTTACAATCCAATCACAATCTGGGGAAATAGGTGGCGCTACCAACACCATTAGACTAAGTCAGGAATTAGTCGAGTCCGCTGTAAGCGACTTCTACAATAATTTGGCAGACAAAGGTATGGTCCCATCTGTCGGCCGCGACTACTCCAAGTTCGAATTGGATCTGCGTGGTAGGTTGCGACTAAAAGCATCAAATGTCCCGATTGTCAACACGATGACCGGTAAACCCCTAGCGCTGAGCACCATTGCCGGAAACCAGGGCGGTGGTGAAATCATAAGGAACGAACTCGGATTCCCAGATTGGAAGAGGGGTAAAACAATTATGCCTACCCGCGCTGTAGAGGCCCTACAGTCTACCGACGAATCGATGGCGAAAACGGCCGCCGATATAGAAACTGTTGAGCTCAGTGAGGTCCCTCGTGTAGCCACCGACGCTATTCGCACAATGGAGCTCAGCGAAAGTGAGATAGACGAAATACTCAGGACGATGAATGACCCACCGTTATCTCTTAGTGAACTCCGGGGACTCGATAAGGCTATGCAAACAGTCAGGGGCGAATTGGTCCATAACCTCGCCAAACTCACTGCGCTGGATGGACATATCGCGCTAGAAGAAAGGAAACTGGAGGAAGCCCGTGGCGATAGAGAATCTACTGAGCGAATCACCGAACGCATGCGGTCGTTGCGGGATGAAAGAGGAGCTCGCTTGCAGGCTGCATCGACTAACTGTGAGGCTCTCCGCACCCAAATAAGTCGGATCCGCGAAACAATCTCGAGGGTCCTGCACGAGGAAACGACACTCGGTGAGCGTCTTCGCACTCTGTTCAGAGAGCAGGGTGTCACGATAGCAAGCATCCTCGTTGCTATCGGCATGACTATATCGACCATAGTTCTAGCTTTCATTGGTGGTGCGGCGCCACCACCCGCGCCACCACCCACACCACCACCCTCGCCATCCGGCGGAGCCAAGGAGTGGGTAAAAAAACAACTAAAAGCCCTCGCCAGTCTCCTGGCTAAATTAGCCGAAAAGGCGGCTGCCCCACTACCTGGACTGATCGGAAGTATCGTTTCTTACTTGCTATCTATATTATCAAAAACGGCCGGATGGCTAGCCAAAAATACCTGGGCTCTAATAGTAGCAATCGCCGGTCTCCTACTATTCTTCGCCAGAGAGTTCCTAAAACCAAAGCGTAAATAATCCGATCGCCACGAGGGCGACGACGAGCCCTAATTTCTCCTCCTCGTGTGTTGTGCTTCCAATCTCGATTGGTGTTTCCGCTCCTGTTTCAACATTGTTGATGATTGGATTGGGGGAACTCGATGGTGCATCCAATTTACGAATTGGGGGTACTGGATTCGATTGTGTTGAGGGATGTGTATCCATTTTGTGTTTTGGGGGTTTTATGAAATCGGTTCCACTTACAACTCCGCTCCCAATCATCTTGGGTGGGAGCTTGATGATACCCGTGTTCACGTTCCCGTTGCGGCCGATTTTTTGATTAGTGGTTGCGACTACGATCTGATTATTGATTATATCTCGTAGTATATTGCTCAGCGCCATATAAAGACCTATTCCAAATGCGTAGTCTACCGGGGTGCGGGCAGTCTGCAAAACGTCTTGATAATTCTGGATCGCCTTCTGGAGGTCCACCTTAGCTGAGATGGCGTCCTCGACAAGTGCCAAGAACTGTTTTTGTGCGTCAAAGGCCGTTCCCGTACCAAGTATAGCGCTGCGCGTTTGCTTCTGTGAGGCGAGGATTGCCCATACATATATGCGAATGGATTCGTTGAGACGAATAACCCCACCCTGCGTAAATCCAGTGCTTTCATCTAACATAAATGTGGTCCAAGCATTTCGCATCTGTGGAGTATCACCCAGGTCTAGGTATTCCACGTGGGCTACTTTAGTAGGTAGCCAATGACAATAACCGTCTTTACACGCAAGCCCTCCAAGCACTTCATCGCCGAACGTCATCTTATTCAATTTATAATTATTTTAGTCCATGTTGCCATTTTTCTAACTGGTGGTGGGGTAGCTCCGCAAGCACTCGACAACCCTGAGAAATATGCGGGAACTTTATCAAGATGCCCACCACTAACTAAGCCTTTAAGGTGAACTAACCCTAAACTGTTGGTTGGGGTGTATACTTTCTGTCTCCAGTCCGCGTCTTTTGGTACCCCAAATTCGTTACACAATCTTTCGAACGCCTTACGGTCGTATGCGCTTGAAATGGGATCCCAGCCGTCGTCTTGAGGTAGTGGAATACCTAGTTCTTTGAGACTCCTCCTAATGGTGTAATACACGTGAAAGTTGTAGACACTTCGGTGCATGACATTCTTGGATGTCAGATGGTCTTGATGCGAAACTCCACATCCGGCCGTTGCGCACCATACAGCGAAATTTAGTTGGTTCTGCCAGAAGTTCATATGGGAAAAATCCCATCTTAGTATTACATCTTGACTAGTAGTCTTTGGAACTACATATTTCTCAAACGTGTTAGGAAAATTGGTGGCAAAGCCACTGTCCGGTCTAACCGTTACGGTTGGGTGTACAAGGTGGTTAACAACGTCTTTTTGCGTGTATTTACCACCGACCGCGTACTTTGCATTAGAATTAAAGCTAAATGCTTTGGTATCCATTGAAAGATATTATTATGTTTGCTACTATCACTAATGTTCAAAAAGGGAGTTGTGAACTTCAAAAATTAATAGACAACTGCTGCGGACAACGCCGGGTAGGCCTTAGATCAATCACGTTCACGGTCGGGTGGAAAAACGTTGAAACGCTCGAGTTTTTCACATTAGAAGTCGAGGGTGTAAGCACTGTGGCTTTCGGAAACTACCACATAGAGGCACCAGATACCTCAGGATTTCGTAGAACTCCAGATGCTATAGTACCTCAGGGTCTTTGGAGTTTCAGAGATCTCCAAGCTTTTGTCATGGCGAAGATTCCTGGTGTAGTCACTCTCGCAATCTCGAAAGCCACGGGGATCACGACATTGACCGTTGAGAGGCGTTTAAGGATCTCACCGGGGTTGGGCTCACTGTTAGGATTTAAAATAACATACCCTTACAACGATGACGGAGTGTTTGATCCGGGCGAGCACGTCGGCACGACCCCAGTAAACTTCGCCGTCATGAAAACTCTCGGGGTGCACCTGTATCGGGTGAACACATCTTACAACACGGTAGACGGCACTCCCAGCACATTACTGAAAACCGTGCCCGCCAGCGACTGTTTCTTTGGGGAGACTGTGACCTTAGACTTCCCACACCCCGAGATGAAAGTTTTGGAATCGGCACACATCCACGAGTTGAAGATTTCTATTCTTGATGATAAAGGGCGAGAGTTGAAGAACGATTACCCGATTTCGGTCGTCCTAGAAATTTCAAATTAATTAATTTTAAGAAAATTATTTAGAATTAAACGCATGTTCGTAATTTATATATATATATATATTATCAACATTATTGAAATGAGTATATACGGACCAGGTAGTTCTTCCGATTGGGTGACAAATTCAAAGAATTTGGGACCGACAGAAGGGGGATTCATCCCGACAGAGGGCGACTTTTTAACTACCCAAAAAACAAAAGCCTTGATCAATAGAACTATATCGGCGGCCACGGACGATATTCACAGGAGTCTACTATCACAACTATGCCCTGGCTGTGAATACACAAAGACATGAAGAAACGCATACAGAACTAAACAAACTAGGTGAAAAAATAAGCGAATTTCGAAAACAGGCCCGGTTGGGGATTGAGGGAGTCCGAACGGGTGTTGATAAAGTCCGAGAAGACCACCAGGCGGACCTTACGAAGGCTTATGATGCGTTGCGCTTAAAGGACTCTCTCATCACCGAAGCGACACTTACCAAACTAGGAAAACAAATAACCAAATTTCGAAAAGAGGCCAGGTCGGATATTGATAAAGTCCGAGAAGACCACCAGGTGGCCCTTACGGGGGGTTATGATGCGTTGCGCTTAGAGGACTCTCTCAGCAGAGAAGCTGCACTTACCGAACTAGACGGGAAAATAACCGAAGTTTCTGATAAACTGAAACATGATCGTAGAGCCGCGACCAAAGCTCTTGAGGAGGCCTCTTATAAGATTCGTACTGAGGCACATACCTCTATCGGGGCGGTTGCCGGATTGTTGCAAACAATGAAAACGCAAAAACGTGTCATAACAGTTTGGGCTGAGAAGCGGGGCCCATTGGTTGAGGGGCTCTATGAATATTCGTTCGGTGCCAAAGCGAATAATAAATGTGGGGGATACGCCATGACAGCTACAGGTACAGTTCTCTGAATGGCGGTCTGCTCGGTTAATGCTAGTGGTAAACCAGTGGGCGCGGTCACGATAAATCTTGTAGTAGATGGGGAAGAACGGGGGGTTGGAGTCACTAAAATCGCTGGAGATAGTTCGTCGGTGGTTTCGTTCGCCGGTGATGATCTAATTAGACTTTCCGAAGGTAGTGTTATTAACTTTGTTACGAAAATCGCTGACCCAGAGAGTTCTTCCACTATTGTCTCATTGTTAATTGAACTTAATTTGTAAATACTAATATATTGAAAATCATGAATGAATCACCGCTTCCAATTGTCAATACCACTCCATCAACACTGTGTCCAATTAACGAAAGAAGTTCAGATTTTAGGTTAAATAATATCGTCGCTATGCAGGATATTTTAGTTAGAGAATATAGAAATAGAAAAAGACACGCTAAAAAATATAAGCGCGCGGTGAATATAGCTGAAGCATCTAGTACGGTTCTGGCAAGTTTATCTGTAATGAGTGGTGCGGGGACTGCTGCAACACTATCTACAATTGTAACGGTTCCACTTGCAGGGGTTTTGAGTGGAATTACCGTTTTATCTGGAATACTTTGTATGGTAATTAGGGAGTCGTGGGTGGAAAACTCGAGAAAAAATGTAGAAAACATGATAGAATATCCGTTCTCGCCAGGTCTAAGAAAAATAGCATCGACGTTATAGTGTCCAAAGCGTTGGCCGATAAGAAAATATCAAATTTAGAGTTTGAATCCGTAGTGGAAGAAATGGGGAGATGTGAAAAATTAAAAAATGATATTAGAATCAAAGCACACGCCACCATGCCCAAGCTTGAGTGTACTGATTGGGATAAATTTAGGGTAAAACTTGGAGATAAAGTCGGAGGAAATTAATATTTTATTAAATAATTAATTTTATAATTTTCTTTAAATTAATTATAAAATTAATTATATTGGTGCAGTAAACAATTCATTAATTAATTTTAGGAAAATTATTAACAATTTAAAAAAAAAGTTTTAGTTCCCACCGAGGCTCGAACCCGCGCCAGCAAAACCATGACTTTGTTGGTGAAAATTGTTGTGTTTTATTTGTTTTCTTATATTAATTAATTATTATGTTTTCTATGTAATTATAGGGGATGTTCAGCTTTAAATTATTAATAATTTTATAATTAATTTAAAGAAAATTATAAAATTAATTATAAAATTAATGAAATAATGAACCATCCCGTAAATTCGTTAACCTCTCTAAGTGTTTATAAATAACCTGTGTACACACCGCCTGTGTAAATCGATAATTGTACAACACAAGGTAATGTTTATCATAACAGCCTTCGTGGTCATGTGGGTTAAGGCGATACTCTATAGAGACGAGGGTCGTGGGTTCGCGCCGCGGTTGGAGCTAAATCTTTTTTATTTCTATCCCTATAAATGTGGTCGCTATGGTAAACAACTGCATGACAACGGCGTTCCTATCCGACCGCTCGAGGTTGATACAAAAATAAATTCAGATTGCCAGTTTACATACCATCGATAAGGAAAAATACACTCAAAGTATGACAACGGCGTTCCTATAAGACCGCTCGAGGTTGATGAAAAATAATTCCAGATAGCCCGTTTACATACCTTCGATAAGGAAATACACTCGGCTATAAATTACTTAGTAGTTTTTTTTTCTGTTCAATAATAATTTTTCAATATCTTTATAAGCGATATCGTATAAACGTATATTCATAAACAAATCGTTGGGTTTTAACAATTTTATATAATACACCTTAGTTTCATATCCGATACGCATTATCCGTCTTAATGTTTGTATTTGCCTCTTGTATAGTTCGCATAATTGTAGGTATAATATTGTAAATGCAACGTTTTTATCGGAGCGTAATAAATTACGCTGGTATTTCATGTATTCGATATCGCCTAGTGTTTTCATTTTATAGAATTTATATACAGGACTATAACCCCCGTATTCTTCATAAACTTCTTCAACACAGCCATTAAAAATTTTCAATTCCCATTGTATTTTATTATCCATTTTCTCTAATAATATTGGTAGTGTTTTTTCTGTTCAATTTTCAATTAGAATTTTCAAATCCATTACAATATGATTGTAGAAACGCATATCCGTAAACGAATCGTTGATTTTAAACGGTTTTATAAAATTAGTTTTATGATGTTCCGGTAGTTGTTCTCCGATCCTATTTAGTCGCTTCATTTCGCGAATTTGATCCTTGTACCCGTGACATAATTGCCGGTACATAATTGCCGGTAAATAAATTACGCTGATATTTCATGTATTCGATTTTGCATAGTGTTTTCAATTTATAGTAATATTTTTCAACAAATAAATCATAAAATTTCAATTTAAATTCTATTTTATTATCCATTTTCTCTAATAATATTTTATTATAACCTATGAAATGTATCTGTTCAATTGGGCGTGAAAAAAACATGATGTATTTATGACACTAATATATTTTTTCAAAAGTCAATTACCAATATAATTGGGACTACAATACCACCACCAACTTTTGGTTGGAGGTGGTATCATTTTGACTCCCTCTTTTCAAAATTATTTTCTCCAAAAATTCATAAATTTGCTGTCGGGAGACAATTTTCCTCGTTAACCAATTTTTGATTTTTCGGGGGTGGTGGGGGTATTATAGAGGGTTATAAATGATATCGCGGTAAGTGGTATCATTTTGACTCCCTTACTACTACTAAATGGCCTTCAAAATGGACGCCATAACAATACATTTTGTGCTATTTTCAATTGAGCACAAGCAATTTCGTTGATACAATGAATTTGTCTTAACTATACTCCAGTTGGCCCTAAATGAAACACAAACACATACTTATATCTGCTGGTTGCGATCTTTACTGCATGAGTCGAGATGGACAGTACACAACCCACAGTGGTCCCTGCGGTAAAACTAGAGACAAACCTCTAGAGCCAAATCCACTCTAGAAAGCACGGGACCCACACATCTGTACATGTACAATAATATACATTACATTTACATTTATATATTTACATATCTGATCATATCACTCATATGAGAAAATTGCGGAAAACTATTAGTCTTAACTATACTCCAGTTGGCCCTAAATGAAACACAAACACATACTTATATCTGCTGGTTGCGATCTTTACGCCAAGGATATCAAATCACGAAAAAAGAGAAAAGTCCTTTTAGACAAAATGTTCATTCCATAATTCCACACTCAGCAAATACCAAAATTAACTTTCTGTTATAATATAGCAAAACTCATAATTAGGCAATACATACATTTTGCATATACACTCAATTACTTTTACAAATCTAAGGCCTCAACAGTCTTAGGCCTTTTGCTCATGTTGCCCCTCCTTACTTATATCCAACCTCCATCTGCCCTGTCGTTTTATACAACAATCATTGACACCAGCATGTGCTGACATTAATACAACTCCTGATCTAAATGTTTGAAAACCACCCTTACCATCAAGATGCATATACATGTACATTCATTTTTCAAATTACTTCTCTTGTCCTAGTGTAACTTATCTTTATGTTTCTTTCCAGCAATTATCACAATAATCAACGTGATCGATGCACAAACCAAAATGAGAAACACTCTGATTTGGCCGTTACACCTGCCTCAAAAACGTACACTGGAATGTGTACAAGCCGCTATGTGACCTTTAACAATTATGACCCCATTGCCCACCTGTATGCGCCCGTTTACACTTAATTCTTATTTAATTAAATGACCATCAACGCACATAAATCACAGAACGCAAAACAAAAATAAAACCTGAATAGCCAACCAAAATCATGGACAAGTCCATTAATATTATCAAATCTGAGTCACCAGTGTATTTCTTGAATCAATCAGGATATCAGAGGTGAAAACACTTTTCTTTACACAAGTTGTAGATCTTACATGTAATCGTTTAGCTGCATTGTTCAAACACTTGCCCAATTAATATCGCAAATAGCCGTCATCATGACACTTATCGGCAACAACCGCCCTCGTTTAATACAATACACCATGCATTGACTCTTGTCGGAATTGCCGCATGCCCATTAATATAACAAAAACCTCCATTTGGTGAATGATACACACACAGTTCATACAGTTTAACCGTATTGTCACTTTCTACTCATCGTGTACGTCCAAATCTTGTCCGCCATCACGCTGCCCTTCAAGAACGACCGCCCTCAGCTCGCTCCGCCCATTACACGTCACACCAATCCTGCGCAAATGAAACACCATCTACACTCAATAAATGGAATCCTATCCACAATCAATAAATGAATTATACATTATATTGCATGGCTTATAACTTTCATGTGACGAAAACCATCCACACTACACTTATACATCTATGGCATTGTACTCATGTAAATGCCACATGTAAAGCAGTATTAGTAACATTTTATGTATTCTCCCTGAATATATATCTGAGGCTACTGTCATTGCCACACTTCACTACATCGTTTCGTGGAAAACTCTGATAACACAACACCTTTCTAGCAAACATGCCATGATTATTAGTCAACATGTGCCAACAATGTGCATATTTCCGTTGTGACACAATCAATGTACCACATGCATTATATCTTAACATTGTGTTTATTATCACTGGTATCAATGGGGGACAATCTAATGTTTTCATCCAGACAACGATTGATCAAAAGCATTCAGTCTCTGTGCATTAAAAACCAACATTTTGAGTTAAATCATTCGATAATTTTACTTAAAATGTGATGCAAATCTATCAATATCGCGATTTCCCATGATTTGCTCAAACAATCAAATACCCACCGTTGAATCTGCCAACCATCAGTATCAGTACACTTACTGCGAATGTCTGGTCTGTTATTGTCCTCCAGTACAGACGTTATATATGTAGGTGCATTGACACTCATAACGTTAACTTTCAAAGCAATCTCTTGTTTTCGCTTTCTGTTCGCATAATGCGAACAATATTTTAATTAAAAATGTACAACTTTACCTTTTATCCATATACGGTGCCAACCGAACTACGTACCACCATCCGTACTGCTTCTATCTCTCTACAGGTTGAACTCTGAGTTTGTTCAACTTGATCCATGATCCAGCTACCTCGGTAACGTTGCCGCACCATGTATGCATGTATACATTTACATTTTACGTAAATCCCGCCTCTAGGATATCAAACTGCCCATCTCTAGGGTTACAGGCTGTCCGTTTCTAGGGTATCAAACTGCCCGTCTCTAGGGTATCACACTGCCCGTCTCTAGGGTATCACACTGCCCGTCTCTAGGGTTACAGGCCGCCAGTCTCTAGGGTATCAAACTGCCAGACTCTAGGACTATCGTCCCGCTGCAGGGGCATACATGTACATGTATTCACATCACCCTCTGTTTCCAACTCGAGGGGCAGGCTAACACTCTGCTGACACCGGATAGCCAACTCTAGGAAACCCTAAACACTTTGCGCTACAACTATTTCAACATCTGACATTAGTATTACCCACATTGCACATAAATCACTTAACACATCACAATGTGTACTCCGTGTTCCTCCCAAAACGAATAAATGGGTCTCACGGGAATGATACTGATAATCAGTACGTTCTGTACACAAACATTTAACGAATGTCTCAAACACAAATGTTTATACTGAATTCTAACAACATCGTCATAGCCTGTACCACTTGCATGGGCAAATACATATACCTCTCCCTGTACAGTTTGATTCAAACATCAGCATTCTTTGTTCATTTATCTTACATTTTCCTTCCAGATTCTGATATATGCCAATGCCCCTTTAATTGTAAATGCTCAGTTCTGATTTGGGGAGTCCCCCCTCCCCCATTTGAACAGGTAATATGTGGGATTTAGTACTAAACGCATTGACCCGGCCTTAACTGACCTTAGCTGTTGATATGCCGTTAAACCCCACTGTTATTAAAGACCACTGTTCTGCCAGTATTACACTACATTTCTCAACAAGTTAGAGAATATACAACCAGTCTTAGCTAAACCACAAGGGAGACAATCAAATACAAAATAGCGAATTATCTCGCCTTCCAACCACGCAAACCCAAAATAGCTCATGTGCTGCTCGTAGACCATTACATGATACAGTATGCACCCTTTAAATCGAAATGTTTTTTTAATAATTACCTTGATTGAACACTTGCCTTGCCACAGATACATACTCATATTGATGCATGCACAATGCCAAACAGTTATGTCTGTGTCTGCGATCCGGAACCTGTCTAGGCTTACCGGTGTTCCCTATGTCACCGTAAATAGATTTATAATATGACTTATCGATCGCCCCTTCATAACAGCATTTGTATTTCGTCAGCATCACAACTGGGATTGTCTCTAGCATATATCCTATTTTCCATTTATTTTCCGCAGGAATAATATGAAAACATAATCTTAGCCTACCTACCGGCGTTATCACTCCGTCTATGGGGCCAACTTTGATCAATCAGAATTCAAGTCAGACCACCAAAGAATCGTCTTCAGCTGACTTACCTCCATCACACCGACCCCTCGAGATCACATGATCTCACATATCAGTACAAGTATATTGACATGTGTCACTCACTGAAGTTGTACTTAACTTAGTGCTGCTAATCTGGGCTCTCCTGATCACGTGACCTCCACTATCAGTACAGGTACATGTATATTGACATGCTTCACTCGCTGAGGTTGTACTTAACTTAGTGCTGCTTGTCGGTATACGTCACAGCTGACGTCACAGCTGGCGTCACAGCTGGCGTCACAGCTGACATACGGCCACGATAAGGACTGCATCGCCCCATCGATCGTCTAGAAATATCCCGCCTGGATCAGCGATCAGCCGGGTCCTCCGCCCGGTTGCCCACCGTGCCATTTTCTGTCGATGTTGCAGCAACAATAAACCTGGCAACAAAGACGTCCACTGATACGCACCGTAGTATAACAAATATAATTTGCCTAGCATAAGCGTGAAATAAAACACACAACCATACAGTAAATTAAATGCATTATAATCATCGGTGATGGCACATACCGATATATCCGACCAGCGCGGCACCTCGCTAAGGACGGAATCAAGTAAACCAAATCCCCAAAACCCATCCTTCCAAGAAACATCAACCGGCAGGTCAGCCAATTTACACCATCACCTGATGCTCATTTGAAAACTAGCGAAATATTCTAATTTAAACAATGCATGTTCCCTTCAATATTATGATTGTTGCAAACTTAAAACTCGCAATATGGAAAATATGGCAATATCGACGAAATACAAATACACAATATGGGAGATAACCGTGTAACCTTGTTCTAAATGTCTCAGAATATCCACACAGTCTGATCCGGATCTGTACTGTTCGCAAACGCAAATAGCACAGAATTGCGACGCTCACGACTATTTCACAAGATGTACATACATTTACGTGCACAATAATACAATGCGTCTCAATGCAAAAAGGCATGTGCATGCATACTCCAACGAACATTCAATTGTACATCCGCGCAGTCTGACCAGGACCTACACTGCTAGCCACCATGTGTACACAGCAAAACAGTGACACATCAGCTTAACTTCGGGTACATGTTATGTGGCTTTGCTAAAGTTTTATCACATGTTGAATCAATAAAATTCGGGTCTATGACCCAAAAAATAGATTTCAGCGCTGCATTCATCTTGAATGGTTCAGCACAGTTCTTTTATTGAAATTAATATCATGCATACTCGACATTTTTTCAAGCTGCCGTTCCGACAAAGATTTTTTAATTATCACTTATCTGTTGTTCTATGCTCTCCATTCTCGCCGAAATCCGCCTGTCCGGCATATGGCTCTCACTGTCGGTAACCAGCTCCGCTACCTTCCGCGAAATATCTGCATTCAGTCCGCCGCTTCCTTCAAAAACATGCTGTATACTCGCCCTACTCTGACCGTCCATCTCGAATAAAATTGCCTGTTTATGCAGTGACTGCTATCACAAGAATGACGATACACGCCTTACAGCCCGCATACCACGTGCTAATAACCAGTCCTACTCGCTGCACGTGCTACACTTCCGTGTATTGAAGACAACAGTTTTCTGCTATGCTTGAGCGCACCGCGGAAAACTATTATTATCTACACAATCATGCAGTAAATGAAATCCTTCATTGTAACCTGTATCACTATGTCACCTGTATCACTATGTCACATACTGAAAGTATAGAGTTGGTTATATAGATTTGTATTTCAATATGGCCACCGTTTATTCAGTTTTATCAGCAAGAGAATAACAATCGTTTGGACTACAAATGTGGTTGGTTATGTATGCTATTGATTGAACAAATATAGTAGCCACATTTTTATGCAATAATATTTATGTCTGACATTTTAAAATTCAAAATGTCCACCATTTTTAGCATACTTTGACGTGTTCCAACTGGGTACCAGCATTCTATTTAAGCGATATCATTATTTATGAGTACAGGCAGAAAATGATGGAATATGTGTTTGTGTTTGGCTATGCAATATTTACATTAATATTAACGTGATACCCATGACAGCCAGGGCATTTATGTTCTTGTGACAACCAACACTAATGCACATTTATGTCTATGTATGACCTCTAAATGTATTGCGTTTCATTGTAAATGACAGTCTTATAACAGGCAATATTTCATTGCTGGCCTATATTGTTAATAATATACGTCTGCTTTGCTGTCGTTTGCACAGGTATAGTTTACTTCCATGTAAAGAATTGGCATACGTCCCCCACAAACTCTTAGTTGATGAAATATCAAATGTATAGGCCATTGTATACAAAAATAGAACCTCTTTTCTGATTTTCAAATGTAATGTCAGGCTGGTATACCTTTTCACATCAAATCACTTTTACCAAATCCAGAATAATGATTGCCACAAAAATCTTCATTACTTTTATTCTGTATAATTCTGTTTAGTTGTGTTTAACGGCCTGTTAACAGCTACCGTCATTTCAGGCCGGTTTAACGGGATTGAATCCCATATTTCACATGTACGGTTGGGGTGTGGGTATTTATGTATGTATGTATGTGGGTTGTTGGTTGGGAGCATGCAAAGGGTAATTTAACGATGGGGTTCATCCTTACCGGAATCCCAACATCCGTAATATGTTTTGGCTTTCTGATATCTGATAGTTAATCTTGCTTATACCCATTATAATAGTAAAAATAATTATTATCCTATTACTTGTAGGGGATGGGACTAAGTGACTGTGTTGTGGTGAGGACCAGGTGCAGGATCAGGTTATTCTAATTTCAAGGCTGAATATTATATTTTTATGTAAGGGATTTCGCCCATCACCCACCCCACCCCCACATCCGTACAGAATCATAAGTACATGCACATATACTACGTATATACCAAACATTACATACAGATGTAATCGTGTGGCTTATGTACGCAATGGTATGACTTACTTTAGTTGACTGTTAGACAGAGCTGTCACAATTTTGGCGCCTGCTCTGTCAATGGCATCAACAGTTTTGGACGTACATTGGGATATTGATTTTGTGTTACTTCTGATATGTTAACCATGGATCTGGCTAAGCACACTGTGTCATCAACCTACTATGTTATAGATGACAACCTTATTTTACAGCGGTTGCTCATTTGTTTTCTTACTCAAGCTTGTCACGTGTTCCAGAAGGTGACGGTGTATACATATTCTTCATGGAGAACTTGCAAATTCATCCTGGCACTGCGTATGTAACACACATGACCACTTAGCCAAATCCATGCTTGCACACCTTTTATTACAGTGACAGCAGAGTATTCATAATCAGAACAGCTAACACTGTTGATGACCTTGCCAAATGTCCACTCTGACAAGTGGTATTTGACATGCATGTACGAACGTATAAATATATAGACAAGCACACTTGTGTATACACTGGATATGGTTTTTAGCTCACCTGAGCGAAGCTCATGTGAGCTATTGTTAACGCAATGTGTCCGTCGTCGTCCGTCGTCGTTGTCCGTGAACATTTTCAAACGTCTTCTCCTTGGTAACCATTGGGCCTATAGTCACCAAATTTTATTTTTGACCGAATATGGTCATGTCACATATCAAATAGAAGGTATCAATGAGGCGATCACTCTGGTGCCGAAAGGTCAAAAGGTCGTTCTTTTATTAGAGATTTCAAAATTCTTCTTCACATGAACCGCTTGGCCCATCGTAGCCAAACTTAAAAATTATGGTCCATGGGTGAAGCCTTTTCAGATTTGTTAAAATGGAGGTCATCACTAATCCAAGATGGCCGCCATCTAAAAATAGCATAAATTCTTAAAAAATCTTCTTCTCGTGAACTGCCAGCTGGATTTCGACGAAACTTGGTAGGAATGATCGATGTACAATGCTCTTTCAAAGTTGTTAAAATGGTGACCCCGGGGTCAAAAATGGGCGTGGCCCGTGGGGTCAAATTGGGGTAAAATTTTATTTTTGACCGAATATGGTCATGTCTATATCAAATCGAAGGTATCAAAGAGGCGATCGCTCTCGTACATTTTTTGTCACAATTGGATGGTCATGTCATCCAAGATGGCCGCCGAAAGGTCAAAAGGTTGTTCTTTTATTAGAGATTTCAAAATTCTTCTTCACACGAACCGCTTGGCCCATGGTGGCCAAACTTCACATTTATTGTCCATGGGTGAAGCCTTTTCAGATTTGTTACAACGGAGGTCGTCGCTAATCCAAGATGGCCGGCGTCTAAAAATAGCACAAATTCTTAAAAAATCACCTTCTTATGAACCGTCAGCCGGATTTCGACGAAACTTGGTAGGAATGATCAACGTAGAATGATCTTTCAAATATGTTAAAATGGTGACCCCGGCCAGTTTTAAATAGTCATGCTGATACGTATATGATCTGCCAAGTAGAGATATCCCAATGCATGCCTGGACTGCATGTGTTTGCATCTCTGCGAAACGAAAACGTAGGACATATTCATTAGTCCTAATTCGATCATGTGTTCATGACAACATGACCCCAATTTGCAAGCCATATTGTTATAAGTCACATGTGAGTAACACTGTATTGTTTAATTATTAAATGGCTATTGTTATTGTGTTCTCAGGTTTGAATATCCAACTTTAAACATCTCAGGACGGGGTCAACGACTGAACTGTGTGTGTAGATTAACATTCAATACCTTCACATAGGTTAAGTTATCTCGTTGATTGGCACTGTTTGATTGACCAACAAATCGTTTACAATGTGGAGTTTTCACGTATGTGTCAATGACCAATAATCTGGATTAACAGAATCAAAACGTATATAGTTACTGCATCACGCTATTAAAGGTACATGTCCACTCAGTAGGCACAAACATTTTATATCAGACGTAAATTTCCACACTGATATCAGGGGTGATAACCGTGTTTCCTTGAAATGCTTACATTACTATTTATTTTCCGTATTTATGTTTTTGATGTTCAATGATCATGCTTTATAATCTGTTGAAAATATTTTTTTCAGGTGACGCATTTAGTTAGTATAAATAATTAAAAATATCATGCCTCATTTGCATATGAAAATAGCCTGATACCACAGCGAGTCACTATCAGTAAAATGCATACCGGTATTACTAAATGTATATCTGGCACTCGTAATTTTTTAGAACTGGTGGAATACCGTAGTGACACAATTGTACACTTATTTAATTCCTATATTCTGTACCTACTGAGTGGGCATGTACCATGTTATAAGTCTGAATCGTCTGCTCAAGGCAGTAGATTGGGAGCATGTGAATGGCAATTTAACGATGTGTTTCATCTGGAATACCAATATCGCTTGTTTCAGTGCCCCAAAGATATGTCTTGGCTTTCATGTTACTTGACAGATACCCATTATGAATTTAGTAGGATTAGTAATAATCCTATATAATCCTATTAGTTGTATGGGTTTGGAGCTAAGTGACTGACATGGCGAGGACCTGGCATCAGATCAGATTATTCTAATTTTAGGGTTGAAAATGTAATTATTTTCATGTAAATATCCAGTTCTGAGTTTGGGACTCTTCCATCTGTATAGATGGAATATGGGACTTGATCCTGTTAACCCAGCCTACAATGACTGTAGCTGTTGACAGGCTGCAAGCACTATTACATAAATAAATATTCTGCTAATATAATCATTGTTTAAGAACATCGAATAGCTTATTATTCAACAAACACAGCAGTTATGAACATGCTGAATATTTACCATTGAAGGCCATATTAGGTACATTATATATGTTACTGTCATTTTCACTATGATACTGTGACTGCAATAAATAACACAAGGACACTAAAGAAATACTTGTTTATATGGCAGCCATTTTAATTATTTAAGGCATTCCAAATTGAACATGTTTGTTAGTTAGTAGTATACGAGTAGTTCATATAATAATGATAATAACAAAAACAGTGTTTGTGCGGGTAGTCATATACAAATATATAACATTTAAGGAAGAGAAATGCTGAATTCTTAAAAAAGTACCAAACTGTACTTATAGTGGAGGGGCACTTTGAACAGAAGTGGCTTAACAACGACTTCTGTTCAACCCAAGAGAGCAAAAGCAACGACCATGCTAGATTGATACATCATACCTGCCTGAACATGAATCGGTGTCGGTCAATCAAATTAGGTGGGACAATGTCACTTTTGGGGTCATTTAGTGCAAAGAGGTCAAACGAGTTCAAAAACATATTTTATATCACTAGATGGACATGTAGGTGCACATCATGCTTGAAATATCAGATAAAGTTGTTTAAATTGTTGAGTGTTCTTCCTTAGGACATATATGAAACGATTCGGTTTTATCGTGGTTCAAATCGTTGTCTATTTTGCGATTTTCAAGATGGCCGCCAGGTATCAACATTTTGTCTTAAATATATTCCGACTTGATTATTATATGGCGTTTGGCACTTACATTATGCGTTGACATACATAGAAGTACGTTTAGGTAACTTATAAAAACAATTCACCACTGACAAATTCATATAAATACAAGATGGCCACCAAATATTCACCCAGACGTGCAGTAAATGTGTGTGGAATAACAAAAATAAATAGCTACACTTTCATGATCTTTTATAATTCAGTTGTTTAATTTTTTGTCGGTATTACTGCATGTGTTCTTTACAAAAATGAATGAGTTACTATAGTGTGGTGAAGACCTGAGTGTAGATCCGGTTTGTTTAATGTCAGGGCTGGATAGAACTTGTATGCAAATATTCAGTTACCCGCCCCCATCCATGCAGATGAAATGAGCTGTTGTTAGTCCGTTTAAAGCCATTAAACATTAAACCGTTTGGAAATCTATCATTTTAGTTTATTAACCTGACCATGAACATGTTGCATTTTATTATTGCAACGGGTGCGTAACCAGGGGGTCGGTGCGGTCGGACGAGCCCTTCCCCCACCTCCCTCGTCCTGCCTTGATGTCCACTGTTTGATGCACTAAAATAAGAAGTATTGTCAATACATAGTCATTTTATAATATTGATGCAAGACGTCGTATTATGTGCCACTGACCCCCTAGCTGCCTCGGGCCATTCAAGCAATAGAAAAGAATCCCTGCTTAAAAAAGTTTGGTTACGTCCTGTTGCATACATCAAAACCATCAGATACCGGTACATTCCATGCGGATATTGTGTCATTCTCCATTATAACGAAACCTAATATCTATATATGAACAACGATAATCAGTTTATTAATGCGACCGAACTTGACTGGCTACGTAACAACTGCCATTATTGACTTCCCACATAATGAAAGCAGCGTTTGTTCATAGCGAAGAAGCCTCGTGCAGGAACCGGGGCGGGATCAACTGATCCTGAGAATAGTGCTGCAGTAGCCATTGCTTGTCGTAAAAGGCGACTAAACTGGCTTAACGATTGGGTTCATACTTTCCGGAACCCACTATACCGGATTTGGCCCTCATGTACATTTTTGGCTTTCTTTTTATGTGAGAGTTGAGTCGGGCTATGCCCCATATATAAAAGTAAGATTAGCGCTAATCCTATTACTTTTAGGGGATGGGATAAATGATACTGGTGTGGCGAGGGCCTGGCACCAGATCAGGTTGTTCTAATTTCAGGACTGAATATATATTTTGATTGTAAATATTGAGTTCTGAAGTTGGGATTTACCCCCCTCGGACAGGTGGATACGGGACACGACCCCGTTGACCCGTCTGCGTGTAGACTCCCTGAGGCTTGTACCTCTATGTCAGAAAAGCGGACGTTAAACCCTATTCACTCACTCACTCATAGCGAAGAAGTATGCTTAGCTTTTTGGATATTGTGCTAATGTCCACTGATATGGGAATATCAATGCTACTGCGTTTGCATAAGTTATATTCCAACTATTTTTACTTGAAAAGTCTTTATCGACACATTTATTATTATAACAAAGTCGTAATATTGACGACAATAGCATGATCATTGAATACCAACAACTTGGAAACACTGCACATGGACAGTGCAAGTGTGATTGTCGGTGTAGCAAGAGACAAAATCAATTACTTTAACATTGGGGAATGATATAACATATACGTATCGTATATATGTAGAGTCAATGGTGTGATCATGGTCATTGCATCTCAGTTTATATACGGCATATGATGTTGTTATTGCCCAACTAAAATAACTTTTGGATGACGTATCATTTAAGTAGTCATAATGCTGGTAGCCATGTACCAGGACATATAAGTGCATGTAGGAATAAGTTAATAACCAGTTTTTGTGAGCCTTATTCACATTACTCTATATATCTAAGAATTCAATACATGGTGTCATCGTTTGGATGACCTATAATATCAAGTAGTAAGTCATGGACTATGTGTAAATAGGATGGATTGAATGATTCGGTATTTGTGAGTCACATATGATCGAGATCAATATGTTGTGAGTTCATGATGGAACATATTTTGAGGTCATTCATGAGATTGTTTGGTATATAGAAAGAATAAAAGTTATATACCGTATTCATTCTAATAAACGCCCATACTCTAATAAACGCCCACCCCCCATTTTTGGGCAAAAAAATTAACATTTTCTGCCCGATTTTACAAAAAATTGGGACCTAATAAACGCCCATGGCCTCCTCTGGAAAGAAAAATGGACATACCTGTCAAACTGTAATTTTCCATATTTCCCTTTTTAGTAACGCGCGGACATGTGCCTTTCGTTCTTTGCGCCCAAATATTCTGTAGGAACATGGAATTTCAAGGCCACCTCCCCTTGCAAATGTCCCGATAGAGGAGGGTCGCGGTTCCCCAGAAGTAACTACGATCACCTGGGTGATATCTCCGTTATTAAATAATGTTGTCAATTGCTGACACAGTCCTTCAGGAATATGTCTCACAACAGTTTCGCCTTGTTTAACAATTATTACAGAGTCACTATAGTCGTTATCTGGTTCTAATATACAATTCAGTTCTGTTCCTGGTGGATAACTTGTTCTATACACGTGATATCCTTTGATCATTGCTTTTACAGATAATAACATGCATGTACACGCAGTCATTGTGTAGAACAAAAGTAGCTACACACAACACCGTTTGTCTGGCCAGTACTACCGGTATGAATCAAATTACATCATCACAGTGTCATGTGGTCTCTTGTTACCGCGCAGATTCTGGCCTAGCATTAGATCACGTGGTCTCTCGGTACCGCGCGTATTCTGCCCGAACGGTTTAACGCACAATATTGTACATCAAAACCGGGAACCAGATGTGATAATGGGCTTGCTTGATTATCAAAAAAAATATAAAAAAATACGATTTGGTATGGGGACGATTTTGGTCTGGGGACGATTTGACCAGTAGCCTATTTCACGAACCTCCGTTAGTCGACTAAACTGTTAGCAGACTAAACTAAGTTTAGTCGACTAACCATAGTCTGCTAAACTTTTTGACATGTTTGCATTTCACGAACGATTTTGTAAGACACGTTCAAAACAACCGTGGGCGCCGCCATCTTGGAATTCCGTCGTCTGCTATTTTGCTTAGTAGACTAACCGAAAGTTTAGCCGACTAACGAGGAGTCTAAGCAAAGTAGACTTTGCTTAGTCGACTAACGCGTTCGTGAAATGCGTTTTTTCCCGTTAGTCGACTAACGGCCTGAAGTTTAGCAGACTAACCGAGTTTAGTCGACTAACGGAGGTTCGTGAAATAGGCTACAGATAGTATATGTTACGCGAAGAGTGATGTCCCTTTGTTATTGTTGAGATATTTTGAGAAATTTACGGATTTGGGGTACCGGTATGTCCGAATACTTACTGATCCTAAAGTAATTATTCTAATGAGAAATGGACCAGTCCAAACATACAGATTATCCGAATACAAACGTCCGATACGGTAGTAATTGCTAAGACTACACCGCGAGTACATAGAACGTCTGTAAGGTTTACAAATCCAATCGTTTTCTTCACTTTTTGACATTTTTTACTCGGACCAAAAACCATTGCCTCTATTAATCGCCCACCCCCGACCTGTGACTTACCGATGATTCTAATAAGCGCCCGGGCGTTTATTAGAATGAATACGGTAAATGTATTGTGCGGTCATAATGCAGTCTATCTTGAATGCATATGTGTGTATTTGTATCACAGTTACGAAGGGCACTGTTTCTGGGGAATACCATACACTGTAATCATATATGCTGTAGTCATTTAATGTCCTTACATGGTGTGTGTATAAGTGCCATAACGGTGTATTATAATATCACAATCATATGTGCAATATCATATATAATAGGTTACATGCATTAATATGTTACTTTGTTTCAAATGAACATGGTTGATTATTCTATGCTGATCTATAACTATATCAGAGCGTTCCATCGTCCGTGTCTACACACCAACATACGACATATCAATAAGATCGTAAGTGAGCAAACATGCACGTATTTGGGTAGTGCTTTGTTGAATATATAGAGCATATCATAGTACACATATGTCTCTGACGATATTGCGATTCATGGATAACTAATGTACACAAATCAACCAAACAACCATTTTTTTCTGTGCAAAACCGCAATTCCCGTGACTGGATTTTTAACTAACCGGGTTTGAGCTAACCTGGAAGCGAAACGTATAAAGCTAAACATTGACACATACCTGATCTGATGCCTCTGATCATTCGTTACAGCATGTGATTTATATATGTGGCACACATAGACGCTGTAAATATTTATTTCAAGGCAGTGCACGGGACGGGACTTTTGTCAATGAGAATATATTTCCATTTATCTGCGATGATTAAACATGCAGTCATGCGGAGAGTTTTGCTGAAATAGAATATGCTGATCTGACAATTATTAAATAGTTCAGTTTAATTTAAAGCTATGTATATGGGAATATACACTTGTGGATGTATGGATAGACACGGAAACAGAAACTGTAATAAATACTATTTGATAATTGTTGTATTTTACATGAATTGTTTTAATGACATGTTCTATCTTGGTTATAATTAAGTCTAAAGTGATTGAAATAACATAACATACAATATATTTAAACAAACAGTACATATATTTTAAATTTCTGACTTTGCAACGAGTGTAAACTAATTTAACTAATAAACTAATAAGTGTATTATCAGCGAACTACTATTGAACACATGTGAATTTGTCCTATAAGTAAATTAAAAGAAACGTGCAATTACCAGTAGTACCACAGTATATTAAAATAGCCTAAATGAGGCGACTATTTTGAATAAACAAAACTACAAATGACTTAAAAATCACAAAAATACACACCTATGCAGTATTATTGACAATAATGGTAGCCATTTTGAATTCAAGATGGCAGCCAAGATAGTGATGTAAAAAAAATGGTACCAATTTGTTTCGTCTCAGAATGAAAATAAACACAAAATTCAAGACTATAGCAAATATTTCAGCAAATGCATATTTTTAGCTCACCTGAGCGAAGCTTATGTCGAGGGTTCAGCGCAATACGGTCGTAACTCACTTTTTTTTCAAAATTGACTTTTTGGCATTTTCTAATGTATTTTCTAGTAATACAGCATATGTAATGTAAAAAGATTAGAATTGAATTCCATTATTTAAGGCTATAAATGGTCATGTGGCATAAGGTCGTAACTCAAAATCGACAAATAATCTCAGCGCAACACAGTCGTAACTCAAATTACATGTGCAACGTATTTGTGCTGCATTTTATACAGTATTGTGGTGGATCTATAGTGCAATTATGAACTGTAAATAATTGTGGACTTGTATTTAGTAAAAAAATTATATTACATTGTACATAAAAAATATTTAAACATTTAAAAACAATTAATTACAAGTTTTGGAGAAAAACAATGATCTCGGAATGCAAAAACAAATTCAGCGCAATACGGTCGTAACTCCAGTTCTTTGTACAACAGTTTTGTGATGCATTTTATACAATATTGTTGTCGCTCCACAATGATATTTTGATATATTAAAGGTACATGCCCACGCAGTAAGCACAAAATGTTCTTTATAGGAATTAAATAAGTGTATAATTATGTCACTATTCCACCAGTTCTAAAAATTACTAGTGCCCGCTATACAAATATAATCATTTATTAATTATCAATTTACTGTTAGCGACGCGCGGCGGTAACAGTCTATTTTGATAATGTGCGGGGACGACGACTTTTACATCACGGCTTGCGGTGCGCATGCGCAGTATACTACTTGCGCCAGTAGGCTTCCCAATATGTAAACAAGAATATCAAAATGTCAAAACGTCCAGGACGGAAATTGTATGAAACGGCGTCGGCCAAAAAAAAGGCCAAATGTCAAATGAGAGACAGGCAGTACAGAGAGAGAGAGAGAGAGAGAGAGAGAGAGTGGTTCATATTGGCGACCAGATCACCAATGGAAAGAGTTACGTGGAGATTTAGATTTGGACTCGGAACAGAGATTTTTCTTCTCAACTTCCGATACTTCACTGCGCATGTCAAATATGTGATATGATTGACTGTGTCACGTGACGCGTGTTGGTAAAAATAGCACGAGGTCGGAAAATACCCTTTCTGGTCGCGGCATATAAAATGCGATTTAACACCAATTAACATGCGCCGTAATTAAAATAACTCGTTAGTGGGTAGACAAATGGCTCATATAAGGCATGACCGAAAATGAAAATTAGTAGTACGGTGTAACTTGCTGCGTGGGCATGTACCTTTAATAAAGATCAAGTTGTAGTTTGTCCGAAAACAATATTACATTTAAAATTTACATTTGTTTTATTAAAAAATATGAGATTGAAAATAATGTTTAATTGACAAATAAGTTCAGCGCAATACATTGTGAGCTATTGTTACCGCAATGTGTCTGTCGTCATCGTCGTCCGTCGTCGTCATCAGTGAACATTTTCAAACGTCTTCTCCTCGGTAACCATTGGGCCTATAGTCACCAAACTTCATGGTCATGGTCCTTAGGTAGGGGGATTACAAAATTGTTAAAATGACGTCATTCGACGAAACTTGGTAGGAATGATCAATGTAGAATGATCTTTCAAAGGTGTTAAAATGGTGACCCCGGGGTCAAAAATGGGCGTAGCCCGTGGGGTAAATTTTTATTTTTGACTGAATATGCTCATGTAATATATCAAATTGAAGGTATCGATGAGGCGATTGCTCTGGTGCAATATTTGTCGGAATCGGATGATTATGTCATCCATGATGGCCGCCAAAAGGTCCATTTATTCAAGATTTTGAACGTTTTTTTCTCAGGCACCACATGGCCGATGCTGCCCAAACTTCATAGTAAGTTAAGATCCTTGGGTGAAGCATTTTCAGATTTGGTAAAATGAGAGCCATCGCTTAATCCAAGATGACTGCCATCTAAAAATAGCACAATTTTTTAAAAACACGTGTTCATGGAGTCAGGTGAGCGAATTAGGGCGATCATGGCCCTCTTGTTTCACTTTCTAACACCGACTATTAATCCTTAACCCTTTCAACCCTAAGTAGCTGTAATGGACTATGATATGTTAATTTTCCTACCAATCCCGGATTCATCACAAAATGATTTTCAGACTAGTCAATTGTAATTTATAAAAACAAATTCTTTTTTTAAAATATGAAAATTAATTGCAAAAAGTGCAGATCCTGATATGACGGCTTACGAGCCGGTTCATCTGGATCTACACTGTTTGCAAACACCACAAAAGAGGTCTGTAGTGTTGAAAGGGTTAAACGGCTGGAATAAATAGTGTCCGCTTAAATTAGTATCTTGGTTGTTTTTTTAATCGTATTTGTCTAATATCTTCAGAAAAACATGCTTTGGCAGTTCATGAGAATCGTCTCAAATGGTCACGATTCTCGTGCACTGCCAGCGCATGTTTTTATTGAGAAAAATCGTAGACAACAAAATTTAATTTAGTGTTAAAGGGATTATGTACTTTCTTTGCTTCTATCATTAATGACACAATCAACGACCCTGTATTACACTACCATATGACTTTAACCTGACAAATATATGTTGCACTGTCAACACATTTGTCAGCGCGATATAGTCGGCACTTTGGCGTACGTACGTACGTAATGTATGTACGTACGTGTGTCCGGTTAAAGTTTTTGGTTAAGTTTCTTGGTTAACGTTTTTGGTTAATTTTTTTGGTTAAGTTTTTTGGTTAAAGTTTTTGGTTAAGTTTTTAAGTTTTTGTCAGTTTTTGTTGGTATGTTTTTGTCGCAGCTGCGGACGTCGCGATAATAGTCGGCTTTGGCGGTTACGTTTTAGTTTTTGTTAAAGTTTTTCGTTATACTGTACGTACGTACGTTACGTACGTGTGTCCGGTTAAAGTAAATTGGTTAAGTTTTTTGTTAAAAAGTTTTTGGTTAAGTTTTTTGGTTAAGTTTTTGGTTAAGTTCTTTGGTTAAGTTGGTTGGTTAAGTTTTTTGGTTAAGTTTTTTGGTTAAGTTTTTGGTTGTTTTTGGTTAATTTTTTTTGTTAAGTTTGGTTAAATTTTTGTTCTTTTTTGGTTAAGTTTTTTGTAGTTGTTTTTTCGTTAAAGTGGTTTACGTTAGTTTTTACGTACGTACTATATAATCTGCTACTGGCCTTTGCCCGGAGTTACCTTGAAACTTCTTACATGCAATGTTTGATTCCAAATCATCTATCTCATCTATATTTTCATTCTACCCCCCTCCCGTGCGGCCCCTGTGCCCAATGTCAAGGTCAAATTACTTTGAAGTTTTTGGTTAAGTTTTTTGGTTAAAGTTTTTGGTAAAGTTTTTTGGTTAAGTTTTTTGGTTAAAGTTTTTGGTTAAGTTGTTTGGTTAAGTTTTTTGGTTAAAGTTTTTGGTTAAGTTCTTTGGTTAAAGTTTTTGGTTAAGTTTTTTGGTTAAGTTTTTTCGTTAAAGTTTTTAGTTAAAGTTTTTCGTTATACTATATCTCTGCAACTGCTTTGCCCATTACCTTGAAACTTCACATGGGTGTTTATCATCATCTATATTTTCATTCTACCCCCTCCCGTGCGGCCCCTGTGCCCAATGTCAAGGTCAAATTACTTTGAAGTTTTTGGTTAAGTTATTTGGTTAAAGTTTTTGGTAAAGTTTTTTGGTTAAGTTTTTTGGTTAAAGTTTTTCGTTATACTATATCTCTGCAACTGCTTTGCCCATTACCTTGAAACTTCACATGGGTGTTTATCATCATCTATATTTTCATTCTACCCCCCTCCCCTGTGCACAATGTCAAGGTCAAATTACTTTGAAGTTTTTGGTTAAGTTTTGGTTAAAGTTTTTCGTTATACTATATCTTTTTTTTTAGTGTCCATGCCTCACCACAAGGCGCGACATGCAAGCCGCGGCCATCTAGTTATTATAACCCTGGCATACAAAGGCTGCTAGCGGTATCTGTGAGCCTCTGCTCACTTGCTCTTTTCTCAGAGATCTATCAAATGACCTCATCAGTCACACCTGTCATAAAGTGAAAGCTCCAACGCAGGAGATAAAAATATAGCTCTGAAGTCAGGATATTTGGCTTGAAATCAGGAGTTTTTTTCCTCAACATATTTGAATGGTACTTTTCATTCAACCAATTAAAGTTAGTTATCTTATATTTAAGGGTAGGAATTGGCTCACAGCCTGGGTATGGAAGGTGTTCGAGCCAATTCCCACACTTAAATATAAGCCGAAACAAAACGACTCTCAGACCTCCCATACCCGGGCATATGAGCCAATATTAAACAGATCCAGATACCAGATTATCACTGACCTCTGCCAATATGGGCAATCAAATGACACCTTGACACAATGGTCAGCTTAATTGTGCACACTAATCATTAACCAGTTTTCTGATAGAGACATTCCAAATGTGTGAAAATGGCAGTGAAACATACATAAATTGCTTGAAATTAAAATGCCATAAAACTTGAATGCAGAAATTATTCTTAAGATTATCAAAACTCAGGGGACCGTTTCACTAAACTTTGTATGACAAAGATGTTTGTACGAACATTTCTTTCAATTCATTTCACACATCAATGTGATTCATTAATGTTACCATCATCCACCTTCATGTAGGGGTCGTAAATCCGAACAAATCTTCCAAAGATTTCCCAAAATCCGCTGCTAATGCGAACTACACTATTCACAGGTGGTCGTTAACACAGGTTCGACAGGTTCGACTGTATATGTTTTAGTTTTTCACTTACAAACTTCTTAGTCGTACGAAGTTTAGTGAAACGGGCCCCAGGAGATGAAAATTATGGCTGGAGAAATGGAGAAAAAGAAGGAGTTTGTTGTTTGTCAGGAGATATAATAGGTCACCCTGACAACAATCACGCTGTATTTCAGTACCATGACTTTGACCTGACGCGCTACGCCCTGTTGACGAAGGGAGTGTTTGCCGTGTTTATGATCCTGGTGCCGATTCTGCTACTGAACATGCTGATCGCGATGATGGGCAACACCTACCAGTCTGTCATCTCCAAGTCCGAGAAGGAGTGGAGGAAACAGGTAAAACATTACAAGACACAGTTAGCGATTTGCATGCTGGGAACCTTCTGGGCTATAAATACATGTAGTTAAAAAATAGCGGACAACAACTCATTATATTTTCTTTTATTTCTCCCTGTAAATATCGTGAATATGTCATGCAATTTCAGTTTTCTAATGAAATTCCAAGACATATTTACAGATTGAAATAAGAAATGTTCCCAATTTGTTGGCTGATATTTTCACTGCTAGCATTCAAAGAGTACAGCAGAGGGATGGGAAATGTCAGGGAGTTTTGTATCAGCTTCTGTGTGGCAACCCTGTAAGAGATGGGATGGTGGTCACCAGATCGAACAAGTTGGCTTTCTCGCGTACACCAATTTCCTCTCTCATTAAGGATCGCCCTTAAACATCCATCCGTGCCCTACGAAAGCATTTGTCTTAGTAGATAGGAGCCACGTTTGTTGTTGTTGTATTTTCTTTCCCATCCCCAGTTTGAGCCCCATCATAGATAGGAACATCCATTTTGTAAATCTTTATTAGACAATGATTATAGTTAGCCACCCAACACTCGATTTTCATGACGTTTTAACAATTTTTGAAGACTGAAATTTGTACAAAACCTTTAGTGTTTATAACATAATAAATTTCATTTTCCATCATAGAAAGAAAATCATGTCTTCGGTGAAGTTTTTAAATATGTTTGTTATGATCAATTAGCGGATTGTGTAAATTCTCGAAAAATTTGTAGACGAGGATAAAATTGTGGCATTTAATCTGAAACACGGGAGTATTTTATTGTGGCTTGCATTATCCTGTAAAAAGTGCTCTCGTGTTTGTTTGTTATTGTTGTAAATTACAAAAGGTTTAAACTTTAGTCAAGAGATGCCGGATAATCACTGAACACGACGATCAAAAACATACATTGCGTGTGCAGTTCCATTTGTCTGAACCCTTAGAAATTGTGGGAAACGCACAATTTTTGTCGCGCCTGCTTTAGCAGAGGCGCGACTATAGTCGGTGCATTTTCCGTCGTCGTCGTCCGCTTCGTCGTCGTCCGGTTTTTTTGTAAGGCAAATGCGTTAAAGTTATTGTTTTTTCACAATATCTCTTTAACCCCTTGCCAGACATTGATAATATTTCACATCAATGTTTGTCTAGGGATGATGCTTCATTAGGCACACCCCCACATCCAAATTTTGAAGGTCAAGCTCATTTATTTCCTTGTAATGTTCACCGGTTTTGTAACAGAAATGCGTTTAAGTTATTGTTTTTTCACAATATCTCTTTAACCCCTTGCCAGACATTGATAATATTTCACATCAATGTTTGTTTAGGGATGATGCTTCATTACGCACACCCCTACATCCAAATTATCAAGGTCAAGGTCATTTATTTACTTGTAATGTTCACCGGTTTTGTAACAGAAATGTGTTAGTTATTGTTTTTTCACAATATCTCTTTAACCCCTTGCCAGACTTTGATAATATTTCACATCAATGTTTGTCTAGGAATGATGCTTCATTACGCACACCCCCACATCCAAATTTTGAAGGTCAAGGTCATTTATTTACTTGTAATGTTCACCGGATTTGTAACAGAAATGCGTTAAAGTTATTGTTTTTTCACAATATCTTTTTAACCCCTTTCCAGACATTGATAATATTTCACATCAATGTTTGTCTACGGATGATGCTTCATTATGCACACCCCACATCCAAATTCTGAAGGTCAAGGTAATTTATTTACTTGTAATGTTCACGGTCAAATGCCTCGGCAGGCGCGACACCGCTTCCGTGGCGGAATTCTTGTCTTTTATATTTTGTCTCCCTTCTCAATAAAAACATCGTTTGACAGCACTTTTGAATCATTTCCATTGGAATGAGCTGTTAAAGCACTTTTTGATGAGAAACGTGGAAAATAGAAAACAAAGAGCAGATAATAAAATTTAATTCAGCATTGTAAGGGTTAACATGTTTATCCGATTATATTCAGAAAATGTTTATAACCATATGAAAGTGTTACAATTTTTTTTTCTATCACCTACATGTATCATTTTTCAATAACTATGAACCGCTTCATTATTTTGATAATATTTGGCCACAATGTGTCTAGGGATGGATCATGGTGCTTTGTTTTGCATTTTTTTCTTTTATTGTCAAGGCTGCCAGCGAGGGGATTAGCTTAGTGATAATGATGCCCTTAATTCTCATTGAAAACATATGTTGTCGGCACTCATTTGAACTGGGACATGCAAGTTGTACAGCTCTGATTTTAGTTAAAATGAAATGCAGACAACGAATTACCTGTCCCACCTGTAAGCTTCAATTATCTCCCTTTAGTGGGCGAAGATTGTTGTGGTGCTGGAGCGAGGCTTCACCAAGAATCAGCTACAGAGATTCCACCGCGACTACTCTATAAAGCTGGCAGCACCGTCGGAGATCGACGGGAAAAACGAGGAAATACGCGCCATTGTTGTGATCAAGACATCTCCTAAGACGAAAGCGCGCCAGAGAAAGATTGCCGTGTCAAACTGGAAGGTAATATGTTGGATGAGACTAGTAACTTGTGACAGAGAAAACGTTGAGCTTGAAGCAGTCCTTCCCAATGCCATATATATATGGCAATATAATCATAATTTATTGCCTAGCCAATGGAGAATATGCAATATATACCCACATGCCATTTATATGGAATAACATTTCTGCTTCCCATAGACTTCATGCAAAATGTGTGTTTGATTTCAGTCTGATTATTATTGAATTGCATATACTCAACATAATCTAATATGTTTAGTTGCAGATTATGTAGAGATGCATTCTGCTAAACCTACTGTCTGTTCCACGTTTTTCTGCCGACAAACTTTTGGCTATTAAACATATTACATCTAAAAAATAGTTTAATGTAAGTACTTTTTCACCAATAACAAAAAAGTCACCCTCCCCAAAATATTTGGTTTCATGAAATTCCATCAAATATTGATTTTATAGCGAGAATACAAATACGATTTTCCTATGGGAATTTAACATGGGCGGAAAAGAGGAGGAAGCGCTGGGGGAGGAGTCAAAAAATGAAAACAATTGGAAATTGACTCTGAAACCTGGCTAGATAGCTTGGAAATGATGTAACTAAGAAAACAAAAGTTAGAACTGAAAAATCACATAGGAAAATAAATCTTTTTGCAATAAAATCAATATTTGACGGAAATCAGGACACGATGACCAGCTCCTGTTTTCGTAAAAAGAACCTGCAAAATGGTTTTGGGGAGGGTGACTTTTTTGTTATTGATGAAAAAGTACTTATATTTAAATATTTTAAAGATTTAATGTGTTTAATGGCCAAAAGTTCGTCGGCAGCAAAACTTGGAACAGACAGTAGTAATGCTTCAGACATGAAACTTTGCTACATATGCAAGCAAACGTAACATTACTGTGTCTATGGGAATTAATATTGACTTTTCAACTTTATTCGTAAATTTAAAATTGTGAAATTTCGCTAACCTTTAATGTCAGAATTAAAATTCCAAATAATTGGTTTGGCCCTCAGGTACGTCTTTGGCATTCATGTATGTGAGGGTTAAATCTGATTATACCCCTTGTATGAGTAATACGATTATTCCTATGAATAATCCCCCCCTACCCCCCCACAAGCAACCGGGCCCTGGTCAATAGTCAGTTTAGCTGTCTTCATGTATCCTACAGAAACTTGGCCGTGAGATTATCGTGCAGTTGAAGCAGCAGAAGAAGAAAGGAAAGACAGGACCACTAAGGCTTCACAAGATCACCAAGAAAGGCGGCCCGGACAAACCTGACGACGATGATGATAAAAAATTTACAAACATCACCGCCCAACTCGCTTGGGAGAAAGATATTGACTTGACTAAAGGGCAGGCTTTTATAAAAGACGGTGACTCAATAGACACGACTGCACCTAGAACTGCTAGTAATGTGATATGTGATGTGAACACGGATGCCACTTCAGGAAATAGTAGTACTGCCAATGCAGGGAATCGTACTCGACAACAAAGTGATAAAAAGGCGTCTGATGACAAGGTTCAGATTGCAAATGGCAGCGCATCAAGGAGTACAAAGAAATACGTGAAAAAGCCGAACGGAAATCCAAAATCTAGTCCAAAGTTACATAAACAGTTTTCGTCAAATCGTGTCTCTCCATTTAGTCTTTATACACAAAAACCTGAAAGTGATGTTGAGAGTGATTTAGATATTGCTATGAAAGACAGTCATATTCCTCCAGATCTTCACCCATCATTTCCGAAAAATGTTGATAGTACATACCAATTAGTGCCCGACGCCGCAGTGTACTCACCAGTACAGACAGATGGTAGGGTCGACATTAAGCAAAAAGCTGGCATTGTTAGTGATGCAGTGTGTGACCTTCTAACCAACACTGAAGGTGGAGGAGCTATGCAGTTTAGTCCAAGTAAGGAGAGTTCAGACTCGAAGGCAATGTACGATCAATGGGTCGAGGAATTGATTGAGACGAGTCCGGGAACGTCACCGAGCAAACACGGAAACGGATCCCCTGGCAAACACAAGAAGGGCAAAAAGAGGAAGAAGGAGAAAAAGGAGAAGAAAGAAAAGAAGAGAGAACGAAGTAGGAGTAAGGAGAGAGAGGACAGAAAGCATTCAGCCTCGGGCAGTCGATCCAAGACGCCCACGTCTTCAGACATTTTGTTATTGGGAGATTCTGATGCAGAGGAAACAAATGAAAGTCAGTTATGATCGGATGTCTGTACCTAAGTGGTTGTTGTTGATCAGTCAGGGCATATGTACATTGTAACCCTTAAATATCAGGCATGGAATCGTCCATGCTAATGCTTAGACGGAGGGTATTTTTAAAAAATGTGACAAATGAATACTGATAATGACTGCAGGTCCGGATGGACAGCTTGTTAAGATGTCGAGCCATATCATCTGTATCTAGAGTGTTTGTTTTTGTTGGCTGTATGTTAACAGCAGTACATATAGGGTTGACTACAATTGAAGTGGAAAATGGAAGTCCGGACTTAGCCCTCTTCTTCCACTGACCCTTCAATGGGTTTGTTTATAACGGAGACGAGAAGTATTAATTATACAGTGGAACCCCTCTAAACCGAACACCATGGGGACAGATTGAAAAGTTTGGTTTAGAGGGGTTTTCTAATTCCAGTTAAGGAAATTGATTTTGTTTTATCATCAACTCTGTGTGTTGTATACCATATAACATGTGTGTTGTATACCATATAACCATATTGCAAGCATATGTACACCATTGTTGTCAATAATTATGTCCAGTTTCTTGAAAATAGTCAAACAGTTTGATTCTGAGAATAATTAAAATGTGAAGCATGCTAGTGTAATTACCTTTATAAATACGATTTTAACAGGAAACGCGTCTCCCATTTAGGTTTCTATGCGTGAATACTTGTCAATACTTTACAAAAATCGTAACACAGTCTGTCGGCAGCAGTGGGTGGCAGGTGGGAGCACGCGATTGGTAATTTAACGATCGGGGTTCATCCTTACCGGAATCCCGACTGGAGACCTGGTTTGGCCCTCACATACTTCTTTGGCATTTTGTATGTGACAGTTGAATCTGGTTATACCCCTTATGTGAGTATTACGATATTCGTAATCATATTTTAGGGGAAGGGGCCAAGTGACTTTGGTGTGGTATGGACCTGGCACCAGGTCAGGTTATTCTAATTTCAGGGCTGAATATATTTGTTCTCGATGTAAATATTCCGTTCTGATTTTGGGATTTTCCCCCCAATGCAGCAGGTTAAAATGGTATGGAACCCGTTTGCCCAGCCTTACATGACCATAGCTGTTGATAGGCCGTTAAACACTAATAAACAAACTGTCGGCAGCAAGACAACGACTGTTACCGAGTGTGATCTGAATATGCGCGACGCTTGATTTAGCATCTAATGTCTTAGATTAAGCGCTTCTGGGATTAAGACCGTCGGTCCTCGTTAATTATTCACAAAATGGCTGACGTGTGATGTACACAAAACATTTTACCAATATGATATTGAGATTTTAACACCCAATTGACATTGACAGCATCGTATTTCTTTGATAGCAACATGACAGGTGACAGAGTTGTTCGGTTTTCGGGTTTTTTTTAACGCTGAAATAACATTTTGAGACTTGAAATGTTGTCCGGATTACAGAATAGAGGGGTTCCGGATTAGAGGGGTAGAAAGCAATGTGTTTACATAGCGGAGAATTCAGGACTTGATCGTCTGTTCAGCTCAGCGAGAATTCCGGTTTAGCGGGAGTTCGGTTTGGAGGGGTTCCACTGTACTAGATATTTTAATTCTGAATTTTGAAGGGTACATGAATATTTGCACCTGTATGACTGGTGAATCCTTCCTTTATTGGGTTCAAAATTGGGGCCAAATGATCTGGTACCTGGCACAAGATCAGGATATTGTGGTTTCATTGCTGAAAGTGTTTTGTAATTTGACAGCTATTTTGCATTGTAAGATCTGTACATACACTTGCAAGTGTTGTGTAGAGCATATGTAAAGCCAAATTCAAGTAAGCATTTGATTGATCTTCTACACCATTCTCATCTCATTGATTAGTTCTCACAGGTCACAGATTTTGGCTGATAGAATATACATGTATGTTTATATACCTGATATTATATCCCTGGCATACATGGTATGCCAAGTGGCATTTAGTTTTTATACGCCCGTTTGAAAAAACGGGACGTATTATGTATTCATCTTGTACGGGCGGGCGGGCAGCGGGCAGTGGGCAGCGGGCCGGCGGGTGGGCGGGCACAGCTTGTCCACGCAATAACTAGAGTTCTACTTGACGGATTGTATTTGGTATACATGTTTATCACGGCAAGCCGGAGAAGCTTATTGATTTTCAATAAGATGCCTATTGATTTTGGCAGCCATTTATATTTTCGCACACTCTATCCTTGTCCACGCAATAACTCAAGTTCTACTTCACCGCTCGTAATCAAGTTCGGTGTACATGTTTATCACGGCAAGATGAAGAAGCTTATTGATTTTGAAAAATTTCCGATGACTTATCTCCCCTTGGTGGCAATTTTTAATTTTCACACTCTGTATCCTTGTCCACGCAATAACTAGAGTTCTACTTCACCGATCGAAACCAAATTCGGTATACCTGTGTAATCGTATACCGATTTGTTTGCGACTCGGTTGAAGTAGACAATCTAGTTATTGACGTGACAAGGATACATTTTGAGTGTTGAAAATTAATCTGCAAGCATCTAAAGAAGCTATTGATTTTGAAAAATATGCGATACTTATATTCTCGGATGCAGCCATAATTTTATTTTCGCACTCTGTATCCTTGTCCACGCAATAACTCAAGTTCTACTTGACCAATCATAACCAAATTCGGTATACATGTTTAGCGCGGCAAGGCGAAGATGCCTATTGATTTTGAAAAATTTCCGATTACTTATCTCACCTTGGCGGCCATTGTTAATTTTCACACTCTGTATCCTTGTCCACGCAATAACTAGAGTTCTACTTCACCGATCGAAACCAAATTCGGTATACATTTTTATCATGGCAAGACAAAGAAGCCTATTGATTTTGAAAAATTTGCGATACTTATCTCCCCTTGGCAGCCATTTTTAATTTTCGCACTCTGTATCCTTGTCCACGCAATAACAAACCAAATTCGGTATACATGTTTAGCGCGGCAAGACGAAGAAGCCTATTGATTTTGGCGGCCATTTTTAGCTCACCTGCACGAAGTGCATAAGAGCTTATGGCATACCCCTGGCGTCGTCGGCGTCGGCGTCCACAAACTTAACGTTGGGTAAATGTCTTATAACTTCTGTTTCCTTTCATGGAACACTTTCATATGACATGCATTCCTCAGATGACCCTCTATCATGCTGTAGCAAATCCATGACCCACCACCCAACCCTTACCCCAAGGTCAAGGTCACAAACTTAGCACATTCATAAACTTAACGTTGGGTAAATGTCTTATAACTTCTGTTTCCTTTCATGGAACACCTTGATATTTCATACATGCATTCATCAGATGACCCTCTATCATGCTGTAACAAATCCATGACCCACCACCCACCCCTTACCTCAAGGTCAAGGTCACAAACTGAGCATATTCATAAACTTAACGTTGGGTAAATCTCTTATAACATCTGTTTCCTTTCATGGAACGCCTTGATATTGATATTTCATACATGCATTTCTGAGATGACCCTCTATCATGCTGTTGCAAATTCACAACCCACCACCCAACCCTTGCTCCAAGGTCAATGTCACAAACTTAGCATGTTCATAAACTTAACGTTGGGGTAAATGTTGTGTAACTTCTGTCTCTTTACAGAGAACGCTTTGATATTTCATACATGCATTCATCTGATGATCCTCTATTGTGCTACAGCAAATCCATGACCCCCCCCCCAACCCCCACCACCCTTTCCCCAAGATCAACATCATAAACTTAACGTTGGAGTAAATGTCTTTTTATAACTTCTGTTTCTTTACAGGGAACACCTTCATATTTCATACTCGCATTCATCTGATGATACTCTATCGTGCTATAGCAAATCCAGGACCCACCCCCCACCCCTTTCCCCAAGGTCAAGGTCATAAACATAGCACATTCATAAACTTAACGTTGGGGTAAATGTCTTATAACATCTGTTTCCTTTCATGGAATGCCTTGATATTTCATACATGCATTCATCTGTTATACTCTATTGTGCTATAGCAAATTCATGACCCACCGCCCACCCCTTACCCCAGGGTCAAGGTCAAAAACTTAGCACATTCATAAACTTAACTTTGGGGTAAATTTCTTATAACATCTTTTTCTTTTCAATGAACGCCTTGATATTTCATACATGCATCTCTCAGACGACCCTCTATCATACTGTAGCAAATCCACAACCCACCAAGGTCAAGGTCACAAATGTAGCATGTTCATAAATTTAACGTTGGGGTAAATGTTGTGTAACTTCTGTTTCGGTACAGGGAACGCTTTGATATTTCATACATGCATTTATCTGATGATCCTCTATTGTGCTACAGCAAATCCATGACCCACCCCCACCCCTTTCCCCAAGGTCACAAACTTAGCACATTCATACATGCATTCCTCATGTGAATAGCTATCATGCTGTAGAAAATCACCAACTTGTGCGTTCATAAACTTAACGTTGGGTTAAATTTTGTTTTACTTCTGTTTTCAGGGAGCGCATTGATATTTCATACATGCATTCATCTTAATATGCTATATTATGCTATAGCAAACCCACGACCCACCTTGCACCACTGACCCCAATGTCAAGGTCCACCGCACGCCCCTTAACCCAAGGTCAATTATATATAATATTCATGTTTTTTTATGCAATTGTGCCAAGTTTGAGTGAAGGCTGTCAACAGGCGAGCTTCGTTGTCTTCTGACAACTCTTGTTAATTTTCAGACTCCGTATCCTTGCACGCAATAAGTCGAGTTCTACTTGACGGATCGTAACCAAATTTGGTTTACATGTTTATCACGTTGTTGACTGGCCTTGCCTCGACGGGCGTATATTGTGACCTTCGACACTCTTATTAGTGTCTATGCAAGTGCATAAATGTGCTTATGCCATACCCCTGGTCTTATCTAGAAGTTAGAGCACTGGACTTCAATACCAGAGGTTGTGGGTTCAATCCCTGCCCTAGGCATGAACAAATACTTTCATAGTATTTCCATCCCACTGGTCTTTCGGACTTATATATGACTTTTGCTGTTGGCAGTGTTGCTGGGACATTAAACCCATTCACTGCCACATTTTCCTCTGGTGTTTTCAGCCTTAGTCTGTACATCTCTTCATCTGTATTTTATTTCACTTTAATCCTTTCCACTCTACAGCCCATAAAGCGAATGTTTGCAAACACTGTAGATCCAGATGTGCCGGCTTGTAAGTAGCCGTCTCATCAGGATACTGTTGTGTTTTCCAGTATTATTCAGATATTTTAAAAATACCCTTTATCTTATTAATGGAATAATCTAGAAATGATCATAGAACTATCAATGTCAAATATTTAGGGGTGAAAGGGTTAAATAATTAGCCATTCCCAATATCCAGACTTTTTTGTTTTGATCTGATTCAGTCCCAGTAAGTTTTGATTTGTTTTGATCTATTTCTACAACATTTCTGTATATAAGTGACCTTTTTATGACTACTGTTCATGCCCCTGGGACTGGTATATTGTGTTTGGACTGTGTAGAGCTGGGACTGGTATATTGTGTTTGGAGACTGTGTAGAGCCGGGACTGGTATATTGTGTTTGGACTGTGTAGAGCTGGGACTGTTATATTGTGTTTGGACTGTGTAGAGCCGGGACTGGTATATTGTGTTTGGACTGTGTAGAGCCGGTGTAGCAGGCCACTTTCCCCCCCCAGTCAGAAATCCCCCCGGGGGGGATTCTGGGCCGGCCCGAATTGCCCCCCCCCCCCCCCCGGGGGGATTTCCAACTAGTCAACTTTCCCCCCCACCAGTCAGAAATCCCCCCCACCAATTTTTTTTCAAACAATGACAGGTTAAATGCTAAATTAGCAACTAACATTAGTTTTAAGTATTTGAAGTATGTATGGTGGCTATATATAGCTAAATTATCATTTTGAGGGGGGGGTGGGAGGAGAGAGAGTTTGGGCCGGCCCGAAATGACCCTGGCTGTTAGGCCAATTAAACACCAATATTCAATTAATCATTCTGTCAGCGCCTACTAGAATGCTTAAAGAACATGGTTTGACCCTCATGCACATTATTGGCCTGATGCTTGTCTGATGATGTCCGGCCAAAGTAAAATTCTAAAAATAAATCGGACTATAAATTTATCGATTTAATACATTTTAAAGACACAAGTAACCATAAATCTGTATTCCAAGATATGTTTATTACTTTTAAAACATTTTATCGAGATTTTAATCGCCAAAAAGACTTAGTAAGTAGAATTAGAGCGTATTGTTGGACATGACCTAGATCAGTAGACGCTTGAGTACAGATGCGAAAGCACCCGAGTGATCCTGACTGCTGAGAAACACGGAAGTGTGAACATTTTATGTAAACAATGATGTCCATTCCACTACTATTGAAGTTACTGATACTGGCTATGTCCATATCCCAGTATGATCAGGAGAACAATACCCATATACACATGGTGTCGTATCCCGGTCGGAGACCCCTAGATATCAGCTGCAGAAACTCTCCAGTGACTCATTTCTCACTTGTCAACAACACGGAACTAAACAACCTGTCCATGGTGTACTACTACCTCGTACACTCGAGAAACAATCCACTATCGATCCCCATCGAGCTCGAACATCGTCAACACAGACTCCTCGCGATTCTCATGTGCGGAGATGTGTCACTCAACCCAGGGCCTATCCAGAATCCATGCGGAGGCTGCAGAAAATCAGTCAACAACAACCACAGAGCGTCTACTGCGAGGCGTGCTATTTCTGGTGCCATATCAAATGTGCCCAAATATCACCCCAGCGGAATATCGGGAGTTAGGCGCGAGTGATGACCCCTGGCTTTGTCGATCATGTGAATCGCATTTATTGCATTTTTCGGACTCTTTATTCGACTCAGATATATCTTTCGACTCCACATACAGTGAAAAAAACAGTGCTTCTACTTTCGACGAGCTGAAATCTCTCAGAAACAAACATCCAAATAAATTTATTGTTGCTCACCTTAATATCAACAGTTTGAAATCCAAATTTGAAGAAATCCACGAAATTCTGTTGGACAGATTAGTAGACTTATTATATTTATCGGAAACCAAACTCGACTCCAGCTACAGCGACAACATATTTGACATTCCAGGGTACAAATTTGAGCGGCGGGATAGAAATGTACATGGCGGAGGCGTAGCTTCATTTATCAGGACAGACATTCCAGGTCGTAGACGGAGAGATATAGAATCTGACAATCTAGAAAATTTAGTACATGAAGTAACATTTCAGAAAGTAAAATGGTGTATTGTTTGCATATATAGACCACCATGCTTGCCCGATTCATTATTTAGTCAATCCTTCACATTATTGATTGATAAGTGCATTTCTGCATATGATAATTACATAGTGATTGGTGATCTAAACTACAATATGCTATGTAAAGGCAAAGGAAAAACATTGTTTGATTTGATGGAATTGTTCAACTTGTCCAATCTTATTAAGGAAGCCACATGTTTTATGAAAAATTGCCAGCCTTCTCTACTGGATGTCATACTTACAAATTGCTCACGCACATGCATCAGAACGTTGAATTTTCCTACTGGTGTTAGTGATTGTCACAATATGATAAGCACTGTAATTAATACTACAACCCCAAACATAGAAAAAAGCAAATTTAAATATAGAAGTTTTAAAAACCTAAATGTTGAGCATTTAAACTGTGAATTATCTCAGATCCAAATAAAACCAAATAGCTCAAATATCAGTGACTCATTATATGTGAATTCAACTTATGATCAATACGAGGTAGATGTAACTGAAATTTTCAATAAGCACTGTACCGATTAAAGAGGCTTACAGAAAAAACAATCCGTTACCGTACATGAATAAAATGTTAAGGAAAGCTATTTATCAAAAGAAAATGACTTATAATAAATATTTAAAATATAATACAAACAAATCATGGGAACTGTATAGGAAAAGTAGAAATTTGGTAAATAAACTTAAAACCAAATAAAAAAATAATTATTTTCATGAACGATGTATTGGGGGCTGTAAATCAACAGATTTCTGGAAAACAATTAAACCGTATCTGTCGAAAAAATCCTGTAACTCGCAGTCAAAAATAATTATTTCCGAAAATAATAACCTAATAACTGAAAACACTGAAGTAGCTGAGGTTTTTAACAACTTTTTTGTAAACGTTGCAGAAAATATAGGTAAAGATTACAATTTTAACCCTGAAAATCATCCTAGTCTTAATGCTATTAAAGATAAAAACTTTCCTCCTAATGCATTCACTTTTAAGGAAACAAATCAGGAAACTGTATCAAAATTAATAAATAAGTTGGGGGTAAAAAAGGCAACGGGAGTCGACAGCATCTCGGCTAAACTTCTAAAAAATGGTCAAGCCCCTCACAAATTTAATAAACTTGTCAATTACTTCTAATATTTTCCCTGATAGACTTAAAGAAGCCCAAGTTAGTCCACTTTTCAAAAGAATGACCCAATGTCAAAGACTAATTACAGGCCTGTAAGCATTCTACCTATGACCTCCAAAATTTTTGAAAAAGTTTTATCAGATCAGCTGTCAGATTTTTTTGATAACATTTTTGATAACTTTCTATGCGCCTTTCGTAAGGGACACGGATGCCAGACAACTCTTTTAAAACTTTTTAGAAGACTGGAAACAAGTTCTAGATAAAAATGAATTTGTAGCGGCAATTTTAATGGATCTCTCTAAAGCATTTGACTGTTTACCACACAATATCCTAATCAATAAACTATCTGCATATGGTCTGTCAGATAACTCAACTTGTATGATGAATAGTTATTTGTCCGGGCGGAAACAGCAGATCAAAATTGGGGATATTGTTGGTACATGCGCAAATCTGAAGAAGGGGGTTCCCCAAGGCTCTATTCTCGGACCACTTCTTTTTAATGTTTTTATAAATGACATTTTTTTATTTTATTAAAAAAGGAACATTGTATAATTACGTGATGATAACACACTTTCATTTAACTCACCAAATTTTGATGAACTTACAAATGTTTTAGAATCCGAGAGTAAAGTCCTTATTGAATGGTTTGATTTTAACTGCATGCAGGCAAACCCAGACAAGTTTCAGGCCATAGCAGTTGGGAAGAAAACGGCTGATAGATCACCTGCATTTAAAATAGGGGAAGTAACTATCTCTTGTGATGAAGTTGTAAAATTATTAGGTGTAGACATTGATTTCAAATTAAATTTTGATGGTCATATCTCTAAGCTTCTGAAGAAAGCAGCACAGCAACTTAATATTCTCAAACGTATTGGAAAAGATCTCTCAAAACTGAACAGGCTTACTATTTTTTATATACTTTTATCTTGTCTAATTTTAACTTTTGTCCCCTCTCATGGCACTTTTGTTCTGAAGCGAATACCAAAAAAATCGAAAAAGTACAGGAACGGGCTCTTAGATTTATGTATAATGATTACAATCTTTCATATAATGATCTTTTGCTGAAAGCTAAATTGCCAACCTTACACATTCGAAGAATGCGTGTGGTTGCAATAGAAACTTTCAAAATCTTTCATGATCTGGCTCCGCCAGTTTTAACAGATCTTATCCACAAACGAGAGAATAAATACAGTTTTAGGTACTCAAATATTCTAAGTATACCTCAGGTGAACTCAACCAGATACGGCAAGAACTCCTTTAGATATGCAGCGCCAGTTTTATGGAAGTCCCTACCTGAAGACTTCAGAAAGATTACAAATTTCAATCAGTTTAAGCAGTTAATGTCATCCTGGAGCGGCACTGACTGTAAATGCTCAGCCTGTGCAAACTTCTAGATGAAACAACTAGTTTTGCCATAGCCGGTTGAGTGAGCATTATTTATATCAGGTTTTGTTAAAATTGTCGTTTTTTTTATCCATTTTTATTTAAATTTAACTTAATTGTGATATTCATGTTCTATTTAAATGTGCTGTCCAAAATTGTGCTATATTGTACTATTTATTTTTTATATTTTTTTATTTTTGAACCAAACTTAATTGTGATATTCATGTTACATGTAATTGTGCTGTCCAAACTTGTGCTGTTTTGTACTGTCCTATCTGTTTATATGTGTCGGTTCAAAAGTTCTTGAGAACTTATGTTACTTGTTATATATCTTGCCGACGTTAAATAAAATTTATCTTATCTTTTTATCTTATCTTTGAGAGCTAAATCCTGTTATAACAGTTTTAATACAGTCAGACCTCCACGAACAGCCACCTCTACAACAGCCACATATTCAAATGGCAAAATTCTAAGTGATGAACATTATCAAGCGGGTGGTTAAATGCTGAATTAGCAGGTTAAAATTAGAAACTAACATGATATTGAAGTATTTGGTGTATGTATGACGGCTATATATAGATAAAATTTTAGTTTGAGGGGGAGGGGGGAGTTTGGGACGGCCCAAATTCCCCCCCCCCCCATGAAACTGATATTTATCTATATATAGCCGTCATACATACACCAAATACTTCAATATTCAATAATTTTAACCTGCTAATTCAGCATTTAAACTACCATTGTTGAAAAAAATATATAGGTGGGGGGGGGTGGGGGTGTATTTGGGGTTTCCCCCCGGGCAACTCCCCACCCCCCCCCCCCTCAAACTAAATTTATCTATATATAGCCGCCATACATACACCAAATACTACAATCTCATGTTAGTTGCTAATTTTAACCTGCTAATTCAGCATTTAACCTACCATTGTTGAAAGAAAAATATTTGGGGGGGGGGGGGATTTCGGGCCGGCCCAAACTCCCCCTCCCCCTCAAACTAAAATTTTATCTATATATAGCCGTCATACATACACCAAATACTTCAATCTCATGTTAGTTGCTAATTTTAACCTGCTAATTCAGCATTTAACCTGTCATTGTTGAAAAAAAAATATTTGGGGGGGGGGGTGGATTTCGGGCCGGCCCAAACTCCCCCCTCCCCCTCAAACTAAAATTTTATCTATATATAGCCGTCATACATACACCAAATACTTCAATATCATGTTAGTTTCTTATTTTAACCTGCTAATTCAGCATTTAACCTGCCATCGTCGAACAAAAAATATAGGGGGGGGAATTTCGGGTCGGTCCAAACTCCCCCCCCCCCTCAAACTGATATTTTAGCTATATATAGCCGCCATACATACTTCAAATACTTCAATCACATGTTAGTTTCTAATTTTAACCTGCTAATTCAGCATTTAAACTACCATTGTTGAAAAAAATATATAGGTGGGGGGGAATTTCGGGCCGGCCCAAACTCCCCCCCCCCCCCCCACCTCAAAACTAAATTTATCTATATATAGCCGCCATACATACACCAAATACTACAATCTCATGTTAGTTGCTAATTTTAACCTGCTAATTCAGCATTTAACCTACCAACAATTAAAAAAAAAAATATGGTCCAAACTCCCCCCACCCCACCCTCAAACTAAAATTTTATCTATATATAGCCGTCATACATACACCAAATACTTCAATCTCATGTTAGTTGCTAATTTTAACATGCTAATTCAGCATTTAACCTGTCATTGTTGAAAGAAAAATATTTGATTTGGGGGGGGGGGATTTCGGGCCGGCCCAAACTCCCCCCTCCCCCTCAAACTAATATTTTATCTATATATAGCCGTCATACATACACCAAATACTTCAATCTCATGTTAGTTGCTAATTTTAACCTGCTAATTCAGCATTTAACCTGTTATTGTTGAAAAAAAAAATATTTGGGGGGGGGGGGGGGTGGGGGGGGGGGGGGGCGATTTCGGGCCGGCCCAAACTGCCCCCTCCCCCCTCAAACTAAAATTTTATCTATATATAGCCATCATACATACACCAAATACTTCAATATCATGTTAGTTTCTTATTTTAACCTGCTAATTCAGCATTTAACCTACCATTGTTGAAAAAAAAAATTGGGGGGGGGGGGAGATTTCGGGCCGGCCCAAACTCCCCCCCCCCACCACCTCAAACTGATATTTTAGCTATATATAGCCGCCATACATACTCAAATACTTCAATATCATGTTAGTTGCTAATTTAGCATTTAACCTGTCATTGTTTGAAAAAAAATTGGGGGGGGGGGATTTCTGACTGGTGGGGGGGAAAGTTGACTAGTTGGAAATCCCCCCGGGGGGGATTTCGGGCCGGCCCAGATTCCCCCGGGGGGGAAGTAGGCTAGCCCAAACTCCCCCCCCCCCCCCGGGGGGATTTCGGTGTGGGGGGGGGGGATTTCTGACCGCTACACCGGACTGGTATATTGTGTTTGGACTGTGTAAGCTGGGACTGTATATTGTGTTTGGACTGTGTAGAGCTTGGACTGGTATATTGTTTGACTGTGTAGAGCCGGGACGTATATTGTGTTGTGACTGTAGCTGGGACTGGTATATTCTGTTTGGACTGTGTAGAGCCGGGACTGGTATATTGTGTTTGGACTGTAGAGCTGGGACTGGTATATTGTGTTTGGACTGTGTAGAGCCGGGACTGGTATATTGTGTTTGGACTGTGTAGAGCTGGGACTGGTATATTCTGTTTGGACTGTGTAGAGCTGGGACTGGTATATTGTGTTTGGACTGTGTAGAGCTGGGACTGGTATATTGTGTTTGGACTTTGAGCTGGGACTGGTATATTGTGTTTGGACTGTGTAGAGCTGGGACTGGTATATTGTGTTTGGTCTGTGTAGAGCTGGGACTGGTATATTGTGTTTGGACTGTGTAGAGCTGGGACTGGTATATTGTGTTTGGACTGTGTAGAGCTGGGACTGGTATATTGTGTTTGGACTGTGTAGAGCCGGGACTGGTATATTGTGTTTGGACTGTGTAGAGCTAGGACTGGTATATTGTGTTTGGACTGTGTAGAGCTGGGACTGGTATATTGTGTTTGGACTGTGTAGAGCCGGGACTGGTATATTTTGTTTGGCCTGTGTAGAGCTGGGACTGGTATATATTGTGTTTGGACTGTGTAGAGCTGGGACTGGCATATTGTGTTTGGACTGTGTAGAGCTGGGACTGGTATATTGTGTTTGGACTGTGTAGAGCCGGGGACTGGTATATTGTTTGACTGTGTAGAGCTGGGACTGGTATAGTTTGACTGTGTACTAGTAGCGTAGCATGCTATGGACTGGTATATTCTGTGTGGACTGTGTAGAGCCGGGACTGGTATATTGTGTTTGGACTGTGTAGAGCTGGGACTGGTATATTGTGTTTGGACTGTGTAGAGCTGGGACTGGTATATTCTGTTTGGACTGTGTAGAGCCGGGACTGGTATATTCTATTTGGACTGTGTAGAGCCGGGACTGGTATATTGTGTTTGGACTGTGTAGAGCTGGGACTGGATAAATCTGTTTTTTGACTGTGAGAGCTGGGACTGGTATATTGTGTTTGGACTGTGTAGAGCGAGCTGGGACTGGTATATTGTGTTTGGACTGTGTAGAGCTGGGACTGGTATATTGTGTTTGGACTGTGTAGAGCTGGGACTGGTATAAAGTGTTTGGACGTGAGAGCTGGACTGGTATATTCTGTTTGGACTGTGTAGAGCAGGACTGGGTATATTGTGTTTGGACTGTGGTATGCGCCGGGGACTGTATATTGTGATTTGGACTGTGTAGCGCCGGGACGGTATATTGTGTTTGGACGGGTGTAGCTGGACTGTATATTGTGTTTGACTGTGCAGCTGGGACTGGTATATTTCTGTTTTGACTGTGTAGCCGGGACTGGTATATTGTTTGGACTGAGACTGGGACTGTATCTTGATTTGTTTATGGACTGTGTAGACGTTGTATATTGTGTTTGGACTGTGTGGAGCGGGACTGGTATTCCTGTGGACTGTGTAGCGGGACTGGTATATAGTGTTTGGACTGTGTAGAGCTGGGACTGGTATATTGTGTTTGACTGTGTAGCTGGGACTGTAAACTTGATTTGGGCTGTAGAGCTGGGATGGTATCTTCGTTTGGACTGTGAGAGCCGGGACTGGTATATTTGTTTGGACTGTAAAGCTGGACTGTATGTGTTTGGACTGTGTAGACTTTGGACTGTATTGTGTTTTGGACGAGTAGATTCTGGGACAGGTTTATATTGGTTTGGACTGTGTAGAGCTGGGACTGGATATGTGTTTTGGACTGTGGTAGAGGCGAGCTGGGACTGGTATATTGTGTTTGGACTGTGTAGTAGCTGGACTGTATATATTGTGTTTGGACTGTGTAGAGCGGGACTGTATATTTGTGTTTCTGTGTAGAGCTGGACTGGTATATTGTGTTTGGTACTGTGTAGAGCGGGATGGTATATTGGTAGTTTGGACTGTAGAGCTGGGACTGTATATTCTGTGTTTTGGACTGTGTAGACCGGACTATATTGGTGTTTTGGACTGTGTAGGGAGCCGGGACTTGTATTCTGTTGGACTGTGAGCCTGGGACTGGTATATTCTGTTTGGACTGTGTAGAGCCGGGACTGGTAATGACTCTGTTTGTGAGCCAGATCTGGGTTTACTGTGTAGTGGAGTTTGTACTGTGTAGAGCTGGGACTGGTATATTGTGTTTTGGGGACAGGACTGTGTAGAGCTGGGACTGGTATATTCGTATGGACTGTGAGAGCCGGGACTGGATGTGACTGTGTATATCTGTGGATCGGGACTGGGTATATTGTGTTTGGACTGTGTACGAGCTGGGACTGTATATTGCTGTAGAGCTGGGACTGTGATAGTATTGAGCTGGGACTGGTATGTGTTTGGACTGTGTAGAGCTGGGACTGGTATATTCTGTGGACTGTGTAGAGCGGTAGGACTGGGACTGGTATATTGTGTTTGACTGTGTAGAGCCTGGGACAGCTATATGGTATATTGGTGTTTGACGTGTAGAGCTGGACTGGTATATTGTGTGGGACGGACACTGGTATATTCTGTAGACTGGGACTGGTATATTCCTGTTTGGAGCTGACTGTAGCAGGGACTGGTATATTGTGTTTGGACTGTGTAGCGCCACTGGTATATTTTGTTTTTGGACTTTGTGTAGCTGGGACGGTATATTGTGTTTGGACTGTGTAGAGCCGGGACTGGTATATTTTGTGTTTGGACTGTAGAGCTGGGCTATAAATTGTGTTTGGACTGTGTAGACCGGGAACTGGTATATTGTGTTTGGACTGTAAGAGCTGGGACTGTATATTGTGTTTGGACTGTGAGACTGGGACTGGTATATAGTGTTTGGACGTGTAGTGGGACTGGTAGATCTGGGTTTGGACGTGTAGAGCCGGGACTGTATATTCTGTTTGGACTGTAGAGCTGGGACTAGTTTATTGTGTTTGGACTGTAGACGGGAACTGTATATTGGTGTTTGGACTGTAGAGCTGGGACTGGTATATTGTTTGACTGTGTAGACTGACTGGTATATTGTGTTTGGACTGTAGAGCTGGGACTGGTATATTGTGTTTGACTGTGTAGAGCTGGGACTGGTATATTGTGTTTGGACTGTGTAGAGCTGGGACTGGTATATTGTGATAGACTGTGTAGCAGACTGGGACTAGTATGTCTTTGGGACTGTGTAGAGCTGGGACTGGGTAGTATTGAGTTTTGGACTGTGTAGAGCTGGACTGGGTATAGTTGTGTTTGGACTGTGTAGCTGGGACTGGTATATTGTGTTTGGAGCGAGGGGGGGGGTGTGGATGGACTGTGAATGGTGTATTAGTGTTTGGACTGATGTAGAGCCGGGACGGTGACTGTATAGGGCTGGGGGTAGGGTGTATTGTGGTTTACATGAGTGAGTAGATGCGTGGGTACTGGTATATATTGTTCTGTTTGGACTGGTGTTTAGACTGGGACTGTATATTGTGGTTTTGACTGGTGTAGAGCCGGGAGGTGGTATAATCTATTTGGGACTGTGTAGAGCGGGACTGTATATTGTGTTTGGAGTGAGCTGTGGTGAGCTGGGACTGGTATAGTGGTGTTTGGACTGTGTAGAGCTGGGACTGGTATGTGTTTGGACTGTGTAGCTGGGACTGGGTATTTGTGTTTTGGACTGTGTAGATATGTGTTTGGACTGTGTAGACCGGGGGACTAGTTTATATCTGTTTGGGATGTGGGTAGTGCGACTGGATATTCTGTTTGGACGTGTGAGCGGGACTGGTATTTGTGTTTGGACTTTAGAGCGGGACTGGTATTTTGTGGCGTGTAGAGTGGGACTGGTATGTGTTTGGACTGTGTAGAGCTGGGACTGGTATATTGTGTTTGGACTGTGTAGAGCCGGGAATAACCTTTACATTGAACTTGAAATCTGGGGATAGTGTACTCAGACAGACATAAACATTATCTGACCACTGGATATCTTGGTTGTCTGAACACCTCTTTCCATTATTTCATCCACACATTTTCTATTCCAGTTGCCCATAAAATTTGCTTTTACATTATTAACTTACCTACCGGTACGGTATTATGTGTGTAGCCATACGGCTGATTCCATCGTCCGTATTGGTTTACCTCTGTCATTAATTACTTTTAGGAATTGGGGCTAAGTGATTCTGATGTGGTGAGGACCTGGCACCAGATCGGCATATTCTAATTTCAGGGTGAATATGTATTTTTTGTAAATGTTCAGTTCTGATTTTGTGATTTTCCCCCATGTTTTCAGGTGAAATATGGGATTTAAACCTTTTAACCCAGCTTAAAATGACAGGCCATTAACCACCATTAAATAATAATAAAATAATAATAATACCCGTCTCATATAGTTTTCGTCTTTTGACCTGGTTGTCCATCCAAATAGCGTTCCATAATATTATGGCATACTGGATTTCCTTAATTCCGATCAAATGTGTCATGTATCAAACTGTTGTACATGTTAAATAGACTGTAGTACATGTATCAACTTTAACATACTACTGTCTGTTCCACGTTTTGCTGCCGACAAACTTTTGGTATTTAAATGTAAGTACTTTTTCATCAATAATAAAAAAGTCACACTCCCCAAAAAAAATTATTTGATGAAATTCCAACAAATATTGATTTTATTGCTAAAAAAATATTTTCCTATGGGAATTTAATTTAACATGGGGAAAAAAGGGGCTCCAGAGTGACGAGGAAGGTAAAAATAAAATAAAAATGGAAATTTTCTCTGAAACCTGGCGAGATATATTGGAAATAATGTAACTAAGAAAACAAAAGTTAGATTTTGAAAATCGGTCCACAAATTATTTTTTTGATTTTTTTTTTTTAGCCCCATGTTTTTTCGCAATAAAATCATTATTTGATGGAATTTCATCAAATAAACAAATTTGGGGATGGTGACTATTTATTATTGATGAAAAAGTACTTACATTTAAATATTTTTTTGATTGTTTTGGCCATTACGGCCAAAAGTTCACCGGCAACAAAACATGGAACAGACAGTAGTATCCATTATCTGTCTCTGGGAATCATTTGGTCAAAACTGGCGACATTTCCAAATATTTACAAAGATCTTCAGATGACATGTGGTAAATTATTTTATTGTTTCTGCTATGTTTTATCTTGTATGGTCTACACAATGTGCATGTTAACCCTTTCAACCATGCAGACCATAAAGCAAGCATTTGCAAACATTGTAGGTCCAGATCTAAAAAGCCGTCTCATCAGGATCTGCATTGTTTGACAGTATTTTTAAGATTTTTTTAAAAACATGTGCCTTATCTGATTAATGGGATAGTTCAGAAATGAGCATGAATCTAGCAATTTGAAATGTCGGATATTTAGGGGTGAAAGGGTTGATGCTGAACATACGGATATTTTGAAGTTGCACAATCTGTGGTAATATTGTGACAAATGTTAAATGTCAGTGACATATTAATCATTAACAGGCAAGAACTAAAATTGTTGTTCGCTGTTTTTGCCATATTTTGTTTTCTTTCCCTGCATAAAGCATGGTTTGATAGAACTTTAGAGTCATTTCGAATTTAAATAATTCTAAAGTACTGTCAAAGCATGCTCTGGTGAGAAAAATGTGAAATGAAACATAATCAAACATTCAGACAACAAAATCGTCACTGTAAGGGTAAATTTCAATGTATCAATTCTGTGTATTGGCTCATCATGTGTAGGATATTCTATCAAGGCTAATTGATGCCTGTAGGCGATTTCACCAACATTGCAATGCATACTTATCTAGCAAAGTATACTTTGAGGGAGTAATCATTATTTCATATGGAACTAACGGCTGCATATATTTGATGATTAAAAGTATACAGAATTATTATACTGAATTTATTACATTACCACAGCCAAAATGGCTGTGATAATGTAATACATTCAGTATAATAAAAAATAATAAATTTATCCTTAAATTGAAAATTTATCCCTCAAAGTATACTTTGCTGGATAAGTATACATGTACTTTGCAATGTTTGTGAAATGGGTTTATTGATTCAGAAGCAAACTCAATTTGCCATCCCCCCAAACATGTGCGGACAAGTTGTGTCCACCCATGAAGCTGTACCGTACCATTGTTTAGCTCATTCCATCCTTCAATCAGTCATGTTGTTCATGTTTGTAAAATATTAACACTTTCAGTGTGGGAAACAACTGTCGTCTGTTGTTGTTTTACATTTTGTTGTCCGTTTCAATAAAATCATGTTTGGACAGTACATTTGTACTTTAGAATCATTTCCATTGGAAATGATTCTAAAGTGATTTCAAATCCTTTTTATGCGTGGTAGGGGCATTTAGTGTTGCCCTTCTCCATCCGTCCCGTTCAACCGTCCGTCCGTCCATTCTGGCCAATGTCCATGTGTTTAAGAGGTTAGGGGCGTGGCCTAACACAAAAGATTCCTTTGATTTATTCTGTAAGCTCATAAATTCTATTGATGTTTAGGGGCTTTATCTTTGATCTTCAAACAATGGAAATATGTTGGTCCGTCCGTCCGTCCTTCAGTCACCAACCTTGTAACTCATAAAACTTTTAAACTGTACTAGCTACAGACCTGAAACTTGGTATGTAGCTTCCTTATGAGTAGATGTGTTTATTTCGATGTTTACTTCGACCCCGGGGTCATGAATTATCTCCCTCTTTTTGCTTGTAACTCGTAGAACATTTAAACCCTAATGGCTACAGACCTGAAACTTGGTATGTAGCTTCCTTATGATGAGTAGATGTGCAAAGTATATTTTGATTTTTGATTCGACCCCCGGGTCATAGATTATCTCTCCCTTTTTTACTTAGAATGTTGTGGGTGGCTGGTTGGGAGCACGCGTTGGGTAATTCAACGATCGTGGTTCATCCGTACCGGAATGCCGACTTGCATGATTTGGCCCTCATGTACATCCCCCCCCCCCCCCCCAATGCAACAGGTTAAAACGGGATCGAACCTGTTTGCCCGGACTTACATGACCTTAACTGTTGATAGGCCGTTAAACACCAATAAACAAACAAACAAACCCTCTTTTTTGACCTTCACCTTTTGACCTTGACAACTTTAAACTTTTTCACACATTAATAAATTTCTCAATTCTGTCATAACTGCTGTATCCCTTGATGGATTACTTTAATGGTTCAATACATGATACTTGATCACAAATGTCACACAATCATGCTGTCCTTAATATGACCTTCACCATTTCACCTTCACAACTGTGCTTATGAACACTTATCACTTTTGGTTAATTAACTTTGCAACAGTTTCTCCAATCTGCCACATTTCGTCTGCCGACAGGTCACATTTTTTTGTTGACTTAGAATTTCACCATTTTCCCTTGTAACTTGTAAAACTTCTAAACTGTAATAGCTGGATGTTTGATGCTTGGTATGTAGCTTATTTATGGTGTGTAGATGCACAAAGTGAATGTTTGCTTTGACACTGAGCCATGGATTATCTACCCCTTTTGACTTGGAATTTTGCCTCATTTACTATCAAAGCGATATGTGGGGCATCTGTGCAGACGACAAAATTTAATTCCACAGTGTAAGGGTCAATGTTTTCTATATGACCATTTTAAAAAAAACAACTATGTATTATGTTTTACCGCATGGCAGGCAGTGGCGGACAGAAAAACTGCAGAGTTTGTGTACACTACTCCTCTAAAACCTTTCAGTCAATCGATCTGAAACTATACACACATCGTCTACACATATTGAAGATGTGCACCTTGGTGTTTTTATGACAAAAAAATATGTTTTAACAAAAATATCACATTTTTAACACTTTTTTTGTCAAGCCCGCGTGCGGAAAGCAAGAAATAATTATCACAATGACGTCCGGGTGTGTCCCTCCGAAATCTGCGTTAAAGTTTTTAAACACCTTATATATCTGCAGTCCTAAATCACATTGACTTGAAACTTCATATGCGTATTAGTCATCATCCATATATTCATGCTGTATCCCACTCATGCGGCCCTTGTGCCCAAGGTGAAGGTCAAATGACTTAGAAGTTTGCATTAAAGTTTTTGTCAAAAGTTTTGTTAAATGTTTCACATACCTACTATCTCTGTAACGGTAAGTCAGATTTGCTTGAAACTTTGTATGCTTATTGGTCATTATCCATATACATGTATTCATTCTGTGTCCCACTCATGCAACCCATGTGCCACAAGGTAAAGGTCATTATACATTATTATATATCTTGCGCTAAGATCACCAGATGCCTCGGCGGGCTCGACGTGCAGGCTTGGCCATCTGATCTACATTTTTGTATGCAATTCTATATAGGTTACAGAGTTTGTGTACACCTTTTTAACTTAGCCATTTTTAGCTCGCCTGCATGAAGTGCAGAAGAGCTTATGGCATACCCCCGGCGTCGTCGGCGTCGTCGGCGTTGTCGGCGTTGTCGGCGTCTCATCGGCGTCCACAAACTTAACGTTGGGTAAATGTCTTATAACTTCTGTTTCCTTTCATGGAACACCTTGTTATTTCATACATGCATTCCTCAGATGACACTCTATCATGATGTAGCAAATCCATGACCCACCACCCAACCCTTACCCCAAGGTCAAGGTCACAAACTTAGCACATTCATAAACTTAACGTTGGGGTAAATGTCTTATGACATCTGTTTCCTTTCATGGAACACCTTGTTATTTCATACATGCATTCCTCAGATGACCCTCTATCATGCTGTAGCAAATATCCATGGCCCACGACCCAACCCTTACCCCAAGTTCAAGGTCACAACACAAACTTAGCACATTCATAAACTTAAGTTGGGGTAAATGTTGTGTAACTTCTGTTTCTTTACAGGGAACGCCTTCATATTTCATACATGCATTCATCTGAAGATACTCTATCGTGCTATAGCAAATCAATGACCCACCCCCCCCCCACCCTTTTCCCCAAGGTCAAGGTCACAAACTTAGCACATTCATTAACTTAACGTTGGGATAAATGTCTTATAACATCCGTTTCCTTTCATGGAACGCCTTGATATTTCATACATGCATTCCTCAGATGACCCTCTATCATGCTGTAGCAAATCCACAACCCACCACCCAACCCTTACCCCAAGGTCAAGGTCACAAACTTAGCATGTTCATAAACTTAATGTTTGGGTAAATATTGTGTAACTTTTGTTTCATTACTGGGAACGCCTTCATATTTCATACATGCGTTCATCTCATGATACTATATCATGCTATAACAAATCCATGACCAACCCCCCATCCCTTTCCCCAAGATCAACATCATAAACTTAACGTTGGAATAAATGTCTTTTTATAACTTCTGTTTCTTTACAGGGAACGCCTTGATATTTCATACATGCATTCATCTGATGATCCTCTATTGTGCTACAGAAAATCCATGTCCCACCCCCCACCCCTTCCACCAAGGTCAAGGTCACAAACTTAGCACATTCATACATGCATTTGCAATTCTATATAGGGTTCAATAGAGTTGGATACACTACTCATCTAAAATATTTCAGTCAATCGATCTGAAACTATACACATGTCTTCTACACATATTGAATATGTGCACATACTGTCTGTTCCTCGTGAAGAGGGAGTCGACAATGCATGTTGCAAGAAGATGCTGGGGATGCATTGATTCGTTCCGCCAATGTATTCGCATAGACAGCCGAGGCTAAAGTATTTACTTGATTCTCCAGGGCAAACTTGTATTCTGACACATAATGACCGACCATGGAAGCAAGAATCTCATCTGAGATACATTGGGCCCCATCGGCATTCATTGCCTTGTATGCGACTAACTCTGTTGAGTGACTGACAAGCTCATCTGATGTTGTTTGGAATGATTCCAGCAGAACAAAGATATGCAGAAATGTATGTGTATCGTTCATATCATGTCGTCACACGTTGATAAATCAGGACACGATGACCAGCTCCTGTTTTCGTAAAAAGAACCTGCAAAATCGTTTTTTCGCAATAAAATCAATATTTGATGGAATTTCATAAAATAATTTTTTTTGGGGAGGGTGACTTTTTTGTTATTGATAAAAAAGTACTTACTTTTAAATATTTTTTAGGTTTAATGTGTTTAATAGCCAAAAGTTCGTCGGCAGCAAAATATGGAACAGACAGTAGGTGTTTTTATGCCGAAAAAAATATTTTTTAACGAAAATATGTCCTTTTTAACTTAGCCATTTTTGTACATTTTTGTATGCAATTCTATATAGGGTACAGCTGTGTACACTGCTCCTCTAAAACCTTTCAGTCAATCGATCTGAAACTTGCACCTTGGTGTTGTTATGCCAAAACATTTTTTAGCAAAAATACAAAGACTTTTTAACAAATGTTTCTACATTTTTGTTTTGCAATTCTATATAATTTCTTCTTTACTCATCTCTACTTAAATTACTATACCTGTTTATCAAAACAAGAGGAAGATATAATGCTATAGATTTTCAAATTCACAGTACGGTACACATTTCTGCATCTTCGCTGTCTGGTGTCATGAGGACCAGACACCAGATCATGGTAAACCGTTGGCCCAATCAATCAATCAAAAAATCCTTTCACCAAACGTCTTGATATTTCATACATGCCTTTCTCTAATGATGTCATGCTGTGACAAATCCAAGACCATCATACCCCTGTTGGCCCCAAGGTAAGACCTTAGCTTTTGATAGGCTGTTAAACACCAATAAATCAAATCAATTATTTACTGGTGTCCCAATATCCCTGGTTTGGTCCTCGCATTTTCGTGTCGCCCACGTTAGGGAAAGTGGGACGGTCCAAATTCTGGTGTAGTCTGCGTCATAGTAGGCATCAATAATTGTGTACGTATGTCCAAATGGTGAATATTTCCTGATCCGTTCATCAGATTATTACCTAGCTTCATCAATAGATTCCTCACACCGCTGTGACATTGACATTCATAACCTTGACCTTCATGGATGAGACTCATTGGCAACCACCTAGTTAGCTGTCTTGTACATGAGAGCAGGGGCGGATCAAGCATTTGGGGAACCGGGGGGGGGGGTTGTTATGTTGCGAAGGTAACTCTTAAAATCTACTCCCGTACCATATATAGCTAGCTACGGACAGTATGTGAGTAATTGCAAGAGTTATCGTTCGCAACTAGGAGGTTGTCCTATTTTTGAGCTCTTCGAAATTCACTTGGGGGTGGGGGGGGGGGGGGTTGTGCAACCCCGGCACCCCCCCCCCCCCTCCAGATCCGACCCTGGAGAGATGAATCCAGTTCTCCTCATGAGAGTAGTTCTAATCATGTTACTTTCATGGGTGGGGGCTTAGTGACTCTGGTGTGGTGAGTACCTGGCACCAGATCAAGTTATTATTGTTTCAGTGATTAAATATATATTATTTTATATTCAGTTTTGCTTGTGGGGTTTTCCTCACATCCACACCCTCATTTCTCTCGCCTAAAATCACCTTAGCTGTTGACAGCCCGTTAGATGCCATTAAATGAACAAACAAACAATTATCGCAGAATGAGAAGTTTGCGAAATTGATCAGTAAGATCTGTGCTTTTAAATGATGTGGAAAGGGATAAAATGTTAAGAATTCACACGGAAAGCAATTCCACAAGTGCTTTCATTTGTTGGCCATCAATGTACATGTATACAGAGATGCAATATCATGACCGACTATCTTGTACACTACACATTGGGCAAAATATATTTATTATGTTTGTAAACCATGTTAACGTTGTTATTGAAATAAATGTCCTATAAAGGATTTCAACCATGAACAAAATTAGTGTTTTCATTGGTCTATCACCATGGCACTTCATCAACCCTTTCAACTCTACATACGTTTGCAAAACAGTGTAGATCTAGATTGTGGACAAGCGTCAATTTCCCGTTAGTCTGTAAATTACTGTTATATATACACGTTTGCATCAAGCTATTTTGATATGCAAATAAGACGGAACACGGCATGTTTAAAGGCACTGGGTCTCCGATACCTAGAAAATGATGAAATAGAATAGGAAACACTAGTTTAATTTTAGATTTCTATCGTATTTCTGAACCTAAGTATACATATAATTCACCTGTAAAAGATGAGCATTGGTTAAAATGATGTTTGTAATACTGAAATATAAGTAGCGTTTGCAATGCTAGTGATTTTTCAGTATTATAACATGTTTTTCAATTGATGGTTACTAAATTATTTTATTTAAATTAATTACACTAGCGTCTATAATTGGAATTTCATTTTAAATTTGGTATAGTATTATCATTGCCCAACAAAAAATAAAGAAATTTAACAATTTTTCCTTATTGGTAGGGTGTATTGCGAAAATCCCAAAGTACCGGTATGCCAAACCAAATTATCTCCGCTTATCACAGTTTCTGATAATATGTACTTGAATTATAACACATGTTTTTGTAAAAGTGATCAAATAAACTGATTGATTTATAGATGACATTTACTGTGTATGAATCGAAAAACCACATACCGGTATTGGATATTTGAGACATCTGAGAGTCGGTCAGTTTAAATTATTTATTAAATGTTTCATCTGAATACATATTTTTGTTGACATATTATAAAGTATGATCATTGCACATCAAACAATAAAGAGAAAAATAAAAAAAATAGTTGTTTTTGTTCACTGTTTAAGGAAACATGGTTACCATCTCTGATATCAAGAGTGACAATTCATGTTTGATATAAACCAATTATAATAATCCCAATTAATCCCAATTAATGCATCCGGTAATGGTTGATGCCCAAAGTCGGCCCGATAAATGTCATATCTAAAGAATGGATGAGAAACGTATGTCTCTTCACATTACACCAATCCACAGAATTGAAATTTGTGTAGTTGATTTTATTTAATGAGTTCCATCATGAAATTCTTATATACTGCAGTGGTACGGGCCCCGTATCACATCATATCTTTCACTGTGTAATAACACAATGTATTGAAACTCATAATACGCTAGTAAACTAAATATGGAAATGAGACAACTTGATAAAACATGCTATGTGATAAGTACAGCTTCCGTGTACGGCTTTACTTGCAATGCAGCTCCTCGTCATCTGTTACTGGAGAAATGTGGATTATTAGATGTCTGGTCTGTCGAGCTCCTGATCTGTAACTAGAGAAATGTGGCTTATGATAGTTTGGTCTGTCTAGCTCCTGATCTGTGACTGGAGAAATGTGGCTTATGATATTTCTGGTCAGTTTAGCTCATGACCTGTGACTGGAGAAATGTGGCTTATGATATGTCTGGTATGTCTAGCTCATGACCTGTGACTGGATAAATGTGGCTTATGTTATTTCGGGTCTGTTTAGCTCCTGACCAATGACTGGAGAAATGTGGCTTATGATATTTGTGGTATGTCTAGCTCCTGATCTGTTACTGGAGAAATGTGGCTTATGATATTTCTGGTATGTCTAGCTCCTGGTCTATGACTGGATAAATGTGGCTTATAAGATTTCTGGTCTGTCTAGCTCCTGATCTGTTACTAGAGAAATGTGGCTTATGATATTTCTGGTCAGTTTAGCTCCTGACCTGTGACTGGAGAAATGTGGCTGATGGGATTTATGGTCAGTATAGCTCATGATATGGGAGTGGAGAAATGAGATGTATGACATTTCTGGTTAGTCTAGCTGCTGGTCTGACTGGAGAAATGTGGTTTGTATACTTTTTGGTCAGTGTAGCTCATGATCTGTGATTGTGACTGGAGAAATGTGGCTTATGAGAATTTTTACAAAAAAATCGCAAAGCTGGAGCCATATTGCCCACAAATAACATACTACAGTCTGTTGCACGTTTTGCTGCCGACGAAATGGTGGTTATTAAACACATGAAATTTAAAAAATATTTAAATGCCAGTACTTTTTCATCAATAACAAAACAGTCACCCTCCCAAAAAAAATTATTTCATTAACTTCCATCAAAATTTGATGCGAAAAAATGATTTTCCTATGGGAATTTGAAGTGGGGGAAAAGGAGAAGGAGCTGGGGGAGGAGTCAAAAAAAAGAAAAGAAAAAAAATCTCAAGTTTTCGCAATGAAATCAATAGTTGATGGAAATGCATCAAATAGTTTGTTGGGGGGAGGATGACTTTTTGTTATTGATGAACAAGTACTTACATTTAAATATTTTGTTTAGATTTAATGTGTGTAATAGCCAAAAGTACGTCGGCAGCACAACATGGAACAGACAGTAACCCCTATTTCGCCAGTCACAGAGTAGGATCTAGACTGACCACACATGTCATAAACCCATTTCTCCAGACACAGCTCCGCAAGTACATGTAGACTAGCCACACATGCCATACCATTACACCCCACGCCCACCCGCTCACCCAGCTGAGATAACGAGCTTATTAAACTATATGCAGTAGACGGTGTTCGCTACTTCACCAACTGAACATGGGCCACCAGTTGGGAAATACAATTTACGATGTTTCCCGCCACCGTAGCCCCAGACCAGCAGTCTGGTCAGGGATTACGCTGGTCGACATAATCGATGAGTGTATGGGTCAAGATCGACACAGGCCAAACATGTCCTAAGGTCCGTTGTCTCAGATATAACATTGTTGGCTAACCTTGTTTGAAGTAACGGACCAAGGTCGGTATGTTTCAAAGGGCTCACAGGTGACTGAAAAACATCGCATGTCAGTATCATTTTTAGCATAAGTGTAAGGTCAGCAACGTAGTAAAACATGTGCATATTTCAATCCAGTTAAATGACCGGAATCGGTAGGTTACGATAACAAGTTCCATGGAATATTTATAAACATACAATATCCAGCGTCACAGTGCTGTTTACCGAGTTAAAAAGTACACTGTGTATGTGATATAGCACTAGTTTGGTCACACCGTTCTCTCCAGAAAAAGTCGTCGAAATCGACGGCCCCTGAAAATATTAATAATATATACAGATAGGCAGGTATTTCGTGGTATTGTCAGTCTCCCAGGTCATTTTTTCGACTATATCTATATTATATACGTATATTAGTATATCTAGAATGGAATGTGCATCATTCCAACTTCGTTGTGCCGAATAATTGTGACTAAATCTGCGAATTAGCATGTACTGTCGAAAACAATTTGGCTGTCATTGTTACAGCAAAACTCGCGTGACGTGACGTCATTTCCAGAAAGAGCCAACCGGAACGCTCTTCGCTGTTCCAGGGGACCATCGATTTCGACGACTTTTTGTGGAGAAGATTATGTGGACAAATAGTGCTGTAAAACAGACACCAAGTACTGTTTAACCTGCTAAATGACACTGTGATGCTGAACGATGTCTTTTTACAAATATTCATCATGAAATGCTATGGTAAGGTAACAATTTCTATCATTTTAACGGGTTTGAAAAAGGTGCGTGCTTCACAGCGTTGCTGACCTTTTTATTTATGTTAGAAACTAGATATTATCGCTGATTTTATTTCTGGCACCTGTGAATGGGCTATGCTCGGACGGCCGCGAGACAACTGACTGTCACGAAACAGCCAACTGGGCGGATGTGGGCTGCAGCCTGAAAGGCCAACAAATAAAAACTCCAGACCGAGCTTAGAGAGGCCAACACAAATATGCGGGAAGATTGTCCTGTTCGCAGAACAGACACATGCAGTCCCGCTGTTGTTTGTTCATCCGAAGGACAGCTAGACACGACAGTCGACTATCAATAGCAACAGTCGATAGCAATACTGCAGTCGGGCAACCCTACGGGCTATTGGACCATTGGGTTGTTGGTGGATTTGGACTGGCATGTGCTGCTTGGTTTGTTCGTTCTTCGAACGGCGCCGAGGGTGCGACACCACCACCCTGGTCAATGCACTGGCCTTCAGCGGCAGCAACCAACTACCTCTTCTCGACGCTGCGAAGCTCGTGCGTCAACGAGGAGCGCAAACGGCACGACAAAGCCGTCGAACAGTTACAGACCGCCCAAGTCGCGTGGTCAAGATAACGCACTAAACGTCTCGACTGGATAAACGAGGAGCTCCACCGGCAAGGCCACGCCGTACAAACCTTCCGGGACGTCGACGCCGCCATCCGCGAGTACTCTCATGTATTTCCATATAAAAGCAATATACTCGTCCCTCTGGGGCCAGAGCCCCAGCTTTCCGACTTCTATGCGCCCAGCGATGACAAAAAAAAGTCGTGCGATTGCCTTCGTCGTCCTGGGGTGACAGCGACGGGCCTCGTTGCCCATACACTCGCCAAGTGATCTGAAAAGACCGTGCTTCATCGCCAGTGGGCCCTAGTGTCAACACGACATGAGTAGTGAGGCGAGCTATTGGAGACTCGTTCACCTCCTGGAATACGATGGACAAAAAACTCGATAGAATTTACTACAGCCGCCGCGGCTGGTGTACCTTAAGATGTGGCCCAGTCGTGGCTCAAGATGCATGCCATCTAACAGATATAACCAGGGGCGGCGGAAGCGGGGGTGGCAGGGGGGGGGCGGTCGCCCCCCCCCCCAATAATTTGGTTGGGGGGGGGGGGGGCGTAGCCCCCCCAATAATTCTGTAAAAAACTAATTTTTTACTGTAATATATTTGTGTAATCATGATTACTGGGAACCCGACTCTGACTGAGCCAACTCATTTATGTTTCCAATATGGTATTAAAAAATTGGTTGTGATTTTGGCTTGTGAATAGTTCAATCTCAATAAATTGTTAATCTTGTACAATTTGGATATTTTTTTCAAGATTGGGAAATATAGAAACCGTGTTGAAATATGTATACAGAGACAGGAAAAATTAGAGTAATATAATGTGTTCAAACATTGCTGAGAATGCAGGAAATTGTGTTTCACACCACTTGGATTTCAATTTTTTTTTATATAAAACAATGTAAAACTATTTTTTAGAAATGAGCCTACTTTTTATTTCAAGAAAATCCGTCTAATAACAAAGATATTTCGAATAAACAGTCATGGATGGGCTTTTGCATTATAAATTAATTTCACCGATTTTTAGTTGTTGACAATAAAACAAGAAACTGCTATGCAATAATCACTTCCGGTCAACAACAACAACAACTATTTTTGCAAACTGAACACAAATTCTTAATAAATTTGTTTATTAACATCATTTTCTGGCATATAATTTAAACAATTTGCATTAAAATATATCAATTAATCATTTAATCTTCATATATTTAGCGAATATCATTCATCCATAAGGTTCCAAGTCGATCTGATACTATTGCTAATACGTCCTAATGTATTGTAAATTGTGAATGCTAACGAACTTGATTCGATTACACTCGTGACCTTCACCAACCAATCAGCATTTAGTAAACCAAGTTGTCCGCCGGAAATTCGTCCAGCAAAGAAACTGGCTCACAGGAAATGACTATATACTTCCGCCGGAAATGACGTATGTATGGTGTTCCCAAGTCATACCATTAGAAAATGTAGATTTACACCGGTGTCAATGTGCGAGGATATGTGCAATTAATTTTGCGTGGTAGGAACAGCGTGCCAACCTCAGCTTGGCGTTGTCAATAGATACGAAAGCTGTAGCAGATGATGATGACATCATGTTGTATTTTGACAAAATTCTCGGCATTTTCTTCTGTAATTCTTGTACGAACACCGAGAAATGGAGGCTCGATTCCTTTATTTTTCAACCTGGCAAGATTTGCTCTCATAAATAGAAGGTTAGTGTCTTGTTTTTAATGATGAAATCCAGCAAGCAATTCGATGCTAGAAAAATGTTGAAAATCTGATCGCACGTGACATTTTAACATTGCAACCCTGCATTCAATTCTTGATTTATGGCTATTACTTCATTATAGGACCGAAATTCAAAAAATAAAAAGATGGCTCATTGCTAAATTTTGCTGAAAAATGATTTTATGCCAAAAAATAAGAGTGTGTAAATAGGTGTAAAAGTTGGGCAGGTTAACGTGAAACAGACAGTAGGTCGCAAAGCTTGCAAGTATGCACTCACCATTGTTGATGTGGCCTCTTGCTACAAGGAGGCTGAGCCTCAGGCCACACAATATGCCAAAGAGGTTGCTGAAGCTCTCTCTCGCATCTATAAGCGGAGCCCTCTTAGCTGGCCGAATCTTCTCTAGGTCGACCCGGGGCGCGAGTTTATGGGTGCAGTGAGCCAGCTACTGGCTAAGCATGGAGTTTCAACGGCTTGAATTCGACGTCATTCGTGCAACACGTAGGGCACATCCCGTCGGTGCAGTCCGCCCGCAGTCCAGTTTTGGCCGGTAAGCATCGACCCCATAAGCTTATACAGCGACGATTTCCGAATGTAGATGCTGTTGGTTGCTACACGGGCAGCCTCCTGGGGCTCGAATCTGGCCAGTATGCTGAGGAGGTAGCATAGCCCAGCATACTCGCCCTCAGGTGTATGTGAGAATGTGGCCTAGGGGGCATATTTGAGATGCGCCAACCAGGGTACCGCTTTGGCGGGTGTCCCTCACCAGGAGGTCCAGCTCTCCCTGGTCGACCACACGCCTCCATGTCAGTATTTTTTCGTCGGCCTTGTTACCCTGGGTGAACTTCCCGATGATGCTGCAGCCCTGGTCTCGGTTCTCAGGATGCCACACCTCGGTTTGTTTCTCGAAAGCGATGATGGTTTCGCGGATTTTCAGGTAGGGGAGTAAACCCGACTCTACAATGAAGGCAAGCAGCGGAGTCTGTGCCCAGCCCTGCTCGGTGAAATTCTTCCCAAACCAGGCCGAGATGACGGGGTGGACGCCCTGTCTGAACTCCCACTGCTGGAGCTCGGCAAATCCGGTGCCAATGTATTTGTGAAGGGCGCCGTTTATAGACAATATGGTCATGCGGTGGCCCGGGTGTCCGAAACGCTCAAACTAGGGTTTGACCTCGCCCATTCCCTGGAAGCTGGCGGGGTAGCATGACTTCATTAAGATGCTGACGATGTCTCTCGTGTCATAGTCCATGTAATTCCAGAGACCACCGTGGCCGTGTTCTACACAGGTTTTCTGGATGTCGTCGAGGAGGCCAGTTGGTGTCGGTTTCCAGCCGTTGCGCTCTTTGGCCATGATGCTAATCGCGTGGTTTACCCCGAAGGCCCTGTCAGCCAGAGACTCATCACCTAGTTGGGCCCAGGCTTCCCGGAGTCGGTATTGACCTTCTTGTGTCCTATAAGTGTTGCCGTCTTGGAGCACAAACGGGTCCACGTTGAGCCGGTTGTCTCCGGCTCCAAGAAGCCAGATTGCGATAGGCTGGTCTCGTGTTGCCTCTCGGATGGCCTGCCATACATCGCCTTCGTACAGGTAGACCTATCTATTATCTAGACAGGGGGAAGTGCAGATCTTTGGACCTCGCCAGCTGTGTCCCGCAGGATGATGGCACGTTTGACGACTCTCCAGAGCGGTAACATCGTCGACTGTTGCGCCTGTTTCGTGAACTCTCGCCTCCCATTGCTCTATTTTCCGTCTCAGGGCGTCAGTTAGTCCTTGACCTCTGAATGCGCCTTCAAAGTGAGTCACCATTCTCTGTGCGACGCAGTTGAGGTCGCCGTCGCGCATAGGAGCCAGCTTGGCGGTGTCCGGGTCTCTGAGAGGATAGAGGCCGTAGACAACCGGTGACTGGGTAGGCGTTTTGGTAGTATGGTCTATCAATCCCGCTCAAGGCGCCCGGTTTTGTGTCATTGTTAATGGTTACAACACATAGGTCCTTCCGCCTTTACGGGGTCAAACTTATCATCGACCACCCAATCTCCCTCATCCTGCTCTCGTAGATACTTGCGCTTTAGGATGTACGCACCCTGTGGAAGTTCTTGAAAGAGGTGCGATGCTCTGTCGTCTGTCATCGTGTTATCCATGGACATGCGGCCCGCTTTGATGGTAATGCCCTCTACCACTTTCAGGTCACCAAACTTCAAGCGGGTTTTCTGTTTCAACCCTCCATGTAGAGAAGACCGCAATGGCGACATCAATTTCTAACTCGTTCAGAATCTCAGCTCATAGATCGTTGGTTGGGAGCTTCACAGGCTGAGGGGCCTGGGTGTCCAGGTCGATAAATTGTTGACCCTCTGGAACTGGGTCTGGCATTTCTGCGAATGTCGTTGATGAGATCAGCCATAGTATGATAGTAGCCATGTTGCTGGATGGGTGTACCCAGTAGTAAATGTATCTCTAATAGGTAATTCAGAAGGCATCTATCGCAGCCAGACGCCGAAACTCATTCTCGAGGACCCGTTGGTTTCGCCGCCAGTCCTTCATGTTCTCTTTCTTATATGAATGGGTATACTAGTACTCCTATAGTAAGATATCTCTAATAGGAAATTCAAAAGGGAGCTATAGGACCTGTTGTTTTCGCTGCCAGTCCTTCACCTTCTCTTTCTCATATCCGCAACCCTGGCACATAGAGTAGTTGTTCATAACAACCATTCCACATTTTACAATACTCTCCCGTAAACCTCCGAGCGCAGATCTCTGTGGAGCTCAAAGTAAGCCATTGACATTTGTTTTTACCTAACCTCATCGTGTCTCTTGATTTGGTATACCCATTGCAATGAGTATGTCTGAAATGAAACCCCAGGCTGTAAGGGTGAAATGGCACACGGGAAGTGCACCATTATTTGTAAATTAACGATTTGCCCGTGTAACCCACCAGAATTCTGTAAGCCGGCTCATATACGCTGTTTGCGAGTGAGGTATAACCTGAGGTTGTGGGCCGTCCCCGGTCTCTCTTTTGAGGGCGATGTGAGGGGCAGCGGGCGCGTCAGGGGCCCTCAAGGATTTTGTTAATCCAAACTCAAAATGAAAAATAGATGTTCTATTCTGAGAATGGAAACCGAAACCGAAGAGTGTATTCGTGCACCGAACCATGGAGTTACGAATCGCGAATAATCGAGTGTGACGGTTAATATTTGATATCGGTTACATGTCATGATGTTCTTCACACCATAGTTGCCAATGTATTTGTCCTTCGACCAGTACATGTTATATTCTGGCTGTCTGTTGATGCCCCATCAACACATTAATTCCGACGACATACGCACGAAATTCGGATGCATTCGTGTCTGTCCAAATGGTACCAACAGCATCGGCTTGTATCATCTTCCACTGGGCATAAGTGTTGGTATGTCGGGCCATTGTGGTGAACATATCGGCTTGCCGTGTCCACGTAGAACCCTTCGGGAAGTTCCACACCGGTTTCCTCTGTGTAATCTCTTCTACCTGAAAATGGTATTTAGATTTTATATTTTTTACACACAATTTCTAATTGGACTCGTAGTGCCATTCTAAGAGCTACATATTCCGTCAAAGAACTGTACCGTAAAAATAGACTGGATACTTTAAATTGCCGTGGATGTGGTGTTCTTCTATATATCAACGTGCTATGAGCTGAATATTCCTGCTGCTGATAACTTTCAAGTTGACCATAAAACACGTAAATTATCGCATCTGCTGCGCTATGTAATCCGCATGGTGTTCGAAACATTTTAAATAAAATGAACTATTAAAAACGACAAACCTTACGTCACATCGGAAAATAGCGTTCGATAACGTTCGGAAACCGCGTGATTAGTATGATCGATAAGTGCAAAAGTAATGCACTTCCGGCGGAAAGCATGACATTTGGTACACAGGGGTTTTCAAGTATGTTTGAACAGAGTAGCGGAGACAACGGAAAAAAATGCTTCACTTCCCGCTTAAAATGGCGGATTTCAAAATGGCCGCCATGTAAAAGTATATTAGGCTCTCTATTGATACATACACGTGCACTGTATTCAGAGCCACAAAGCATAGACAATTGTAATAATGCAACTTGGCCGATGAGGTCACGTTCAATTTCAAAATGGCCGCCATTCGAATCAGCTTTTCATCATGCTTCGATAATTGAAAATCTTCTCAGTACACTACTATAAATTTCCGCACCTATCTATACCTCGGCCAGGCCAGTGAAACAATAACAACTTTAAATATACCATTTAATTGTTATAGCATTCTTTTAATTTAAAAATGGCCGCTTATTTACATGGTTTATACATATCCCGTCATGTGTGAGAATCGCACAGCCCGATGTTTTAACACATGTTACTAATCACTAATCATTACATGATAACCGATACAACTTCCAACATTATAAATTTGACCGGGGGAAACCAGTTACACTTTCAAAATAGCCGCCAATAGAACCAAGATGCGGTGTATCCCGTATAATATGGGATAAAAAACACCCAGCGTATTTGGTTTAGATGTGACAGCGTGCAGCTGATCATCAAACATTCACACGAAAGAAGTAGAAAGATATACTAAATTAGTAATTGTGGAAACATAAACCGTACACATAAACACAACTGTATACACGTAGTCTTGCCTCAGAACAGTTATACACGTAATCCAGCCCATTTCTACAACTGCTCCTTATTACGCTCGCGGTAAACTTCATGCAGACAGTTTTCCACATGACTGAGCACCTGTCATCATTCTTTTTCATTCAACACGTACTACTCATCTGGCATTTGGATTTAGGAAAATGACAGGCATATAGCAATGACTAGCTTGGTAAGTGGCTCGCTTAACATGATGTTATGCTTGGGCTGTGGATTATGTAGTTGTCCATGAATAGATATTTACTTACGGACATTCGCTATATAACAAATTCCTTTCGTACATCTGCGTGAAATATGGTTCAATTTTCTTCCGACATAACATTAGATACCGCGCTACAGAACTTGATACGTTGCTGATGACGGATATAAGATGTGACAGAAAATGTCAGACGATGCACGCCTTGGATGAATATGCACGTATCACATCACGATACATCATATGCGAATACTCAACCCTATGCCAGTTCATATCATTACATGCGCATGAATATACTGCTGCAACCATCAATGCAGACGAATGTTTGCTTTAATATATATTGCATCAAAGCTTTCGTGCATGCTGTATGATGACAATGTGTTGATATCCCTGAATTATGTCTTCTAAATTATTAATAGCTGATCCCTCTGCTATAATGACACACCATTCTCACCGTCGATGGCTATGTAGAAACTTGTCCGTATGACCTTTACTGGAGTTGATTGCATTGTTGTGTTATATGATCGAGTTGCCTTGTGGCATATTTGTTGAGTTTTTGGGAACAACTGTGGTGCCAGATACACTGCATTATGATAACAATTGAATAGGGCTACATTGTGTGTTATCTATGTATCTTTCACTAGGTGGTGTTTATTTGTGGTAATTTATTTGTCTTCAACACTATTGCATTGACATTGTGAAAGATTTATTCTACAAAATGGTAATGTTTTGCTACATTATTATTTGACTACCTTGTGAATTAAACTGCATAGCTCGCCGATGCTGTCCGCAAATAAATGTGCAATGTTGTAAATCACATACACCGACATTTTGTTCCAGATGTAGTAACATTAATTGCACCTTGGTTATTTCAATATGACTTACATTTCTTCCTATGAAACAGAGGTTACTATATATAGCTAGTAACTTCTTTGTAATGGTCATGCTTTTATTGCTAAGAGTCTAGCAAATGTAATAACATACTATGTACATACCAGAGTACCAGGGATCGTATTGCTCATATTGGTAAGATCAAATCAGCTCCCAATATCGTTCATAAGTGTCAAATATAACCAGTATGAGAAAAAGCAACATAATAACCCACCGAAAAGACATATTTTGACTGATAAAACTAAGCGACTTAGAGATATGTTTCCATTTATTGATTCACATATTTGTACTCAGAAAGGTATATACCTACCCGCGAGAATATTACTACTATAATAGCTCCTTTTAGTGCTATTGCAGACCAGTTGCATGGAGAAATTGAAAACCCAATAGTTCCATCCCTCTTCTCATTTCGACATGACGATTATTTTATGAGGACGACTTTTAATTACGTAGCGGTACGGGAGTATTATGTAGGGTGCTTGTTATCATCATTCTTTGTGAAACAAACCTAACTAGAGCAGCTTGAGCTGCATCAACGGTTTGAGCCTCAAACATTGATTTCATGTGTAACTAAGCTTTAGCCCAAGGTGTAAACTATCCGTTGCAAAAAGAATTTCTGAAGTTTTAGAATGAACAGGCCAACATTATTGTGTTCGCATCATCACACCGATGTGGGGCCGGTTAGCTTAGAGGTAGAGCGATGGACTCGGAGCGAGGGATACCGGGTTCGATCCTCAGCCAAAGTTTTAGCTAAAGGACTGAAATATCGACTACAGCAAAAACAATTGAAATCGAATGATAAATAACGAAGCTGAATTCACATCCGTTTGCTCTGTTTTGAAAACTTGAAAAAATACGTTCATCTTTGACATCGAATAGAGCCGTAAGTAGTCAAGATATAGCTCTAAAAATTGTCATCTTTCAAGCGGCTGACACTCCCCTATCACCCTGGCAAGAAATTATGTTGCTGACCGTACTGTACAAATTGGAAAACGTTTGTAAAGACCACCCGTTATCAGCCGAAATTCGGCAAAATCGTTGAAAAGTATGTACATTTTTCAACTTCAAATGCATATAGCTCTTTTATTTGAGCAGATAGCCGAAAACTGTCAGCGAATCTGAGATAGAGAATTTTGTCAGCTTTCCAATGCAAAAAGAATTCTTGAAATCGGTTGGAAAATAAGGAAGTTATAGGAAGTATGACGTCACTTCCGTTTTCGTGGAAAGTAGGATTAAAAGATATCTGAAAATCTCTGAGTCTCTGCTCACACTTGATCCGAATCGGCATGCAAAATTTGAAGTCGATCCGACCAGCGGTTTGGTGTAGATGGAGGGAGCCCGTAAGTCAGCGGATGATTATTTTTCGATAGTTATCGCCCTTAAATTGCAGTTTACGCCATTTGTAAATACACCTAATAAAATTAAATATGTGCAATATTCCGCCAGTGAATTTTTCGTTTGTTTTTCACCATAGGCCTGGCACAAAGCGGGAAAATTTTAGCTAAAGGACTGAAATATCGACCGCAGCAAGAAATTTTGAAATCTATTGATAAATAACGAAGCTGACGTCACATCCGTTTGCTCTATTTTGAAAACTTGAAAAAAAGACGTTCATCTTTGACATCCAATAGAACAGGAAGTAGTCAAGATAGAGCTCTGAAAATTATCATCTTTTATGCGCCTGACACTCCCCTATCACACTGGCTAGAAATTATGTTGCTGACATTACTGTACAAATTGGAAAACGTTTGTAAAGACCACCCGTTATCAGCCGAAATTCGGCAAAAATTCGGCAAAATCGTTGGAAAGTATGTACATTTTTCAACTTCAAATGCCTATATCTTATTTGACCAGATAGCCGAGAACTGTCAGGAGTTCGAGATGGAGAATTTTGTCAGCTTTCCAATGCAAAAATATTTTTTGAAATCGGTTTGAAAATAAGGAAGTTATAGAAAGTATGACGTCACTTCCGGTTTCGTGGAAAGTGGCATTAAGAGATTTCTGAAAATCTCTGAGTCTCTGCTCACACTTGATCCGAATCGGCATGCAAAATTTGAAGTCGATCCGACCAGCGGTTTGGGCTGTAGACTGAACGGCTGAATAAAAAAAAAAAAAAAAAAAAACCAACGAATACAATAGGTTTTCGGCGCAGCTGAAAGCCGCCTCAAACCTAACAATAGGTTTTTGGCGCAGCTGAAAGCCGCCTCAAACCTAATTACGTTTCAAACATGTAAACAGAATGGGTATCAATGAACATTATCTAGAGGTATGCAAACAACAGAAATGCATACCCAGATCGAGCACATACGTAATATGTTATTGCATGTATCGTGAATACAATTCGACACATTTAATATGTGTATGCTACTAGTGTTTTATCTAAGCTTTATCAGGTTCAAGCACACGTACGCACATAGTATTCCTACATTGCTTTACTCTCTGAGATGTTTATTATAATATTACTCGAGTATATTGTCTATGTTCCCTACAGTAAACCAATTATACGTGCCTGTGTTAATAAGTGGTGGCCGTATTGGGTATGTAAAAAGCCTGGTGTTATGTAAAAATACACAAATGGTGACAATGTGTCCACTATGTTCATGTTTTCGTGAAATGGCAGAGTATAGAATGTTGTAGCAGTTCAACATTCGTTGCCATTTCATTGCTAGTCTGAATAACTGGCGAACATTTTCAGTATGAACATGTCAGAATCTGTTTTTTGATTTGCATTCAAATATTTACATTAATGTTTGCATGAAACGGGCAGTGTACGCCGTCCGACATGAAATATTAAATGTCATTTAGGTAACAGTTTTACAATCTCATTTATTTTCATTTGTGGCGGCTATCTTGAATATCAATATTTCGAGCGACAATTCACACAATACAAATGCATACCCAAATATACAATAGTAAAATGATAATTACATAAATAACATCTACTTGAAGTAATAATAATATACAAAATTATCTGCTACGTTTTATACTTCTATTGTGCAGAGATATAACACACATATTTATGTGGCAGACATTTTCTAATTGAAAATAGCATTCATAGGCAAATAATCGTTGTAGTTATTAATAGTGTAAATTGCCTATGAATGCTAATTTCAATTAAAAAATATGTTTCCTGTCATTTAAACTGGCTAGCTAAAACGGCGCCAATTATTTTGAAATTCAACAGTGTATTCACCATACAGTTAGTAGGTAGTATTATCCGAGCTATTAGCTCGGATTTAGTAACTATGTATATGAAAATTATCAGTCATTGCAGATATGCTAATGAGATAAGTGGTGGTCGCAGTGTCACTGTTTGCGGGTTTAACTTTATACTACGCCATAAAAAAGTAGTTCAACAACAGTAAAACAGCGAGCTATCTTACCGTTTCAGCGTAATACATGTGTTGTTTGCTTTTTTGTGCTATATGTACTGTGTGTTATTGCAAACGTTTTTGTATACTTTATAAACTATTAACTGTTATGTATTAATATGAGTACTTTGTTATGTATGTTGATATTTTGCGCAATGATATAGTAGGGGGCGGGATTTCCCTGTGAATTACCAATCAGATTAAAGCTTACATTCTGAACTTTACATAGGTCAATGGCTCGATAAAATCCGACATTGGATAGCGAAATGATGATGATTTAAAGCAGAAACATTGTTTTTTGACAGTTACATACTGTTTTTATCATTTTGAGCCATTGATATTATTAATCAGTGTCCATTTTACTTAAAAAATCAACTAATCTATAATGAATTTAGTAAAACAGTTCGCGCGGAAATCCAAATTTTCCAAAGAGGTGATAGCAATTTTTTGATAATTACACGTCGTGTGTGTTAGCGCATAGGCTGCCGACAGTCTTGCGACTTGACGTTACACAGCATATACAGTACGATACACTTCACAAAGGAAACGCTGTCTTGAGTTTGAATAAGGATAATAATTATCTCTAGATTATTTGTATTATGAATTAAAAAAATATATTTAAATAATTAGATATTAATTTAAATAAATATTTCGGCATCATCTGTGTCAGGAGAAAATGGACTGATGACATATGTCACCAGTGTAGTTCCTGAGCTATGATGTGACAAGAAAAAAGGGACTGACATATGTCACCTGTTGTGTTCCATGCATGACTGCTCGCTCTTGTTTGTAATTGTTGTTAAATATGTGTATACAAAACTATAGATATACCCCCCCCCCCCTCCGGCATACAAAGTATGTAGAGGGGTATATAGTTTTCGTAATTCCGTCCGTCCTCGTTAAAGAGTTTGGGTACCCATTATCTCTGTGACGGAAAGTCGGATGGACCTCAGACTTCATATACATGTACTTCCTTATCATCAACCATATTTTCATGCCATACCACACTCATGCGGCCTTCATTTCCAAGGTCAATGTCAAATTACTTAGACATTTGCATCCGTACGATTTGCCTTAAAGTGTTCTGCAACCGTAAGTCAGATTGACTTCAAACTTCATATACTTCCTTATCATCATCCATATTTTAATTCCATACATGTACCACACACATGTGGCCTTCATGTCCAAGGTCAAGGTGAAATTACTTTGAACAATCATGTTTGTCAAGATAAATATTGTTTTTGCAGCATTGATAATGTATACTGATTCAAAGAATATATTGATTTTAAATGGAGTATATGTGATTTTTTTTGTGTGAAATATTAAAATGGTTGCCATGACAACCAATATTATTAAACGTTCACATGTTAAGTGTATTGCAAGATGATAACAGTACTCGGGTGTATTGCATTGATTTTCAAAAAGTAAACACCTTTTCAACAAATACTATTTTTGTGTTTTCCAATATTGGTTACCATGGTTACTATGGTAATGCATATATATTTCAGAACTAGTGTATAATAACATATGACAAAGCAATATATCCTGTGAGTATATATAGTCGGGAAATTATTGAGCAAGTGAAAATTGTATGTAGCTGACCATTTGAATAGTTGCTGTCTCAACTACTGACAAGCCGCAATACATCTATTCCGCAAAGTTCCGCATCCTTCCTGGTGCAAATTCTTAAGAATACAATGTACTTTCCAACAAATTAATTGTTAGTATATGTGTCCTCCACAAGCACGTACTGCGAAGGATTTCAGGACTTTCAGTCCTTTGATTACTTCTGTTCTCAGTATTGAGTTTGTACAAAAGAATAAGTACCTATGAGTTACACACATATATGGGCAAAATAAGTTTACGTTGGCGGCCATTTGGAAATCCGCCATTTTGAACCGGAAGACTCGTTTTATCGATTGTCCCCTCTGCTCATTTTGGAGATATTAGGCACGTATTGATTAACATTATTATATGTTATCTCCCTTGAGATAGCATACTATGTCATGCAAATTTCTATGGGGGCAACCATTGTCGTGCTGCCCCTAAACGGCGAGTACGACCAAGAAAATAGTGCCCTGTGCCAACTTATCCTATGGCGTTTTGGTCTGTCTTGCTTTGTATATAAAAATCTACATATACTACTCTCTATAGTTTTCACAGCTTTGGCCTCAGTTTATCAGTTAAATTCTGGAAAATACGAATAAAGACGTTTCGTGTGTATGAATACAGCAGCGAGCTAATATGAAATAGGCACTACCTATGACGGGCGACGTCATACCAGTTATCCGGATAATTAGTTTATCGAACAAATGAAAATACCTATTAACTAGAGCAGCTGAAGCTGCATCAACGGTTTGAGGCTTGATGTACTGACAAACGTACACTGGCAAAGTGATTAGAAGACATTGCCAATGACGAAAACATATGAAACTCAAAAAAAAATTGATGCAATTCCAATGAAATTGAAAAAATAAAGTTTTGTATTTTCAGAATCGCTTGACTATCCTAAGCATTTTTCATTATATAACGTTCTACGAAATGTGTACCGTTAACCCCCTAGTCTGACATTGAAGTTGAGACGATTCTAAAGCACTCAGCATGTCAGTTCGTATATAAAATGAAAATTGTTTAAGTTCGAGTCCAAATCTAAATCTCCACGTAACTCGTTCCATTTGGTGATTTGGTCGCCAATATTAACCACTATATCTCTCTCTCTGTACTGCCTGTCCCTCAGACATTCGCCTTTTTTTTGGCCGACGCCGTTTCATACAATTTCCGTCCTGGACGTTTCGACATGTTGATATTCTTGTTTACATATTGGGAAGCCGACTGGCGCGCGTAGTATACTGCGCATGCGCACCGCAAGCCGTGATGTGAAAGTCGTCGTCCACGCACATTATCAAAATAGACTGTTACCGCCGCGCGTCGCTAACAGTAAATTGATAATTAATAAATGATTATATTTGTATAGCGGGCACTCGTAATGTTTAGAACTGGTGGAATAGTGACATAATTATACACTTATTTAATTCCTATAAAGAACATTTTGTGCCTACTGCGTGGGCATGTACCTTTAACAAACGCTGGTCAGTGGTCGCATAGAGTTAACACGCGAAGTGTGCCATCCAACTCTAGACAGTGACCTCATGAACTTAACACGTTGCTAAGATCAAAGGATTTAGCCGCAGCCACAGGCATTCGGCCTGTTTCGGCTTTCATCGGTATAATTATCATGATTATGTTGAACAACAAAGAAAACTAGAGCAGCTTGAGCTGCATCAACGGTTTGAGCCTCAAACATTGATTTCATGTGTAACTAAGCTTTAGCCCAAGGTGTAAACTATTTGCTGACAGTACTGTACAAATTGGAAAACGTTTGTAAAGACCACCCGTTATCAGCCGAAATTCTGCAAAATCGTTGAAAAGTATGTACATTTTTCAACTTCAAATGCATATAGCTCTTTTATTTGAGCAGATAGCCGAAAACTGTCAGCGAATCTGAGATAGAGAATTCTGTCAGCTTTCCAATGCAAAAATAATTCTTGAAATCGGTTGGAAAATAAGGAAGTTATAGGAAGTATGACGTCACTTCCGTTTTCGTGGAAAGTGGCATTAAGATATTTCTGAAAATCTCTGAGTCTCTGCTCACACTTGATCCGAATCGGCATGCAAAATTTGAAGTCGATCCGACCAGCGGTTTGGGCTGTAGACTGAACGGCTGAATAAAAAAAAAAAAAAAAAAAACCAACGAATACAATAGGTTTTCGGCGCAGCTGAAAGCTGCCTCAAACCTAAAAAAAAACCAACGAAAACAAAATGTAGCTCTCATTAAAAAATATTTGAAATCGGTTGAATAATAAAGAAGTTATGACCATTTCAATTTTGTAAAATTGAAAATAAACGTCCATGTTTGACAGGCAATAGAATCGGAACTATTCAAGCTATCGCTCTGAAAAATATCATCCTTTGTTCGACAAATGCCCGCGACACGCTGTCAAAAAACTATGTTGCTGAGATTGCTGTACAAATTGGAAACTGTTTTCAAAGACCACCTGTTAAAATAAAAAAAATCCGAAATTGTTGATTTTTTTTTCATTTTTTTCAACTTCACATGTCTATAGCTCTCTCATTTGAGCAGATAGACGAAAATTTATATTATGAAGATAGGGAATTCTCGCAGCTTTCCAATGCAAAACGAATTTTTGAAATCGGTTGGAAAATAAAGAAGTTATAGGGAATTATATGATATATGACGTCACTTCCGGTTTCGTGGAAAGTAACGTCATGAGAATTCTGAAAATTGCGTTATTCTCGTCTCACAGTCAATACGAATCTGCATACAAAATTTGAAGTCGATCCGACAAGCGGTTTGGGCTGTAGTCCCGACGGCTGAATAAAAAGAAAAAAAAATTGATGCAATTCCAATGAAATTGAAAAAATAAAGTTTTGTATTTTCAGAATCGCTTGACTATCCTAAGCATTTTTCATTATATAACGTTCTACGAAATGTGTACCGTTAACCCCCTAGTCTGACATTGAAGTTGAGACGATTCTAAAGCACTCACAGCATGTCAGTATTGTTACTGTGTGATTTAACGTGACGCTGTCAAACTTCAAATGCATGTAGCTCTCTCATTTGAGCAGATAGCTAAAACTACCAGCGATGCGGAGATAGAGAATTTTATTGCCTTTTTAATGGAAAAGAAATATTTGAAATCGGTTGAATAATAAAAAAGTTATGACCATTTCAAATTTAAAAAAATGAAAGAACCAAACTTCAAATGCCTACAACTCTCTCATTTGGGCAGATAGCCAAAAACTACCAGCGAAGCGGAGATAGAGAATTTTGTTGGCTTTTTAATGGAAAAAAAATATTTGAAATCGGTTAGATAATAACAAAGTTATGAACATTTCAAATTTGAAAAATTGAAAAAAAAACGTCCAAGTTTGAAAGACAATAGAATCAGAACTATTCAAGCCATTGCTCTGAAAAATATCATCTTTTGTGCGGATGAAATTTCCCGCGTCACGCTGTCAAAAAATTATGTTGCTGAGAATACGACAAATTGGAAACTGTTTTCGAAGACCACCCGTTAAAATAAAATAAAAATCTGAATTGTTGATTTTTTTTCATTTTTCTTTCAATTTCACATGTCTATAGCTCTCTCATTTGAGCAGATAGCCAAACATTGTCAGCGAAGCGAAGATAGAGAATTCTCGCAGCTTTACAATTCAAAAAGAATTTTTGAAATCGGTTGGAAAATAAGGAAGTTATAGGGAATTATATGATATATGACGTCACTTCGGTTTCGTAAAAAGTGACGTCATGAGAATTCTGAAAATTGCGTTATTCTCGTCTCACTGTTGATGCGAATCGGTATACAAAATTTGAAGTCGATCCGAACAGCGGTTTGGGCTGTAGACTGAAGGGCTGAATAAAAAAAAAAAAAAAAAAAAAAAAAAAAACAAACAAAAAAAACAAACGAATACAATAGGTTTTCGGCGCAGCGGAAAGCCGCCTCAAACCTAAAAAGAAAAAAAAAACCAACGAAAACAAAAGGTTTGAGGAATCAAATTCCTCAAACCTAATTAAGCGCATTCTTTTGATCCAATATTGCAACGAATACATATAAGTCTCGCAGCTGCTTGCTGTTTCCATGCCAATGTGAAGAATATATCGCCAAGGTGAACATTTAGTAAAATTTGCTGAAAACATTCCCCAACTCTGTCCACAAGTTGTTTACAACTTCAAAAGTCGCGCGGGGGCACAATCGAGTGCCGAGTTCCAATTGTCTATATCGTGTGGCTTTTCGTTACAATGGTGGCGAATGGGAGTTTTGTACCTTTCTAAGTACTATTATATTTACACCCGGGCACATTTGAATTGTTTTGTGCATTGTTTAGAAAGGTGTTTTATGTATATACAAACAATAATTGACCATCCAAGACACGCTAGAATCAACTGTGATCACATGCACTCACACGCCTTTTTCACCATCTTACATACCGGCTTCGTGCGATAGGAGAATGAACTAGCTAGGTTAAATTAACCGCCTCATTGCCTCCTTCATTTAATGCACATATTTCGACTGTATGGCAGATATTAGTAAAGTCTGAAACAAACGGGCCAACGGTCATTGGCCTGCCATTTTTGGGCTCAAATGCCCGGGTTTGGAAGGTCGTCGAGCCAATTCCTACCCTTAAATATAAGATAATAAAAATAATTCAATGTGTATATTGCATGTGACACGTGAATAAAGAAATATACTGCTACTACTACTATAACCAGTAGGCTTTCAATTCCAGAGGCCTTTGTTCAATCTTTCCTTCAATTATTTGCGACCAGAGGTTGTGGGTTCAAACCTTGCCGCAGGCCTTCAGCCCTACAGACCATACAGCTAGCATGTGCAGGTGAGCCGGCTTGTAACAAGCCGTCTGATCACGATCTGCTATGTTGATCAGTATGTTTCGGATATCTTAAAACTACCATTTATCGGATTAATGGAATAGTCCAGAAATTAACATGGAATTTACATGCATTCATCTGATGATACTCTATCGTGCTATAGCAAATCGATGACCCACCCCCGATCCCTTTCCCCAAGGTCAAGGTCAATGTCACAAACATAGCAAATTCATAAACTTAACGTTTGGGTAAACGTCTTATACTATATGTTTCCTTTCATGAAACGCCTTGATAGTTCATACATGCATTCATCTGATGATACTCTATCGTGCTATAGCAAATCCATGACCCACCACCCAACCCCTTACCCCAGGGTCAAGGTCACACACTTACCACATTTATAACATTAACGTTGTGGTAAATGTCTTATAACATCTGTTTCCTTTCATGGAACGCCTTGATATTTCATACATGCATTCCTCAGATAATCCTCTATCATGCTATAGCAAATCCATGACCCACCACCCAACCCTTACCCCAAGGTCAAGGTCACAAACTTAGCATGTTTATAAACTGAACGTTGGGGTAAATGTTGTGTAACTTCTGTTTCGTTACAGGGAACACTTTGATATTTCATACATGCATTCATGTGATCCTCTATTGTGCTACAGCAAATCCATGACATATGTATGTGATGCAGAATACTGACTGTGACAGCGGCGTTTTGTCTTCTAAATGATTAATAGCTGATCCCTCTGCTATAATGACACAACATTCTCACCATCGATGGCTATGTAGAAACTTGTCCGTATGACCTTTACTGTAGTTGATTGCATTGTTGTGTTATATGATCGAGTTGCCTTGTGGCATATTTGTTGAGTTTTGGGGAACAACTGTGGTGCCAGATACACTGCATTATGATAACAATTGAATAGGGCTACATTGTGTGTTATCTATGTATCTTTCACTAGGTGGTGTTTATTTGTGGTAATTTATTTGTCTTCAACACTATTGCATTGGCATTGTGAAATATTTATTCTACAAAATGGTAATGTTTTGCTACATTATTATTTGACTACCTTGTGAATTAAACTGCATAGCTCGCCGATGCTGTCCGCAAATAAATGTGCAATGTTGTAAATCACATACACCGACATTTTGTTCCAGATGTAGTAAAATTAATTGCACCTTGGTTATTTCAATATGACTTACATTTCTTCCTATGAAACAGAGGTTACTATATATAGCTAGTAACTTCTTTGTAATGGTCATGATTTTATTGCTAAGAGTCTAGCAAATGTAATAACATACTATGTACATACCAGAGTACCAGGGATCGTATTGCTCGTATTGGTAAGATCAAATCAGCTCCCAATATCGTTTATAAGTGTCAAATATAACCAGTATGAGAAAAAGCAACATAATAACCCACCGAAAAGACATTTTTGGACTGATAAAACTAAGCGACTTAGAGATATGTTTCCATTTATTGATTCACATATTTGTACTCAGAAAGGTATATACCTACCCGCGAGGATATTACTACTATAATAGCTTCTTTAGTGCTATTGCAGACCAGTTGCATGGAGAAATTGAAAACCCAATAGTTCCATCCCTCTTCTCATTTCGACATGACGATTATTTTATGAGGACGACTTTTAATTACGTAGCGGTACGGGAGTATTATGTAGGGTGCTTGGATATCATCATTCTTTGTGAAACAAACCTAATTACGTTTCAAACATGTAAACATAATTGGTATCAATGAACATCTAGAGGTATGCAAACAACAGAAATGCATACCCAGATCGGGCACATACGTAATATGTTATTGCATGTATCGTGAATACAATTCGACACATTTAATATGTGTATGCTACTAGTGTTTTATCTAAGCTTTATCAGGTTTAAGCACACGTACGTACATAGTATTCCTACATTGCTTTACTCTCTGAGATGTTTATTATAATATTACTCGAGTATATTGTCTATGTTCCATACAGCAAAAAAATTATACGTTCCTGTGTTAGTAAATGGTGGCCGTATTGTGTATGTATAAAGCCTGGTGTTATGTAAAAATACACAAATGGTGACAATGTGTCCACCATGTTCATGTTTTCGTGAAATGGCAGAGTATAGAATGTTGTAGCAGTTCAACATTCGTTGCCATTTCATTGCTAGTCTGAATAACTGGCGAACATTTTCAGTATGAAAATGTCAGAATCTGTTTTTGATTTGCATTCAAATATTTACATTAATGTTTGCATAAAACGGGCAGTGTACGCCGTCCGACATGAAATATTAAATGTCATTTAGGTAACAATTTTTACAATCTCATTTATTTTCATTTGTGGCGGCCATCTTGAATTTCAATATTTCGAGTGACCATTCACACCATACAAATGCATACCCAAATATACAATAGTAAAATGATAATTACATAAATAACATCTACTTGGAGTAATAATAATATACAAAATTATCTGCTACGTTTTATACTTCTATTGTGCAGAGATATAACCGTCATATTTATGTGGCAGACATTTTTTAATTGAAAATAGCATTCATAGGCAAATAAGCGTTGTAGTAATTATTTTGTTATTAATAGTGTACATTGCCTATGAATGCTAATTTCAATTAAAAAATGTGTTTCCTGTCATTCAAACTGGCTAGCTAAAACGGCGCCAATTATTTTGAAATTCAACAGTGTATTCACCATACAGTTAGTAGGTATTATTATCCGAGCTATTAGCTCGGATTTAGTAACTATGTATATGAAAATTCTCAGTCATTGCAGATATGCTAATGAGATAAGTGGTGGTCGCAGTGTCACTGTTTGCGGGTTTAACTTTATACTACGCCATAAAAAAGTAGTTCAACAACAGTAAAACAGCGAGCTATCTTACCGTTTCAGCGTAATACATGTGTTGTTTCTTTTTTTGTGCTATATGTGTGTTATTGAAACGTTTTTGTATACTTTATAAACTATTAAATGTATTAATATGAGTTCTTTGTTATGTATGTTGATATTTTGCGCAATGATATAGTAGGGGGCGGGATTTCCCTGTGACGTTTTTCTTGAATTACCAATCAGATTAAAGCTTACATTCTGAACTTTACATAGGTCAATGGCTCGATAAAATCCGACATTGGATAGCGAAGTGATGATGATTTAAAGCAGAAACATTGTTTTTTGACAGTTACATACTGTTTTAATCATCTTGAGCCATCGATATTATTAATCAGTGTCCATTTTACTTAAAAAATCAACTAATCTATAATGAATTTAGTAAAACAGTTCGCGCGGAAATCCAAACTTTCCAAAGAGGTGCTAGCAATTTTTTTGATAATTACACGTCGTGTGTGTTAGCGCATAGGCTGCCGACAGTCTTGCGACTTGACGTTACACAGCATATATACAGTACGATACACTTCACAAAGGAAACGTTGTCTTGAGTTTGAATAAGGATAATAATTATCCCTAGATTATTTGTATTATGAATTAAAAAAATATATTTAAATAATTAGATATTAATTTAAATAAATATTTCGGCATCATTTACTCAATAAATTACAATTGAATGTGTAGCTGAAATGAAAGTGAAAGTAGAACGTTTTAGTTATATCCTCCGGGTTACAAATCGCTGAGGATTCCTATTTGAATTGGAAAATGATATGAATTTTAAATTTAGGAGACTGTGTCAGGAGAAAATGGACTGATGACATATGTCACCAGTCTAGTTCCTGAGCTATGACTGTGACAGGGAAAAAGGGACTGATGACATATGTCACCTGTCGTGTTCCATGCATGACTACTCACTCTTGTTTGTAATTGTTGTAAAATATATAAAGTTTAAACTGTGTATACAAAACTATAGATATACCCCCCCCCCCCCGGCATACAAAGTATGTCGAGGGGTATATAGTTTTCGTAATTCCATCCGTCCACGTTAAAGAGTTTTGGTACCCATTATCTCTGTGACGGAAAGTCGGATGGACCTCAAACTTCATATACATGTACTTCCTTATCATCAACCATATTTTCATTCCATACCACACTCATGCGGCCTTCATTTCCAAGGTCAATGTCAAATTACTTAGAAATTTGCATCCGTACGATTTGCCTTACAGTTTTCTGCAACCGTAAGTCAAATTGACTTCAAACTTCATATACTTCCTTATCATCATCCATATTTTCATTCCATACATGTACCACACCCATGTGGCCTTCATGTCCAAGGTCAAGGTGAAATTACTTTGAACAATCATGTTTGTCAAGATAAATATTGTTTTTGCAGCATTGATAATGTATACTGATTCGACGAATATATTGATTTTAAATAGAGTATATATGATTTTTTTGTGGGAAATATTAAAATGGTTGCCATGACAACCAATATTATTAAACGTTCACATGTTAAGTGTATTGCAAGATGATAACAGTACTCGGGTGTATTGCATTGATTTTCAAAAAGTAAACACCTTTTCAACAAATATTATGTTTGTGTTTTCCAATATTGGTTACCATGGTTACTATGGTAATGCATATATATTTCAGAACTAGTGTATAATAACATATGACAAAGCAATATAACCTGTGAGTATATATATAGTCGGGAAATTATTGAGCAAGTGAAATTTGTATGTAGCTGACCATTTGAATAGTGCTGTCTCAGCTACTGACAAGCCGCAATACATCTATTCCGCAAAGTTCCGCATCCTTCCTGGTGCAAATTCTTAAGAATACAATGTACTTTCCAACAAATGAATTCTTAGTATATGTGTTCTCCACAAGCACGTACTGCGAAGGATTTCAGGACTTTCAGTCCTTTGATTACTTCTGTTCTCAGTATTGAGTTTGTACAAAATAATAAGTACCTATGAGTACACACATATTAAGATATGGGCAAAATAAGTTTACGTTGGCGGCCATTTGGAAATCCGCCATTTTGAACCGGAAGACCCGTTTTATCGATTGTCCCCTCTGCTCATTTTGGAGATATTAGGCACGTATTGATTAACATTATTATATGTTATCTCCCTTGAGATAGCTATTATGTCATGCAAATTTCCATGGGGGCAGTCATTGTCGTGCTGCGCCTAAACGGCGAGTACGACCAAGAAAATAGTGTCCTGTGCCAACTTATCCTATGGCGTTTTGGTCTGTCTTGCTTTGTATAAAAAATCTACATATACTACTCTCTATAGTTTTCGCAGTTTTGGCCTCAGTTTATCAGTTAAATTCTGAAAAATACGAATCAAGACGTATGAATACAGCAGCTAGCTAATATGAAATATGCACTACCTATGACGGGCGACGTCATACCAGTTATCCGGATAATTAGTTTATCGAACAAATTAAAATACCTGTTAATTAAGCGCATTCTTTTGATCCGATATTGCAGCGAATACATATAAGTCTCGCAGCTGCTTGCTGTTTCCATGCCAGTGTGAAGAATATATCGCCAAGGTGAACATTTAGTAAAATTTGCTGAAAACATTTCCCAACTCTGTCCACAAGTTGTTTACAACTTCAAAAGTCGCGCGGGGGCACAATCGAGTGCCGAGTTCCAATTGTCTATATCGTGTGGCTTTTCGTTACAATGGTGGCGAATGGGAGTTTTGTGCATTTCTAAGTACTATTATATTTACAACCGGGCATATTTGAATTGTTTTGTGCATTGTTTAGAAAGGTGTTTTATGTATATACAAACGATAATTGACCATCCAAGACACGCTAGAATCAACTGTGATCACATGCACTCACACATCTTTTTTTACCGTCTTACATACCAGCTTCGTGCGATAGGAGAATGAACTGGCTAGGTTAAATTAACCGCCTCATTGCCTCCTTCATTTAATGCACATATTTCGACTGTATGACAGACATTAGTAAAGTCTGAAACAAACGGGCCAACGGTCATTGGCCTGCCATTTTTGGGCTCAAATGCCCGGGTTTGGAAGGTCCTCGAGCCAAATTCCTACCATTAAATATAAGATAATAAAAATTAATTAAATGTGTATATTGCATGTGACACGTGAATAAATAAATATACTGCTACTACTACTATAACCAGTAGGCTTTCAATTCCAGAGGCCTTTGTTCAATCTTTCCTTCAATTATTTGCGACCAGAGGTTGTGGGTTCAAACCTTGCCGCAGGCCTTCAGCCCTACAGACCATACAGCTAACATGTGCAGATTATGTAGATCCAGGTGAGCCGGCTTGTAACAAGCCGTCTGATCACGATCTGCAGTGTTGAGCAGTATGTTTCGGATATTTTAAAACTACCATATATCGGATTAATGGAATAGTCCAGAAATTAACATGGAATTTACAACGTCAGATATTTAGCGGTGAAAGGCTTATTAATAATATTTCCTTGTCAGCTAAACTGTTTCAATGGTCACAAATGTCATAATTTCCGTTGAAGCAAACACATTCAGATATGGCGCACTGGTTGATAACATAGATTTTACGACGTTTGAGACCAGTATATTGTCCCAGATCAGCATGAGCAGCAGAGCAGTCTGATCAAGGCATACGCAGTTCGTCATTCAGTCTTAAGTTGCCATTTTAGTTCGCCTGCAAGAAGTGCATAAGAGCTTATGGCATACCCCCGGCGTCGTCGGCGTCGGCGTCCACAAACTTAACGTTGTGGTAAATGTCTTATAACTTCTGTTTCCTTTCGTGAAACGCCTTGATATTTCATACATGCATTCCTCAGATGACCCTATATCATGATGTAGCAAAATCCACAACCCACCCCTTACTCCAAGGTCAAGGTCACAAACTTAGCATGTTTATAAACTTAACGTTGGGGTAAATGTTGTGTAACTTCTGTTTCGTTGCAGGGAACACTTTGATATTTCATACATGCATTCATGTGATCCTCTATTGTGCTACAGAAAATCCATGACCCCCCCCCCCCCCCCCACCCCTTTCCCCAAGATCAACATCATAGCAAACCCACCACCCAACCCTTACCCCAAGGTCAAGGTCACAAACTTAGCATGTTCATAAACTTAATTAACGTTGGGGTAAATGTTGTGTAACTTCTGTTTCTTTACAGGGAACGCTTTGATATTGCATACATGCATTCATCTGATGATCCTCTATTGTATGGAAGGTGATATCCGCCATAATTATATGTGACTTGATGCTTGCGTGCTGATGACATTACAACTTATATTCATGTTATTTCATTCGTCATTTGTATTTATTACATTTGAAATCTGCTTGTTGTAATTGTATTTGTCTTTCTTACATGTCCATTCTGCTGATTGCTTTGTTAATTCGTCTTATTTACATTACAATTATTGATACGTCCTTATTCGTGTCCCCGTTTTATTGCACTAAGCATTTGCAATATAAAGTAAGAACAAAGCACTTAGCACTTTGAATAAGGCCGAAAGCATATATATAGAATATGGGGCTCCTGCAATATAATCTCAGTTTTAGCTTTCCCAGTCTCTGTGGTTAGAAGTTTAAATATATAAAAATACAAAACTACTATATAGTTTGGTATTTTTGTACTTTTGTATGAAAATCTTACAATATAATCTCAATTTTAAACTTCTCAGCCCTTGAGATTAGGAATTTATCAAAACAATGCTTGTTGTACACAATTATATAGTTGTTTTGTATGAAAACCATAATATTCAGCAAAACAAAATATATGCACACAATAAAGTACAATTTTTTGTACCAAAGTTTGTACAAAAGTGTGTACATTTTTTGTACAAAAGTGTGTACCAAAAATGGTACAGGTACACACAATTGTAAATATTTAGCAAAATATACATGAAGCGTCTAATCCTTGAATTGACACGTGTGTCACTTTATGGATCAAATGCTTGTGTTATCTCGTGGAGATAAAGAACACAGTGTTTGTAAACATAAACCAAAAGTACAAAGTCATATCATCCTATACGGACTTGTGATAACTTTAAAAAGTTGTTGTTGTTGTTGGTTTTTAAGGATCCCCGCGCTTATTTTTATTCTCTAAATTAAGCCACTTTTCGTTGAAACTTCTAATTGACTATTACAGCAATACAATTAATATGATCGGTTCAGTTTCTTAAGGAGTTTCTCCATTTGGGTAACATCATCATCGGAGTTGGCTATCTCGTGATTTCACAATTTTATTATCTCCTGATTCATTACTGATAAAACAATCAGGTGCGTTATATACACATGGCCAGCAAATTATGTTCATGAAAAAACATGCACTAACAATAACAGGGAAGCAAAGCCCATATGTCTGTGAATCTAATGCACATACACACCAGATGGAAAAATTGGCACCAGCCTAGCCCAGTTTGCATCCATGAGATGTGAATGCCGTACCAAAACATACAAAATCAGAGTTTTCTGACAGCCCCCATGGGAGCCCCCACATTCCTCGTTCTCTCTAGGGAGAACGAAGAATGTATATCTGTCAGCATGTGTTTGATAGATTGCGCAACATGTACAAGGGGCATCCCAAAGGTAGAGAAGGCGGCATACTAATATACATATACAGGCTTTTTCAATACGGTGTCTGAACAGATAATTTTAATCAGCGGAACACATACATCAGTGATGTCAGAGCCACCCGTCTACCCCGGCTGGCAGATAACTCGAACAGAACAAATGAATGTTATTAAACACGATTATCGTTGCTTGCAAACCTACATTATATGTTTCAAAAACATTGTACATCGGTAGTAAAAAAAATTAAAAAATAATAAAATGTAATAATTGTTATAAGTATCAAACTATGGGTGTTTGTAGGCACCTACATTGGCTTCACCCAAGGACCATTTTCTTTGATTTAAACCATTATTATACAAATCTATATGCCACAATCCCTACCCACAACCATTCCGCCCACTATTCCGCCCACTAAATATAATTTCTCTATCCTTTTGACTCTGTGAAGGTGTATAATAATCACTCAATACCGGCTCTCCTCCGAACGACTGTAATTGTTGTGCACCTGTCACCGGTGCCGTAACAGCATTATACTCCCTAATAGTTTCATCTACATCCTCAAACGTCTTAGCAGCGTGGTTCTGCTTTCTAATTTCATTATTAATCCAGTCTAATCTCTCTGTTTCTTTTTTTTTCTGCCCACTGTGCCTGTGCCTTTTGCAATTGCTCTACGGCATTATCATGCCTTTTGCGTTCTTCAATCGCAGAATTATTCCCCAATGAAGTGAATAAGAAATTACTCCCTGTAAACGCCAATGCATTCACTAATGCGCCACCAACCATCATAGCTATTCCAGACATTTTGTTTATATACTAATTTTATTACTTAAAAATATTATCAGGAATTATACCTTGTTTAACAAGCATATCTCTCGTAGCAATAGCAAGTCCAGTATCCAACATTAACATAGCCATATTATAACCATCAAGTTGCAGTTTTGGCACCGCCTGTCTTATAATTTTATTCATTATCTGCGCATATCCGATTTCAAGCGCCGTTATTACAGCAGCATGATATGCAAGATTTTCCTATTATCTTTCCATCTGTATTAATTGCCGTCATCTTTTTTTATTTTACTTAATAATAAATTTAATTTAATTTAATTAATTGTTTACTCCATAAGATGAGGATTGTGTTTTACACTAGGCATTTCAGGTTCTTTTGTTTCAATTTTATTTCGATTTTAACAATTTATAGCCAAACACAAACCCACCAACTAAACTCACTGCACTTACAAAATATATTATCGAGGTTTTATGACTTTCACTATAACTGGTTCTTCAGTTGTATATCTACTTTTTTCTTATGTACCATATGTAATAGACTTTCTTGTTTGGCTTTTCTAGCAGCAGCACCCTTTTTACCAGCTTCAACCCTCTTTGGATTCTTTGCTGTTACTTGTTTAATCTCCTCTTTTCGTTCTGGAATTTCTTCATCAGGAATCTGTTGTGTGTTCTCCGTTTCCTTATTATTTATTTATATATTTATATTTTTAAATTGACAATATTTAAATGTTGTTATTGCTGCAGTAATAGGTGCCAGAAATGCTCCAAACCTAAAATACAACTCACAACAAGTACTAGTCAATGCATGGTCAACAAATGGATCTCCTTCTAAATCAGCTACGAGTTTATCATGATTTCCTGCTGGTATAGGCAAGATATTACCTACAGCTAGAGCATACATATTCAAAATAGTATTACCAAGAGTTTTCGTCATTGAAGCACCCAATCTACTTTCATATCTGTTATACAATTTTAATATTTGTTCATTTGACAACTCTTCTAGTTGTGAAATAGTTATATCTTTACCCAAATATTGAACAGATTTCCCACCTGAAATAATCGAAGATAACCGTTGTTTTTAAGTGATCATTATTTACTTCACCTACAACACTATCATTGGATACTTTATCATCACTTAGTTGTTCTATAAGTTCCTCACAATTCATTTTTATTTTGCATAATATATATTTTAATTTAAAATAAACCCAACCCGATCCAAATATAATAATCAATAATTGTATGAATATCAATATCTCAAACATTTCATATATTCATACAATTGTTTAAGTTAAATTTGCTTAGAACAACTCAACATTGTTAAGCAATACCTATTGTTGAACAATTCTTAACATTGGTATCTATGAATTGCTCAGCTAAATCAAGTTAAATCAAGTTTAAATCAAGTTAAAATCCAGTAAAATAAACAAAATAAGAAATATTAAGTAATACTAAGTAATACTAAGCATTACTTAAGCAACTTATAACCAGTAGGTTGATCAGTTCTAATAAGCAACTTAGAATGTTTTTGTTTTCGATAACTCTTTTCTTATTTTGTTTCTTTCCTCTAGTGTCGAAATAACATCTTTTTATCTCTCAAAACAGTCCTCAAAACTATCTCTGTCTTTCGTATAAAACATACACAGCCATTTTGTCTGTTCTCTTAAGTCTTTTAATACTGAATTATATCTCTGTGATATAACCCAAACGCTTTGCTCGCATGTCGTCCAGAGAATGCGAGCTGTGACAACATATCTTTTTTCTTTGTTAATTGCTTTGTAGCTGAACAGTCATCAATGATATATAATGTTGGGCTTCCAGCATATTTATTAAAAAATAATCTTAACAGATCTTGCAGCTTCTCTTCGCCATTATTACCAACTGGATTAACAATCGTTATTTTTGTATCGATTGGTCGGCGTACATCCCTTATCCACTTCTGTTTTTATAAGCCTTGTTCCATGCTATAGTTGGACAAAGTATAATTATATTATCGAAAAAACCTTTATAACCTCCTTGTTGTTGTGAAAGCTCTAATAAGCCTAAAACAAATTTCTGTTTTCCCACATCCTGTTTTGACCACAAACAATTGCACTATGTGCATACTTTGGTAAATCAATATAACACGATACAAATCTTCCATTTTCTATATTTAGTTGGGCATCTTGAATTATAAATAAATATATATTTATTGCACTTGCAGCTTCAGCTTCTTTAGTAATCTGAATTGTAATACCTTCACTCGCATTTTCTAGTCTCCGTCCATTCCCATGTAAACTATTATCATCTGTTGTTCTTAAGTCAAGCCAGAGTGCATATTGTTTTGTAAGATATTTGCCAATTGTCACACTGGACACATTAAATTCTTTACTGACAGCGTTCACTATCGGATCATTAATATCTCCACCGGCAAAGTGTTTGCGTATTTCATCCCACATATTATATGCTTTCATCCCTTGACTGTATAGTTGATTAGGCACACCCTCAATTGTTACTTCAACATTATTTATTTTCGGATTATAGAATTTTTCACTTTTTCTTGAAAAAGGTGTTGATTGTTCTTCAAATACCATTAAAATTCCCTTCATGGACCTAGCAGGGGTATTCAAATTTTATATTCCATATAGAATCACTTTTTATTTTTAGTTATCTTTCGGTGACGAAGAATTCTATCATACAAAATTGACATTTGTCCCATATATTGATTTTTTACCATTGTTGCTAAATTAGGCTCTGTGACCATATCAAATTCTAAACTTATATTATTAATTTCATAATTAGCAGCTAAGTCACCTGTGGCTATTATTACCCTTGAATAATCATTAAATGTAAGTTCATATTCGAGCCTATCACCCAAACCAGATTGATAATAAGGCATATGGGCTTCAAGAAGTTCAAAATCTAATGGTATATAAAATCGATTACCAAATGTATCTGCGATAGCTTATCTTCAGCGTTTCCAGAACTAGAATCTGCTGCTCCAGTTCTTAATTTTGTTATATTTGAACTTGTACTAGTGTCTATACCTTGATAAACCATATTATTTCGCTCTGGAGGTGTTTTCCATAGGTCACGATAGATGTAATACACATCTGAATCATCGATTGATAAAATTTCATTACCAGATATTTTAATAGTTGTTTTCTTGACGATTGCACGACCAAGATTTTGAACCACTCGGCGATTGTCATCAGTGGAGGTTAATGCAATTGTAAAAGCTAAACGAACTGTTCCAGGTACGATTAAATCATTTGACCTAAATTTGGGAATCGCACTAAAAGCTGTTGGTTTTGATCAATTGTAGATGGATTATTTGTTATTGTAACTGATTGTCTAATTCCTTTTACACCGAGAGGCTCTCTTAAATATCTGTAGGGATTAAGTTTTCTTCCGTATGTTGTCATTATTCTTTTTAATTTTATTTATAAATTACATACTTTAAAATAAATAATAAATAATGGCTGAAGGTGGAGAAGGAGATTTTATGCATTATGATAATGAGACGTATGACCCTGATGGTGATGGAGAAACACAACTGATACCCCCCGATGTTCCAATGACATTACCTGATTTACAAACGGAAAAACTAACTCCAGAGAATGATCGTCCTCTACCAGTAAAAACTTTAGAGCTTTTTAAAACTCTATTCCAAAAGGAGTTTAACGTAACAGATCAGGAGTTTCAGTTACTAATTCCAGACCTACACACAGAAAACAAAACACTGTTCTGGAAGGATCACCGCATTAGTAAAAATGGGGACCCTAATAAATAATAAGAACTTTTAAGGGCAAAGGAACAGCTGAATTAAAACGGTTATTGAACCTACAAGAGGTCCACTTGGCTCCAGAAGCTGTTAATAAAATACAAACAAATATACAAAACGAATTGCCAGATCTTGAAAACATAGAAATGTCTGAATTACCAAGTAAAGTTGATGAAACAGAAACACATGTAAAAGAACTCATTGATACACTATCAAAGAAACATCAACTACAATTACACATGATTTTGAAACTTTGCCATTAAGAGAACTTAAAGCCTTAAACAAAGCACTGCAACAATCAAGAGGCTCACTAACCAACAACCTTGCCAAGTTAAATGAATTGGATAAAAATAAAGATGCTGCAGTGTTAAAGCTGGCAGCTGTAACTACATTTGATTCAGACAGTCCAGATGCAGACCGTGTCGAAAAATAAATTGCTGCTATTGTATCTGAGCGTGAAGCACGTCTTGAGGCGATTTCAGTTGATAGAGAAAATTTAAGAACTCAAGTATCCAGAATAAAAGAGACCCTTGATAGAATATTACACAAAGATACTACTTTAAGAGAAAGACTCAAAACCCTCTTCAAAGAACAGGGGGTAACTATTGTTTCTGTTTTGACAGCTATAGGGTTTATAATCTCTACTTTAATTTTTAAGTATTACTGGAGGTGCAAGTGGTGGTGCAGCCGCTCTCAAGCCACCAGGAAAAGGTGGAGCTAAAGAATGGATAAAGAAACAATTACAACATCTGAGTTCATTACTGGGTATGCTAGCAGGGAAGGCAGTGGATGCATTACCAGGGATAATCGGTTCTATAGTAGCTTGGGTGTTGAATGCAGCAGGAAAGGCTGTTGGATGGCTAGCCAATAATTTATGGGTTTTGATTATTACAGTTGCTGGGCTTCTTTATATGGCCGCTAAGGATTATATTTTATCTCGAAAGTAAAATAATAGTAGTCCTAACCCAACTGCAATACTACCAGTGACTAGTGCAGTTTTATAATTTTCATGTTTGACTGCTTCTATTTTTTCAGGTATTGTGACTGTGTTTAGTTTTAAAAACTGTAGAGAACACTCAAAGGTTTAACATCCAAAGGTTTAACAATACTTTTTCTGGTGTTTGTACAGGCGGTGGAACTGGTAAACTATTTACATCACCATTAAACCCAACAGTTTGATCACCACTCCTTGCAATTACAATTAAATTATTGTAATTTTGAATACTTCCTATCTGCAAATCCATGTTGCTTGGGGCCATATACCAAATTCCATATACAAAATCAACTTTTGACCTTGCATATTTTAGTACATTTTGATAGTTTGAAATTATTGTGGGTAAGTCTACAGCTCTATTAATTGCATCATTAACATTGGCTAAATATTGTTTTTGCGCATCAAATGCAGTCCCAGTACCAATAATGGAAGTTCTTGTTTGAGATTGAGCTCCAAGAATTGACCACACATAAACTCTAATACTATCATTTAATCGTTCAACTCCAGCTTGAGTGAACCCAATTGAATTATCTAGAACAAAACTAGTCCAAGCATTAGTAATATCGACGTGATGGGTAAAAGAATCGTGTACATCAAAAAATGGTGTATACCCTACCTCCATGGCTCAATCTATAACCCCCTGAAGGTCTCATAAACATTGTAAAACCGCCAAGATTATGATTCCCATGGTCTAATTTTTTGTCTGAAATCCTTATTTGGATTAATACCAAATTCAGTGCATATTCTATGGTAAGCTGAAAGGTCAAAATTATTATCATACCAACAATAGCTGTGATCATCTGGTAGAGGAACTTTCATTTGAGCTAAGATTCGAAGTGTTTGATACATAATATGAAATTCATATAAGGATCTCAAAAACGGATCATTTGTAATTGTTAAATGCTGGTTATATGAAAACACCGCACCCACAAGTAGCACACCATATTGCAAAGTTAAATTGATTCTGATACCACCCCATTTGATTATTCATCCAATTGTTATATGCTTTGTTGTTGTTTGAGACATTACCAGTTATTGAGGGGTTTGGATACCCTGCTAATGCGTTGGAATATGTAGCTTTGAAACTTTTATCTTTTGTAACATAAACATCAACATTGTAAAACATTGGAACCGTTTTCAAAGCATATATATGGTTGACATTGTAGTTTGCATCTTTTTTAAATTTGAATGCCATTGTTGTTGTTTTTTTTAATATATAAATATATATATATATATAAAAAAAAAAAATGTATATAACTTTAACTGACATTACAAAACCAATTCCATTACAAGAATATATTGATAATACGGATTCTAAGCGAGAAATTGGTTTGAAAAGTCTTACATACTGGGTTGGTTGGTACAATATTTTGCAGGATGAAACATACGAGTGGTCTACTGTTAGAGCTAGACCAACTGCAGTGACAATTCCCGCTGGATTATATTCATTTGATAGATTAAGTAATTTATTAAGTAATGCCGCTTTGTCACTTAGTGTAAATAAATCTAATGGGAAATGTATTTTTACAGTTACAACGGGACACGAGGTTAATATTCCTGAAAATATACTTAAATTACTAGGTTTTGACATATGTCCACACAAGTTGGATAGTGGTACTTATACAAGCGTCAATCCAGTTGATTTTGCTACCAAATCTGTTTATATATATCTGAATCAAGTCAGTTCATCTCACAATCTATTAGATGGACATATAAGTAACATTATTTGTACTGTACCCATCAGCAAAACTACGTTTGGGGAATCGGATACAATATCATTTCAATATCCGGAATATAGAAAATTACAAAGTGGTATCATAGACGAGTTGGTAATTGAAGTCAGAGACAATAGTAATAATTTATTAAATAATCACGGACTGCCAATTTTTATTGTATTTGAAATAAGATAAACAATAAAGTAAAATGTCTATATATGGAGATACAAACTATCACGCAACTAAATCATATAGTGATACAGGTGATGAGTTGATAAAAAGAAAATGAATGAGTTTGCTACTCTTGTAAAAGATAAAATGTATGTCCCAAACCTAGAACAAACAATACATGACCTTAAGCAAGGTAAACCTATAATAACTGTATGGGCAGAAGAATCTGGGCCATTACGTGATGGCTCTTATGAATTTGCATTTGGAAATGGTGTTTCTGGTTCAGCACATGAAAACTGTGGTTATACTATGTTGTGTAGTGGGAAAGTTTTACGAATGGGTTTATGCAGTGTCACAAGAGATGGATTTGCAACCGATGAGCTAAAAATTGGGATTAGTATTAATGGCACTCCAAATGTGAATGCAACTTTAACAAAACATAAAGGACAGCGTTCGGCATATACAATATTTCAAACTCCAATCGAGCTTGCTTCTGGAAGTGTATTAAATTTCGTTTCACTTACAACTATAGTAGTAGCGTCCATTTCAATAGTAAATGTATTAATTGAATTAGATATTTAAATTTAAAAATTATGAAAAATAAAATGAGTAATAAACTGTATCCACCGCTACCAGTTGAGGAGAATAGAACAGAACATTATAGACTTAGTGAAATAAGTGCTTTAAAACATAAGCTAGAAAATGAGATTGAGACAAGGAAAACAATACGAAATAAATATAAAAGAGCTTTGAACATATTAAATGGTGTTCAGTCTGGATTAACTACTGTTGGTCTGGTAATGGGTGGGACGAGTGCCGGGCTATTATTAACTGTGTAGAGTGCCCGTTTCCTTGGGCCTTGGTATTGCGGGTAGTATATGTGGTGCATTTGCATTAACAAGCAAATTTGTTAATACTAAACTACTGAAAAAGGAAAAACTGAAAAACATGATGAAATATGTATACTTGCAATGGCAAAACTTAATTCTATTGCAAATAAAGTTTCCACTGCATTACAAGATGGTAATGTATCTGATGAAGAATTTAAATTGATCATGGGAGAGATGGATAAATATGAACAAATGAAAGCAGATGTTAGAAAACCTATAAAGTTTTGAGATTTCTAGCTGAAGAAAAAAAAATACTACGAGAGCAAATCAAAACAGACATGTTAAAAAATATAAATGGGCACTAAATTTTGACTTTCATTTGAGTGCGGTCGGGTAAAAAAAAAATGGTGTTTTAAAGTTTGTCAACAGACAAAATCAAAAGCATGATACTTATTGTTCTTATTGTTTTTACTTGGCTTCAACCCTAATGGTCTTACATAGTATGGCAACTCCTTATTTTTAGATTTAGCTTGTTCAATTTTAGATTTAAGAGAGAGTGGTGTCCATGCTTCAGTGTCATCATTTAATGTTAAAATCATAGATTCACCATTAACAGTATCCACACATCTGTAATCTGTAATAGTATAGATTTCATTCTGTTTTAAATCTGCCCATTTAATTGTGTTGTATTCATTTTGTTCCTTGCGCCTTTCTTCAAACTTGGCTAGTGTGATTTGTTGATT